>JADLZN010008083.1:0-15590 GCA_018155175.1 Sinocyclocheilus anophthalmus
CCGGGGTGTGAATAAAGGCCTCCTGTAGCGAATTCCTTTGTTTTTGTAAGATAAATATCCATATTACGTAATAAACACTTTTTTTCTCACTCATTGAAAAGTATGGGTTCTGTAGAATCTTTTAAAAAACACCTAAAGACATATCTTTTTGGACAAGCTTTTAACTAACAATATGGTCTGGAAGCAAATTTTTGGTGATGTTTGGTGGTATTTGTACAGCTGGTTTTTAATTTGATTTGATACAAATTTTATTGTAAAGTACTTTGTGACTCCTTGTCTGTGTAAGGTGCTATATAAATAAATTATACTTAACAAACTGCCAAATGTTTTCTTTTAAATGAGACCACTCGTATGCTTTTAGTCTAAAGGCTTCTTGAATTATATAGCCTATATTTTGAATGCCATTTCTTGTGTTTGGGTTCGGGGTGGTTGGGGGTGCAAGTTATATATGGCCTATGCATATTTTTACAAGACTTTTGAGAGAGAGAAAAAAAATATTGATTGAGAGGTAGTAAGCGGGCAGAGAGATCAAAATAAAAAGAGCAGCTTAGAGAGAAAAGGCAGGGATAAAGGAGGGACAGAGGGAAAATATGAACCTGCCGAACCTTTGTTGGTTGCCAAAAAGAGGTCCAGTCATGCTTAGCTGAAATTGGTCATTACAGGAAACAGAGTTTATGCAAATATGCACGTCCACCAAACCTGTATCCAGTTCTGTTTGCTATATAAAGGCGTAAGGACTTTTACACACACAACACACACACACACTATACCTAATAGACCTTCACATCCTAGTCTAGAAGTTTATGTATACAATCTCATACATACGTTGACCAATATATATCTGCCGGGCATTTTGTGATTAACGTTATCATACGGTAATTATGTTCCATTAGCCTTTTGCTTGTGGAACAGTTTCCAAATCAACCGACAGCTTTGCCAATGGCTAATTATTCTATTTCCATGAGTAAATATTGTGGCGGGTATAAGAGTACATGTCTTAGAACTATGCCTATGAATGATACTATGTGAGCACATTATGCAATACAGAAAGTGCCTCCTCTAACAAGGTGTAGTAGTCCAATGACATGGACATGGCATAGACAAATGTGAACCAGCCAACGGCATACTTAAACTGGAATAGCTCAGCCTCAAGGAATGCAAAGCCCTGCCAAGAGATCCAGCTCTGCAGGCAAGCTTAATACCTCCTGTTGACATATGAAGCTGGTAGGGTGTCATTCTGCTAGTTATTTGGTACATTAAATGTAGGGAATTGTAATCTGTTCCAGTTTTGCTTCACATGAGTTTTATGAAGACAGCTGTGAAGTATTGGCCAGGGACATCGGATTTTTCTCAAGGAAATGGTCCAGATTACATAATCCAGCTGCGTCATTTTGTTGCGCTCTAGGGTAGTAGAATGCTATATGTTCATATGTATCTGGCTTTTTGACTTACATGACCACACAGCTGAACGTCACTGTAATAAACTAAAGAGGACTTCAGCAAGTATACACTGTGTCCTAAGCAGGCACATACGACAAGATTCAGTAACAAGCAATTAGTCTTTCCAATAATTGAAACCTGCTGTGCGCATGGCACAGTAACACAATACAGGTGCATCTCAATAATTAGAATGTCGTGGAAAAGTTCATTTATTTCATAATTCAACTCAAATTGTGAAAATCGTGTGTATTAATACAGTTCAATGCACACAGACTAAAGTAGTTTAATCTTTGGTTCTTTTAATTGTGATGATATCGGCTCACATTTAACAAAAACCCACCAATCCTCGTCTCAACAAGTTAGAATACTTCATAAGACCAATAAAAAATTTGTTTTAGTGAATTGTTGGCCTTCTGGAAAGTATGTTCTTTTACTTTACATGTACTCAATACTTGGTAGGGCTCCTTTTGCTTTAATTACTGCACTGCTGAGGTGCGAACAAGAGACCAAAATGCAGATGAGCTGAAGGCCATGTCAAAGAAACCTGGGCTTCCATACCACCTCGGCAGTGCCACACACTGATCACCTCCATGCCACGCCGAATTGAGACAGTAGTTAAAGCAAAAGAGCCCCTACCAAGTATTGAGTACATGTACAGTAAATGAACATACTTTCCAGATGGCCAACTATTCACTAAAAATGTTTTTTTTTTATGAAGTATTCTAATTTGTTGATAATTTGTTAATTTTGTGTGGTTTTTGCAGCATCAACTTTTGGACACAGTACAGTATGTATAAAATGGAACATGTCCTTGAAGTGTTTCTTGCAAATGAGCACTTGCTTTAAGCTACAGTATAGGTTTTAGGATTTTTACGTTCTATGTCCTAAGTCTTTAAAGCTAGTTCTAGGCTATGTTTCATAAAAGAGTGTTTGTAGGCAGTTATGAACTCAGAATCCAAAATCAGTATGTAGTGGCAGTTAGTAGATGCTCTGGGACTTCTCATGTATGAAAATACAGCTGCACATCTGTGGGGAGGGGATAGTGGATGCAGGAAGCAGGTAGATGACATGTTGGATGACAGATGATTGGAGTCATATTTCAGCGTTGCGCAGCATTATGGATAAACATCCATTGCTAAGTGGTAAAAAACAGCAAGAAATATGACACAATTCCAAAGGCCATATGCAATGTCAGTTTACAGCGTTTCTTCTGTTGGATAAAGCTTATTTTGAATGGGTTAAAAAAATTTAAGAGTTAAATAGCTCACAGTCCATTTATTTCTTAATTATAGTATATTCAGATAAATATAAGTTAAATTAGCTCAATCAGCACTAAAATCATATATAATATTTTTCAATGTCTGTTTTAATATCATTTGTTGTTGATGTCAAGAGCAGTGAGTCCAATCAAATGCTAAAAAGATTGGTGCAAATTAATCTATCAAAATTAGGCAAAGAACAACGTGGACAGGTTGTGTGGTATGTCCTTACAACTGTAATATTAATAAACTTGTTTATAAACAATGTTTGTTTTTAAAGTAATTGTGATTACTTTCGCACATTTAACAATTTTGGAACCGTTTTGGGTCACCCCTTGATTCATGGCCTCCTGAGGCCATTATGTTTGTGAAAATAGATTGCTTGTTGCTGATCAAAGAAATGTAGAGCAACATAAACAAAATACAACATTTGTTATTTTGAAATCACAAAAATAAGACAGAAAAAACCCCAATAATGCATGGCCTCTTAGGACTTCTGTACATGGCTAATTTTGAATGGCCTTCAATGGGAAATCATGCTTACATACAGTAATAATGTAGTGACATTTAACCAGTAGGGGGCAAATTCCTGACTTTCCTGACAACTCAAGGTCTTGTCCCAAATATAAAATCCTCCCAGATATATTTATGAAATAATATAAAACAAATTCAGACCTCCCACCTCTTCAGGTAGGTCTAGGAGTCTCCCGAATATTGATTTGACTTCCTGACATAAGCAAATTACATACAATTTACTATCCTAGAAGTGCGGAGTGCGGCACATGAAAGAATGCAGTCGTGTTATTACACAGATAAGGCAGCAGAGAAGGTAGCAATTGAAAAGGGTGAATGGGGACCGCTGCGATTTTTTTCATCATTTGAACATCATTTAAATTTAAACTAGCTGACCAGCTGTTAAAGAGCTATGGTTAATCAAACTCGAAACTAATATAATATATTATAATATAATATATTATATTATATTATATTAAATAATATAATATTCTTCTGTAATTTAAATGTGCTCTGGTGGGGTTTGGTCCTTCCTCCCTCTAACAAGTTTTTGCAGAGTGGGATGTCTGCGAATCACAAAAGGCTTTGATTAAAGAGGTCATATGATGTTGCTAAAAAGAACATTATTTTGTGTATTTGGTGTAACAAAAAATGTTGAAATGCTTTAATGTTCAAAAAACACACTATTTTCCACATAATGTACATTATTAATGTACATTATCTCCTCTATGCCCCGCCTTTCTGAAATGCGTAGATTTTTAAAAAAAAGCACATCGGTCAGAAAAGCAAGGTGTGCTCTGATTGGCCAACTATCCAGTGCGCTGTGATTGGTGATACCTCAAGCGTGTGACGGAAATGTTACGCCCCTCACCATACTGTGATGATGCCCTGTCAGGCCGGAGCGATGATTCAAAAACATGAAAACCCATTATAAACGAGGCATTCGTTGCATCCAGTGGGGAGATAATTATGGATTATAATGACTTATACTGTCTTTTTACACGTTGCGTTGCATCGCGCTGCGTAAACATAAAACCATGTCTGCATTTGTGATCGGAGAAATGACACAACAAGCCCTACTCTACACTGCCCAAAACTCGGTTTGAATCATCAGTGGCAAATATTTCAATATAAAAAACGTATTACAGTCTGTGAGTCAGAACAGCCAACATTGTAGTCTACTCTACCAGGATCAGTAAACAGTCCTCCATAAAATGTGCTGCACACATCTGACTATTTGGGTTAAACTGTTCTGGAACAGTGTTGGAAATACAACTTAACCACTGATTTCTAGTCGTGTCCATTTTTGGAAGGCCAAACAAAGTAGTTTCGCTTTCACAACGAATCACAGCGTCACACATTGCGGCCTAGAGTGAGCAGAGGCCGGGGGCTAGAGGGAGCAGAGGCCGGAGGCCTAGAGTGAGCAGAGGCCGGCTAGAGTGAGCAGAGGCAGGCGAGCTTGAGAGCGGCGCGTCCGGAGGATGCGACGAAGGAGCTCCGGAGGGCTGCGGCAACCAATGTGCCGAACCGGCTGGACTCCGATCGTCCACGGTGAAAGACGATGGCGTCCAAGCGCAAAGTTGTTGTATTCTACGCAACCAAATGGATCAGCTTAGGCACTGGCAGGACGAAGCGGAGACAGCGAGAATAAAAGTTACGCATTCTTTTTTTGCGTGAAAATTTGGGCGGCGTTATGAAAATCTTCCCAAATAGTGACGTAGGTATGTGGGGGCATGTTAGAACGAGACGTTTAGGTAGGCGTGGCTGACTCTTAACTTTTTATAAAGAATCTCTTTGGAATTTGAGACTTTAGTCTTTGCAACGTAAAAGATCTTCTTTATGCACTAGAGAGGGTATGAAAAAATAAGAAAACCTACTTGTTTTTCAGTTTCATATTATTTGTATATTAGATTCATGTGTGAACTGGTTACGGTCCTGACCTGACCCGAATACGAAAAATAATAGTAAAGACAGCACGCAGCTGTCTTATGGAAGTAATCAGTGAAAACAGAATTCATGCGCAGGTGACGAGGAGGATGCAGATCCTCAAGGATGAGGAGAAAGAGAGCAAAGTTTATTTATTTATTTATTTGTCTTTATAGTTATCATCATTTTTCCTCAATTTACTTGTCTGTAGCTGTCATACTAACATAAAATATAATATAATATAATTGAGTGACCAAAAAACTAACAGTATATAAAAAGTTCAGCGTGACACCAGTCACTGCAGAATTGTGATGAATGTCAATCTAGAGGGACATAAAAGACATGAGAATTCCAAAACATAAAAAAAAAAAATATATGTGCTGTCCACACTATTCTAAAAACAGATCTGAATCACATATGAGAAAGAAAAAAAAATAGTCCATTGCGCTTGAGTTCAGCAGATTTTAAGGGTGAAATGGTTACTAAAGACTTTGCTGTAAAACATAAAATAACTTAAGGAAACACTCAAGCAATTAAGGAAATATACTTAAAGACAATCTAAAGGTACCTTAAGTGGACCCCTTTTTTCAACCCATGTTTCTCTAGTATCCTTAACCTCAGAATTAAAATGTTAATATTTTTTTAATTTTTTAACTTGAAGGATAAGTTGTAAAGTGATTTTCAAACAACTTTTTTTTATCGTATGTCACCCAGCAGGCACAGGACATCAATATGACATGACGTTGGACATGATGTTGCATTTTGGTTGAGAATGAAAATCGACTTGACGTCAGTATTTGATGCAAATTTGATGTTGACTTAATGTTGGATTTTGGTTACATAACCTAAAACAACAAATATCAATGTCAGCTGGCATCGATATTGGACATCAAATCAACATTGACATTTTGGTCACCCAACTTCACAACCAAAATGTAACAAAATATCAACATCTTATATATTGTGAACCTGCTAGGTCAGTACAGTATATAAATAAACAACTCTTTCTGTGTGTTACCTGCACCCAGATATGTGTAATTTTGTGTCATCTGACAAAGTTTCAATGGCTCAAGGGCTTTTTTTAAACTACAGTTCAAACTTATGCATTTTTGTAAACCCACTTAATGGATTTCTGTAACACCACCACACCAGCAGAGGGAGCCCTCGCCTGAGTGTTGACTGTGTACCGCTCCCTCTGCTTCTACGTTCATTTCCTGTTTGATCAGTATTTAGCAAGAAACTGTGGCTGCGTCCAAAACCGCCTACTTCTCTACTATATAGTAGGCAAAAAGCAGTAGGCGAGAGAATAAGTATGTCCGAATCCTTAGTATTCATAAAAGAGTAGGTGAGAATTACCTGGGTGACTTACTAATTCTCATGAGATTCGGACACGCATTGACTTAAAGTGCGTCCGAAACCGCCTACTTCTCTACTATATAGTAGGGGAAAAGCAGCAGGCGAGCGAATAAGTATGTCCGAAACCTCAGTATTCATAAACGAGTAGTCGAGAATTACCCGGATGTTAAATACTTATGCCCAGCTTCTTGAGTGCTCGTCGATGGATGCTTTTCTATTCTAGGAGGCCACGCGAGAGGATACATCATAAAGAATGTATCCTTTCTTTTATTCTTATTCTTTTGCTCATTTATTCATGTTTCCTGTTTTCAGTAAATACAATATAATTGTTTCATTAACTTGTGCATTAAATCATTACATGTATTCACCTTGGCTGTGTTTGTCTAGTGTGTAGTCATGCATAGCTATGGCATATGACAAAACAAATTACATTTTGATAATTATTGGTCAGCATTTATCATTATTATTGTTCATAATAAAGTGTTGGGGTGGGCTAGCAATGCATTCTGCGGTAATCTTAATTTTTAAGTAATAATAAAGTAAAATTTTTTGAGTGTAAAATTAACAGTCTTCTCCAAAGGCGAGATCTTCTAGCAGCTGATCGACGTCTCCTTTGTGCAGATATTACAAATATTGCAAACGCTGAGGAAAACCATACTAGGTAGGGTTGTGGAGTTACTGATGCTATGAGGTGTTAGTGCACCTGTCCCTCATGTTCTTTTTTTATTAATACTGCAGAACTTATAATTACATACAAGCTCAGGGAAAGATGATAGTATATTTAACAATGAACAATCATAATGACAAAAAGCAAAACAAAACAAATATAATGGGTTTGCATACATTATATGCACAGAAAAAAGGCACAATGACAAGGTTAAATATTTTTGAATAATCATAATATTCATATAATCAATGCATCAAAATATTGCATTTGTTGTTGTTGTTTATAAGCCGGAGGGATGAAACAAGAGAGTTAAATTCAACAAGAAAAAGAGGAAAACAAAGGAGATTTAAGCCACTTTTACTTGTGGATAAAACATTTTTGCACAAAATAATTAACAAAATATTCAAGAGATAACGATTTTGGGTTTTAGTAATAAAAAATAATATATTTAAGGATTAAACTCTGGGTCATATTAGTAGGGTTAAAAATATAAATCAACCCAAAATGTATTGGTTATACTACAATCACAATAAAAGGGCAGCTGTTTCTTCAACAAGACCACAAAATTAGGAAAAAAATATTTACAGAGAGATCAATTAAACCTGTCGCTCGTATCTGTTGTGCTTGTTATAACGTCATAGATCACATGATAACGTCAACATGGTGGATGATGCCTGGATCGCATTCATACTCAACGAGATTTGACTGTAGAGTACCTACTCTTTTAGCGCTCGTTAAGTAAGTACTTAATGAAATTAAGTACCTACTCATTGAGTAGGCGGTTTCGGACGCAGCCTGAAACCTGCGTCTTGAAGTCCTTCAAGATCCCTATTAAGCTAAAGACTGAAGATATTTCTATTTCATTAACAGCAATGATCGATTCTAGAGCAGCTTTGAACCTCATTAACAAAGATCTCATTGTATGTCATTGACTCTCCTAAACATGAATTGATCCTCGGATTTCCATGGCTATCCATTCATGACCCCATCATTTCCTGGCATCAGGGTGAGTTGACCAAGTGGTCCACTTTCTGTGAGAATCATTGTTTTTCCCAAGTTCCCCAATCATGTTTCACAACTAGCATAGAAAGCCCAGAAGTTAGCAAGACAGTCAACATTCCCAATTATGACGATCTGGCAGAAGTCTTTAGTAAAACCAAGGCAACACAATTACCACCCCATCATCCTTGGGACTGTGCCATCGATCTACTTCCCAATGCAATGCAAAGTCATGGAAGAATATTGAAGAGACCCCTAACTCAGGATTCATCCAACCCTCCACGTCTCCACGTCAATTGAACATCAAGGCAGAAAAATGTGAGTTCCATGTCAGACAAACGTCATTCCTGGGTTACCGTATTAGTCACCAAGGAGTAAGAATGGATGAATCTAAGGTCAAAGCAGTCACAGAATGGCCACAACCATCCACCATAAAAGAGCTTCAAAGGTTCCTGGGGTTTGCCAACTTCTATAGACGCTTCATCAGAAATTACATCGCTCCTATCACCTTGGACATAATGGAGGAAATACAAAGGGAACAACTACAAGAGCCAGCACCTTTCAACTGCCCACCAGACAAACAGTATGTTCCACAAAATATACGTCACAGAGTGATGCAATGGGTCCACACTTCTGTCAGTTCAGGCCATCCAGGAATATCCTTCACTCTTCACTTACTGCAAAATTCATTCTTGTGGCCCTCGATGACCAAGGACGTCACTACTTATGTCAAAACCTGTCAAGTCTGTGCCCAATCAAAGACCCCGAAGGAGTTACCTTCCGGTCTCCTCCGACCACTGCCTATCCCACAACGTCCCTGGTCCCATCTATCTATTGACTTTGTCACAGACCTGCCTCTGTCCAACGGCTTCACGGCTGTCCTTGTTATCATTGACCGTTTTTCCAAATCTTGTCGTTTGGTTCCTCTTAAAGGACTTCCCACAGCCATGGAGACTGCACAAGCACTGTTTCATCAAGTCTTTCGAATTTATGGTATACCAGATAATATCGTCAGTGATAGAGGAACCCAGTTTACCTCCCAAGTTTGGAAAGCATTCTGCAAACATCTTGACATCAACATAAGCCTCACGTCAGGATACCACCCTCAGGCAAATGGACAAGTCGAACGGTTAAATCAAGAGATAGGCAGATATCTACGATCATATTGTAGCCGAGAATAACACCACTGGACTGAATTCCTTCCATGGGCTGAATACGCACAAAAATCATTGACTCACTCATCCACTGGTTTGACTCCCTTCCAGTGTGTCCTTGGATATCAACCCCCTTTGTTCCCGTGGTCTAGCGAACCCTCATCGGTCCCTGCGGTGGACGATTGGATCCGGCGTAGTGAGAGGGTGTGGGACAGCGCACATGTACGTCTTCAGAGAGCCGTAAGAGTACAGGAACTCCAGGCCAACAGACGACATCGCCCACATCCTCCCTACCAACCTGGACAACGGGTCTGGCTCTCTACGAGGAACCTCAAATTGCGGCTACCAAGCAGGAAGCTCAGCCCCAGGTATGTTGGACCTTTCAAAATTCTAAGAAGAATAAATTAGGTCACATACCAGTTAGAGCTTCCTGCTAACTATCGTATCTCTTCATCCTTTCATGTTTCACTCCTCAAACCGGTCCACCCGGAGGCTGACCCAGACAATGAGGCTTGAGAGCCGCCACCGCCGCTGGATGTTGATGGAACCCCAGCTTACAAGGTGAATGAGTTACTGGACTCAAGATGGAGAGGGGGTCAGCTTCAATATTTGGTGGACTGGGAGGGCTATGGACCTGAGGAGAGATCGTGGGTAGCCTCCCGCGACATCCTGGATCCCTCTCTCATGGAGGACTTTCATCGGGCCAGACCCGATCGACCAGTACCACGACCACGGGGACGCCCGCGTCGAGTGCCAGGAGGCGCTTCTAGAGGAGGGGGTTCTGTAACACCACACCAGCAGAGGGAGCCTTCGCCTGAGTACTGACTGTGTACCGCTCCCTCTGCTTCTACGTTCATTTCCTGTTTGATCAGTATTTAGCAAGAAACTGTGTGTTTGCTCATTGCGAAGTATTGCCAGTTTACCTGCCTTACCAAATGTTTCCATTGTTTTCTGCCTGCCTATTCTGTGTATGATTCTGCCTGATTATCTGCTCTACGTTTATTGAATTACCCCTTTGGATTGATAGCCTGATTTGGACTGATGATTGTGTTTGGACCTTTTGCCTGCTTACTCGTCTCTGCCTTTTGGATCTCCCTTGTGTATGCTGAAAGGTTGGACTGCTGTTACGGTACTGACTCTCTGCCTGTTACTTCTATTAATAAACTTCTGCAAATGGATTCTAACGCCGCCTAAGCCTCACTGTTACAACTTCATCTGCAATCATTTGCTGAACAATGGTAAATGCTCAACGGCTCACTAGATTTTGGAACAGAGCCACACACTTGCTTAATGTACCCACATACATTCACAGTCCTCGTTTATTGCTGTTTTTAGCTATATTAATAGAAAAACAAACAGGACAAATTATAATTTCGGGAAACTATGGTGCATCTTCCTCATAATGAAAAAGCTCTATCAGAGTTACAGTATATGCAAGACCACATTTAAGCTTCTCCACTGGCTGGTAAATAGCCATTAACGCCAGGTAACTTGAAGGTAGACACAAGAGCTTTATAGTGAACAATGACTTTGAAATGCAAAGCAGTCTCAGCCAATCAAACATTTACTCAATGTGCCTTGAAAAATGGGTGTAGGGTTTCTTGATTTTACTCTCATGTCAGACTCCTGCAAATGTGGCAAACGCAAGAGCTTTCATTTCAACCGTTAATACAGAAAGAAAGGAGATGAAAGGAATGGTCTTTCATCTTTGGCCATAAAAAGGCATCAAAGAGATTTTGAAGAGCCTGCTGACATGTTTTGTGTTGCAGGCAAGAGACATTGTTCTTCTAAGCATCTTCAGACTTGATGAAAACTGGCCATCTCATGAAAGTGAACATATAGCTGGAAAATTAGATAACAGTGAGAAGCTGGAGCAAGGATGTGGAGCTGCGCCCACCATTTGCACCCGGTTTTCACAACACCTTGCCTGATCTTACAAAAACAGATTTTGGGGTCATTTGGAACGTGTGCAATATGACAATGTAAGTATATGATAATGCAGATACAGCATAGAGGAGGACAAAATCTACATATTTCTAATTTAAACGACTGAAAAAATAATTAAAATGCAATAATATATCAGAAAATAGTCATATTAATAATACAAAGTCAATTATATTGGGAACAAAAGGTGTTGAGAGGTGGTAGTCTTCTGGTTTAAAGTCCTACCCATCACTTATCTCTCACCCCGCCTAATATATTATATTATTTTTTTTTCTTTGTTTTGCTTCCCTCTTAAGCCTTTTAACACTGTGCCAAACAAACCAACAGCCTGTGCCAACAATCCCTGTGCTGCGGTTGGTTGGCACAATTGCAAAATACACTTTAGTTATGAATTAGCATAATTTAGTAAATATTTTGTGACATCCAATACGTCTGCATTTTACCCAGGTACTTCAGTGTGCATTTGCACGGATGTGTTATCTTAACGTTTGCTCCTCTATATCTATTCAACAATGAAAAGTGTGTGCCAACTACACTTACTGTCAGAATGAACTGTCATTTCCTCAGCAGAATGCTATTAAACAAAGCACATAATTTGAGATGTGGTGGGAATGATATATGCTGGTGCAGAAAAATGACAAAAATGAAAGATTTTTCCAATGATGAAAGAGTGGAAATTATGGAAATCAAAAATGGTTTCACATAAAAAAGAAAAAGAAAGAAAGAAAGAAAGAATGAAAGAAAGGAAAATATTTCTATAGACATGCTTGATGAAAATGAATTAACTTTGACTGGTTTGTTTTACAGGACAATAAAATGTGCTGCCACACAATCTCAAAATTGACATTTTTACAAGCTACAGAGCATATCTGTGACAATATTTCATTAATCCTGTCTTATAAGTCAAATAATGTCCACTCTTCAATGGACTGGGACGTCCCAGATTACGTATGTAACCATGGTTCCCCGAGGGAATGAGATGCTGCAAATGCTCGAAACGCTATGGGAACGCCCCTGTGTTCCCACGCTCTGAAACATGTGTGTAATCCGTCCGAAGGCCTTGGAGGCCACCATACTTCTAGTGGAATGAGCCCTGACCCCCAGTGACGAGGGGAGACCAGAAGACTCATATGAAGTAGTGATAGCATCCACTATCAACCTGCTGAGGGTCTGCTTGTTTTTCCGGGGCCGGAAGGACATTCTTATAAGGACCGTAGCACACAAATAATTGGTCCGACTTTCTCCACAGGGCAGCTCTGTGGACGTATGTGTCCAGTGTTTGCAGGTCCAGCGGTCAGGGTCACGAAAAGGAGGAAGACAAAATGCCTGTAGAACGACTAGCCGTGGAACAACAGAAGGCACCTTTGGGACATACCCCGGTATGGGGTACAGAAAAGCTCTCGCCATACCAGGCGCAAACTCAAGACATGATGGGGCCACTGACAGGGCCTGCAGGTCACCGAATCTCTTCAAGGAAGAGATGGCTAATATAAATACAATCTTAACTGTAAGAAATCTCAAATAAATCTCTTCCAGGGGTTCAAAGGGAGCTTTCGAAAGGGCCTCTAAAACCATAGCCAAATCCCAAGTAGGCATCCTTGGGCGAACCGGATGCCTCAGCCTCCTGGTACCCCGGAGGAAACGTGTTTTACTAACGGGTCTTCCCCGAGAGAACCCCCCCACACCCCCCACCCCTGCTCACCCACAGGGATTTGGTGAGCAGCAATAGCAGCCACATAGACATTTAAAGTGGAGGAGGATAACCCTGTGGCAAATCTTTCTAGTAGAAATTCCAACACTGGCCCAACAGGGCAAATGACTGGGTCCAACTGATGGCTGTGACACCATGAAGTGAACAGTTGCCATTTAGTAGCGTACAATTTCCTCTTAGAGGGACCTCTGGACTGGAGGTGCAGGATGACCGGATGCTATAAGCTGTGCCCCTTCAGGGGCCACACCCACAGCTTCCACAACTCCTGGAAGATGTGAAAGATGGTGCCCCCCCCCACCCACGCTTGTGAGAGGAGATCCCGCCGGACAGTAATCTCTTCAATGGAGAGTCTTCTAGTAGGGCTACCAGGTTCGCAAACCATGGAAGGCCCAGCAATTACGGGGCTACTAACAAGAGAAGAAGCTCGTCTAGGCGAACTCTCTCCAGAACTCCCGGGAGCAGAGCAATCGCAGGGGAAGGTGTACAGACGAAGCCTCGGCCACGTTTGTACCATGGCATCCAGCCTCAGTGGAGCTGGATGAGTGAGAGAGATACAGAGGGGACATTGTGAGGTCTCTCAAGATACAAACAAGTCCACCTGGGCTCGACCAAACTTCTTCCAAATCTGCTCCATCACCTCAGTGTGGAGTTTCCATTCAGAGAAGCATCCACACACTTTGTGAAAGTGCGGGGTGAGCGCCAGACCAAACAGAAGAACTCGATATTGGTACGTTGCCCTCAAGAAACTTAGGAACTTTCCTGTGTTGAGGAAGGATGGATATATGGAAGTAAGCGTCTTTCAGATCGATAGTCAAATCCAGTGCTTTGGACCTGATTGAGACCGATTGCTGCTCATAAGCATTTTGCACTTGAGTCTCGATCGAGCGGTTCAACAGTAAAAGATTGCATGGGCACAACCCACCATCCTTTCGAAACACTTCGTAAGGCTGTAGAACCCGGACTCTCGGTCGAGAGGAGGGACGATTCCTGAGGGCACTGAGGAGAGACGGGCACGTTGTTGATGAGGTGTGAACGCTTTCCCCAGAGGGTCCTCGCCCGTCACGACGTACTGGAACATGCGCCGTCAGCGCACCCTCACAACCCACCCCCACCTCTTGGCCGAAACCTTCTTATTGAAAATGATGGTGTTCAGACCTGTCATCTCCTTAGAAGACTTCGACCTGGAGCACCGCCCCCCTCCTGCCTTTCTCTCTGAGGGGGAGTGCGAGTAGCAATGCTCTGTTTTTGGACTTCTCGATGTGAGGAGCTGGTAAACGGCTGGGGCTGATCCTGCCTATCAACCCCCTGAGAACGACGAGGGGGAAATCGCTGAAATGCGGCCGCTTGTTTCTTGACCTCCTGGAATCTGTCGACGACCGTGTTTACAGCATCGCCGAACAGTCCAGAAGGCACTAGCGGTGCGTCAAGGAGAAAGACCCAGCTCTAATCCCTGTCCTTATTGCGTAATATTTCCATGGTAACAAAACACCAAGAGTAGCGTCTACCTTCACCACCTGTGCCCACTCCACGGAGGCACATAGACCTGACCCAATTGCTCTGGCGTCCCTTTATGGCCGAAGCAAACAACATTCTAGTGCGCTCTACACAGACTCCAGTGCACATGTAGTCATTTTACATCTATCTTCCCCATCAATCTTTTAGCAGGTACAGCCGGATATTTGCAACACAGCATCGTGTGAAAGCAAGACTCCCAGCCTGACCGCTGCCGTGTACACCTTTACCAACCAAAGCCGACGAAGCTCAAAGTGGCTTGGTGGGTCCCACCGGGGTCTTCATGGAGATGCCAACCGCAACGACGAAAGAATAGCCACCAGCACCCCCAAGCCAGGAGCATCCTCAACCCGGGGAACTCCGCCCATACCCACGCTCATTCAGCCCCTACTTCATTGGAATAGGGTGAAACAGTTGGACTGCAGAGGGGGCGAGATGATTTATCCCCAAAGATTCGACTCACCTTCGTATGCAGATCTGGGAAAAACAGAGACCTGTGTGAGCACGGTACCGTGCCTTTAAGCCGCACAGAAGTGTATGTCAACGCCTTGACTTTTAGGAGGCTTTGCTGCTTTTTTGCGACCCAACGATATTTAACTGGCCACCTCCCTCGTCACTACCTACCAACAGGCTACCTCAAAAACAGCACCCGATGTGTGGCACAGTCCACCCGACGTCTGCTGTCAGTGCTCGTGTCACCCCCGTCCTCAGAGGAAGACAACACGAGCGCCGAGCCCTCTCCCGGGGCGGCAGAAACCATTTCAGAATGTGCTTCCGTCCCCTGAGAGTGAACGTTAGATCTGGCAGAAAAGTGAAGAAAAGAACGTGCCCATCTCCATTCTTTCTGCCAGATCTACTTGCGATCCCCGCAATTTAAGGTACCGCTCTGCCTCGGCAGGAGCGGGACCCAAACAATGGGGAATGCTGGCGAGAGCACCCTCCTCAAAAAGTGCTCTCCGAGAGCAGAGCGTCCGCACTGAGAGACTTGCACAATGAGGACAGTCAGCTCCCTCAAGAGCTGACCGAGCGTGCTCCGCTCCCAAACAAGCAACACACAAACTGTGTGTATCCCCAACCGAAATGTAGCATGGGCAGGGAAGAACACAGCC
>JADLZN010008084.1:0-44249 GCA_018155175.1 Sinocyclocheilus anophthalmus
GAAAATCTGGATGCAACAGCCAGGACGTGACATGACTCTGGATGATCGTCTGTGATGTGACATGACTCTGGACGATCAGCTGTGACGTGACGTGACTCTGGAAGATCAGCTGTGACGTGACTTGACTCTTGAAGATCAGCTGTGACTTGACTTGACTAATGATAATAAACTGTGACTTGACTTGGTTCATGAAGATCAGCTGTGACTTGACTCATGAAGATCAGCGGTTATGTGACGCATGAAGACGCTGTGCTTGAGCGACTCATGCCAAGAAACATGACTATGACTTGGTTCATGAAGATAAGCTGTAGCTTGACTTGATTCATGACGATCAACTTTGACTTGATTTGACTCAGGATTGGCAGCTGTGATATAACGGGGCACTGTTGTGTCCGCCTTTTTGCGATCAGGCTCCGGCGTCGCCAGCATTTTGTGAGCGTGCTCTAGTGCGGCCGCCATTACACGAGTGAGTGCGGGGTCGCGTTCCTCCGTGATACCCACAGTGAACGCTGAACTAACAGATAACAGAGCATAGTCCATAAAATCACTTAGAGACGAACACGGACCCTCTTGAATCACTCGGGATTTTACAGGCTGGTTAAGGCCATCACAGAAGAAGTCAATTAACATGCAGTCCGGTAATTCTGAGCCATTAGCCAAAGCCAAATATTCCTCAATGTAACCCTCCAGTGATCGTGTGCCCTGTTTAAGGGCTAACAATATTCTTGCCGTGTCCATACCTGGCCAATGTCCTTTGGAAAAGCCGCTGGATCCTTGTGTGGCCGAGTATTCTGTCACGGAGTGACTGAGACGTGAGACGTGCAGATCCAAGTGCGAAGCTTTATTAACCGACATGGTCAGAAACAGGGAAGGGTCAGACAATGGCAACAGGTATATAGAGGGGAAGACACAAGAATATTCCTAGGGCTAGTGTGGGTCTACGATCGGCGAACAGAATCAACAGGGCGAGACTAGAGGGATAAATCCAGGTACAAGGCAAAGGTCCAGGCAGGGGCAAACAGTATCCGAACAGGGCAAGACGAGAGGGGTAATCCGAGATACACAGTCAAGATCAGGAAACGAGAAAACAGACAAGGCAAGACTAAGACTAAGACTAAGACTAAGACTAAGACTAGAAATGGCTCCGTAGAGTAGCTATCATTATGAGAGTGATAAACGCTATACAATACTCAGCAGTTTGAAAGGGATCAGAGTGAGTGTTATATAGTGAATGTGTGATTGGTTACAGCTGTGTGCAATCAGTGCTGTGTGCAATCAGTGCAATGGATGATGGGATATGTAGTCCTGGGTGATATGCAACAGTTTGTGTAGTGCGAGAGTCAATGTAATGGAAAGGGTGACCTCTGGCGGTGAATGAATTGAAGTTCTAGACCTATTTCGTGACAGTACACACTGACTAAAATTAAAAAAGTGAAAAAGCATAATAGGACCCCTTTAATAAATTAATTTAAAATCAATACAGTCTTCTATTTCAACTTCAAAGGGTGTGTCTTGTTTCTGATTCCTATTTTGTCTTGTGGACTAAATGTAAACATCTTTGATGTAAAATGTCTTACTCAGGAAAGTACAAAAAAAACATGCATTTTGTGTGATCCCTCTTACAAAACATTAAAGTGTTTTAAAGAAACAAAATGGACCCTTTGAAAATGAGCTCAAAAATTGAATTTTTAACTAATTGATGTATTGGTTAATCAGCTTAATAAACAATTTAATTGGCTATTCAGTTTCAATTGCATGTGTTCTCTCATAATTCTGTGACTAAAACCAACATTAAAATATTATTCTAGAAACCAGTAACAAGACATCGCTTTTGAAGTTGTGATGGAAAACTGCATACATTTAAATAAATTTATTTACAGATTTGAATTTCATTCAATAGCATGTGTCCTGAATTACATGAGAGTAAAACCTGAATTTAAATGTTCATTTAGGAATCAGAAACAAGACACACCATTTAAAGTTGAAATAGAAGACTGTAGGCTATTCATTTTAAATGAATTTATTAACAGATTTGAATTCAATTAAATAGTATGTATCCTGATTTACAAATGAGAGTAAAACCTGCATAGAAATGATATTTTAGGCCCAATTAACAAGACACAACTTTTGAAGTTGAGATGGAAAACTGTATTCATTTTAAATTAATTTATTTAAGGTTTGAACGTCAAACTCAGTCAAATCAACTGCAGTATCCTCCTCTAGGGGGCAGTAATACTGGATAATCTTTGGAAGGTTTCGCAAGCAATTTTTGAATGTCAATAGCATGACTTCTGCATCTCTTTTGACAATGAAAACTACTGCAAAATGTTCTTTAAGAAATCTGTAACAAGACACAGCCTATAAAGTGAAGGTAGAAGATTGTATTTATTTTAAACTAAATTATGTATTGGTTTAATTTTCTATAGTATGTTCAATTATAGTTCTGTGTCTAAAACCACTATAAAAATGTTTGTCTAATCTCAAGCAAGACACACCCTTTAAGTTGTTTACATAACACTGAAATTAAAAGAATTTTTAAAATAGAGTTTCACTCTCTAAACAACTGCAAAACAACACCCTTTTGCCAGCTTTGTCTTAATTGTTGAATTTCAATAGCATGTTTTCTGTTATATTTCTCTGACTAACACAAACATAAAAATGTTCTTATAAAAACAGTAACGAGACACACACCATGAGGTTGATACAGAAGAGTGTATTTCTTTTTTTTATTGGTTTAAATTTCAATAGTGTGTACTTTTTTGGTGTCATACTTCTGTGAAAACAACGAACATTAAAATGTTCTCACAAGGACCTGGAATCAGCCTACTGCATAACCACTGGATTATGGAATGATAATGATTTTTAATATTGTTTTTCTTTTATTAATATATTTATTAATAGTAATAATATAATAATATCACATATCTTGTTTACAATATTTCTTATTTAAATTCAAGTGAGCATTATAAGTGTTTGTCTTTATATCTTTCAAAGACCTTGGTGCACAAATTGCTCTTGTTTTGTTAATTGTAAAAACACATTTCGGTGGGAAAACATTAATAGTTTTATCCTTTCACATGTACTTTGTAGACGTCCCTAGCTGGCCTAAGCGCTAGTGCGCCGCTGCTAGAGACTTTATGCCTTTCAACAAATAAATTGCAATGTGTGTTCAGTTCTACGTTCTAATGCTTTTCAGATAAGCCATTTTTTAATACAATTATACTCATCCTCTAAGAATTTATTGAAGTTTTTCGCGGCTGAATATATGTCTAATATCAAACGTCGAACCAACTTTATATCGGCCGCTGGACTGCAGATCTGATGTCTGACCGTACTGTTTCAATAAGACTTTGCTGCACGCCGGAGTGTTATTGTATGTAACACAACGTAGCATCGTTAGAAAGGCTTTTTTAGTTCACTTTGTTTTACCACCCGGATGTACGTCATTGATTACGTTGCACGAGTGTTCACTACTGGCGGAACCCTTGCAATAGGCTGAATTGGAACGTCCTAAGCCCTTGATCACTTAAAATCCACCTATGGAGTTGGTTTATTGTTTACATGTTTCCCCTCACGAATTTGTTTGGTGCAGCATTCTATATGTATATAGGCATGCTTGGGCTGTTATAAATGTAAAAAAAAAAGAAAAATCTATATTATCTAGTGTTTTGGGCATTGGATAATTCAAACAAACGATTTGCGATGACGTCATAGTCGTGTTGCATTTTGGTCTACAGAGCAGCCTGAAGTGTGCATATGAAGCAGACTCGCTCCCTCGGTCAAAATCGAGGGGTTGAGGGTCTGTCCATATAAACTTCCCTCTTCCACTTCAGGAAGTGGAATACACTTCAAAATGGCAGCGGGGATTCCCCTGAGGGTAAGTGCTTAGGAAAGTTTGCAAGTGCGTGTCTAAAAGTGAACTGGAACGCAGCCAAAGTGAATGATGATTGGTCATTTTACTGTCTGTCAGGTGCTGGCTTCACATCTGAGTGGCTTGTCTTAAAGAGGAAGCATAAATGCACGATATGGTGTCATAATCTGTTTTGAAAAACATCAGCCACATGGAAAGACTTATCGGTCAATGCCGATATAAAAAAAATTCTAAATATCGGCCGTGCGATATATCGGTCGTCCACTAGTCTAGACTGGCTGGCATGGGCAACATTGGGGGGGAGGGCAAGGGGGGCAATTGCCCCCCCAAATTGTCCTCAGAGAAATGAACCAACAACCTACTCTACTACTACTCTACTCTCCTGCGTTGGTGGTATAGTGGTGAGCATAGCTGCCTTCCAAGCAGTTGACCCGGGTTTGATTCCCGGCCAACGCATTTCCTTTGGGGGAAGTCATGGCCTAATGGTTAGAGAGTCGGACTCATAACCCAAAGGTTGGCAGGGATTGTAGGTGGGGGGAGTGACTGAACAGTGCTCTCTTCCACCCTCAATACCACGAATGAAGTGAGACCCTTGAGCAAGGCACAGAAACCCCAACTGCTCCCCGGGCGCCACAGCAAAAATGGCTGCCCACTGCTCCGGTGTGTGTGTGTTCACTGCTGTGTGTGTGTTCACGGTTTGTGTGTGTGCACTTAGGATGGGTTAATTCCAAGTTTGGGTTACCATACTTGGCCACATTTCACTTCACTCACTCACTACACTGCTCAAAACTTGCTTTTGAATCGTCAGTGGCAAATCCTTTAAATATGAAAATATACCTACAGACTGTGAGTCAGAACAGTTGGCATTGTCGTCTACTCTCCCATGATCAGGACACAGTCCTCCATAAAATGCGCTGGAGCCATCTGAATATTTGGGTTGAACTGTTCTGGAACAGTGTTGTAAATACAACTTAACCACTGATTTCTGTTTGTGTCCTCTTTTGGAAGGCCAAACATAGTATTTTCGCTTTCACAACGAAACACCCAGCGTCTTCACAACATTGCGCGGCGGTGGCAGCAACAATAAAGTTAAGCCTTCCTTCTTTGCTTGAACATTTGGGTGGTGTTATGCAAATCTCCCCACACTGTCACAGTGACGTCGACATGTGGGGGCGTGTTTAAACTAGGTGTTTTAGGAGGGCGTGGACCAGTCTTAACTTCTGTAAAGAATATCTCTTTGGGTTGGAGACTTTAGTCTTTGCAACTTTAGGATCTTATCTATTCAAGAACAGCTTGAAACATTCCAAAGAGAAAGGAAAACTTGAAATCGCATCATATGACCCCTCTAAATAAGGGAGACACACAAAATGTGCAGACTGTTGGGTCCCCAGGACCAGGATTGAAAACCACTGCACTGCATGGTCTTAGGTAGATTTGGTCTTACAACCAGTCTGGTTGCAGGAGTGTCCTTACCCAGGTATTAAGGGCTATTGAGCTGCAAAATGTTTCTGTGCCTCCAGGCACTAAGCTCTTTAGTGTCGGCATGCCTGGGTGTCACGTCTTGCTTCAGACTGTCATAAGAGGGACAGTGTAAAGATGCTTTGGGAGTTTCTGCCTGCTTTCCTGTGATTTAAAATATATAATAAAAGTATATAAAACCATAAATAAGCAAATAATTGAAAGGCAAATAATTGAAAGGTTCTTTAGAGTTGATTCTTTTAAATGAATCTGGATAACCAGTTTAAAAAGAGATCAATCAGTGTTTCTGAATATCACACAATGTTTTTTCACTGGAAACTCTACAGAGAAGATGCTGTTAGTGTCTTTAGCCTGTGTTTTTGGACCTAAATAATTTTGATGCTTTTTTGTCTTTAACATCACAAAATGTTGATTAAGTCATGTGCAATTTATATATATCAAAAGGCGCCCGCCATCCTGGAAAATTGTTTATATTTCAATTATTTAGGCTGGCTCTTGTCAAAAAACTGTTCTTATGTCTCTGTATTGTAAGCCTCCATATTCTTGGATTTACATTTGGCTTGGGCCCTTTCATTGTAAATCCTTGAGATTTTTTAAAATCTGTTTTATCATCTACAAGGAAAAATCTGTTTGTTCACATCCATAACCCAATGTACAATTACTATAAAGATTCTTGTTGCTTCAGTACATACTAGGAAAATGCTGGACATCTCTTATGTGTTTTATCATTACTGAGCCATTGACAAAACAAGCAAGTTATTTTCTATACATGAGATTAGGTGAATTCAGGTCATTTTTAGTGTTCCCAAGGTCAGTGTCTGCAGATATTCCACGGAGAATGTTTTCTTTCTGCACCACTGATCCCAAAGGCAAATGTTTGCCAGCTTGTTTGGATTGTATTCAAGATTTGCTTTACTGGATTTGATTTGCATTGTCATCCTCGGAAAAACAATCAGTTGGGTCTGTAAAACCGGGTACTTGAGAGAAAGTCAGAAGGTGACAAGTTTTAAGGTATATCTGAATCCTAAAATATATTGTGATCATGATTTTTGTTATACTTTGATTTTCTCAAAGGTAGTAATGAATAAATTTGCTAATTTTCTGTGTTTAATATTATATTAAAATTATAAGCCTAGAGCAGTTTTCACATTTCGATTCTTGTCTGAATCTCAAACACCATGAACTTTTGATACACATTGGAAGTATTTGATTTAATTTATGCTGAGTTAACCAGAAACTGTTTTGAAGGATTACAGTAGAACTAATGAAAACAAATTGTATTTGTATGTTGCTCAGATGAGAGCCAAATCAGGGACCACTACATTAACCAAACTGGGGAGCGCATGCAAATATAATTCATGCCATATTTCTCTGCCCACAGTTTCTTGCTTAGAAATATTATGAGGTTTATTTGACATGTTAAATGCACCTGTTTTGTTTGTTCTGTCTGTAAAGGTGTGCAGTGATTGGTCACACCATCACACTCATTTTCATTGGCTGGATGTCAGTTTAAGTAAGAGAGAGTCAGAGTCATCATGCACAGTTCTGTCCTCAACTTCAACTGATCATTGAAAAATCACAGAACCTCTTCAGTAGATGAAGATGAAGACGACACTCGCTGTGCTCCTAATCATGGAGCTCTATGGACTCTCCTCTGGTCTCAAACAACATTTCTTTGTGAATGAGATTAAGAAATGGTGTAGTGCACAACAGCACTGCAAAACTTATTTTCATGTCCTTTCCACCTTCGTCAATAACACTGAGGAACAGCAATTTATAGCTAATGCATCTAATCAAGCGTCTCATGCCTGGGTTGGACTCTACAAAAAGCCCGAAATAGGAGTCTGGAAGTGGACAGGAGGTATAGATGCTGAACATCTTAGCTGGGATACTGATATGAGACAACCAAATAACCTAACCAATGAAAACTGTGGCTTTCTATACAAAATCACTAAGAAACTACATGATGAAAAATGCAGTTTTCCACTATACTTTTTCTGTATGACAAACTTCACTCTGGTGCCGCAGATGAACACCTGGGATGGAGCTCTGGAATACTGCAGAACTCATTATAAAGATCTGGCAAGTCTGAGCACAATGGAAAGAATGAATTCTGCTTTACTGGAAATCACACAGGCTAAAACCGAATATGTGTGGACTGGTCTGCATTTTCTAGCAGGGGAGTGGTTCTGGGTCAATGGAGATGATCTTAATTACACAGCCTGGTATCAGAACGAACAGCCCCAGTGTCCTGCCAGAGACCTTCATTGCGGAGCCCTGGACAAGCAAACAAATGTTTGGACACACAGAAACTGTGAGGAGAAGTACAGCTTCTTTTGTCAGTAGATGGTATGTCACTTGAACAGCTTTTTCAGGATCCCAGATTGTAACTAGATATATATTGTGCCATTACAATATTTGGGTCAGCTGACATCTTTGTAATGTAACCATCATATGTTATCGCAACTTTTAACAACAAGAGTTAAGCATTTTCATTAATAATAAACATCAGCTTTATTGCTAATCTTGTATGTAAACAATCTTTTTATTTTTTTATTTGCCAAGCTGGGTGACAAGAAGAGTGGACTGGTTCAGCAAAATTTTCTTCTCATCACTCAAAGCATTCTGTAATCACTCTGCTATTTCCTGCTCTGCACTCACTGGAAAGAAGCCTTGCTCTGGATAGGGGACTACATAGACATTACTTAATTTTTTGTCAAGTTATATGTTAAACTGATCATTTAAATTATATTGTTGTAAACACCGGATGCATGAATTATTATAATTTTTTTTCAAATGATTGTTATTGTTATAATTATTATTGTTACTTTTGAATAAAATTTAATTATGCATCTTTTTCCTCTTTGTTTCACAGTGATGTTTTTTAGAGTAAATCTGTCACTGTACATGTATTTTGGATTATGATGTAATGTAAAGTAAGTCAATGGCCATCATTTTTAAGTAGTGTCTCTTTTGAAAATGCTCTTTACAAGACCTTTGGATATTTGAAGCGGGAATATTATGATCATCCTAAATACTAAATCTTGGTTGTGCTGGAAGTATCTCTAACCCCAAAATCATGTGTTTCCAGTTAGGAGAGAAATTCACAAATGCCACATTTCTCCATTGTGTATCAAGAGCATCAAATGGACATGAGAAAACTCTAGAATTTAGTCCTGGCATCAGGAGCGTGACAAATTCTCCCATGATCAGGGGCTCAGTCTATGGTCAGTTTTAGAAATCATAAATACTGTAAGCTGAATAAGTTAGGTCCAATTGCAAACCATTTTGTCTGCTGGGTCTTGGGAGGATAAATGTAAAGGTGTAGCTGAATTACATTTCAACCTCCAACAGGGGGCAGAACTGCACCAGCTTTCCCTTTAAATTGATGAATTTGTAAAAGAGAAGACTATAGAAGCATCCATCTAATCAAACGCTGTTTGGTGTTCCAACTACACTGCAGAAAGACTAAAGGACTGTGGTCAGTCAACACCTTAATCCAGTGGTTCCCAAACATGGTCCTGGACTAACCCCTGCAGTACATACAGTGGGTATAGAAAAGAATCACCCCCCTTTAAAATAATCACATTTTGTTGTCCGCCCCCTCCTAGCAAGCATGACCCCCCCCAATGAAGCAGACAGTTTATTTATTCAGCTGTATTTATATCAGTGCAACTTATAACATCCAAGTGAAAGATAGAACACCAACATGTCAGAAAAAATAAATAAATAAATGAATCAATGAGTTGGAAAAAGGATCACCCCCTTGTATTAGTATTTTGTTGAGCGACTTCAAGCTTTAATTACAGCATTTAGTTTGTTGGGATTTGTCTCTGTCTCTACTAACCTTGCACATCTAGACTTTGCAATATTTGCCCACTCTTCTTTGCAGAACTGCTCAAGTTCAGTTCAATTTGATGGTGAGCGTTTGTGGACTGCAGTCTTCAAGTCATTCCACAGATTTTCAGTGGGGTTTAAGCCTGGGCTCTGACTTGACAATGCAAGGACATTCACCTTTTTCTTCTTCAACCACTGTGTGCTCAGTTTTGCTGTGTGCTTTGGGTCATTTGTCATGTAGGAAGGTAAACCTTCTTCCCATTGACAACTTACTGACAGAGCAAAGAGCAGCAGATTTTCCTCATGAATTTGACGGTATTTTGCCTCATCCATTTTTCCTTCTATCATGACAAGTTTTCCAGTCCCTGCTGCAGAGAAACACCCCATAACAGGATATCACCACCTCCATGTTTTACTGTAGGAATGCTGTTATTTGAATGGTGAGCTGTATTGGATTTCTGCCAGACATATCGTTTGGTGTTGAGGCCAAATAATTAAATTTTAGTCTCATCTGCCTCAGAATCTTCAAGGTGCGTTTTGGCAAAGCTCAGTCATGACTGCATGTGGCCTTCCTTGAGGAGCGGCTTTTTTCTTGCTACCTCCCATACAAGCCACATTTGTGGAGAATTTGTCATACATTCCTGTAATTACTTCAGAGTTGCTGTAGGCCTCTTGGTCACCTCTCTGACCGGTTTCCTCCTGGCTGTTTCATCCCGTTTGGAGAAACGTCCTGATCAAGGGAGGGCCTGTGTCGTACCAAATGCATTCCACTTCTTAATAATAGACTTCACTGTGCTTCTTGGCATTGATAAAGTATTTTAAAATGTGTTGTATCCATCTCCTGACTTGTGCCTGTCCATAACTTTATCCCAAAGATCTTTTGACAGTGGCTTGCCAACCATAGTTGATTGTTTGCTTCAGTTGCACTACCAAGGACTGAAATGCTCCAGGAAAGCTGTTTTTATGCTGAGCTAAATAAAAAATGACCACAGCTGATCACAGTTGAAAGTCAAATGGTTTGTGTGCCATTGAGAAGGTGATTAGCTACACCTGATTGAGATTACAAGTCATTTTTAGGAGGGGGGTGATCCTTTTTCCAACTCATTAAAAAAAAAAATTCTGACATGTTGGTGTTATATCTTTCACTTGGATGTTATAAGCTGCAATATAAAACAAAAACTGTGTCCGTCTTCATTTCAGGCTGCAAATCAACAAAATGTGATTATTTTAAAGTGGGGTGATCTTTCATTTCTCATCTGACACAAACATTTCAGAGGTACGTCTGAAATTGTGTACTGTTTGAGTAGTTACTACATTTTTATTTGCGACCATTAAAAAAAGTGTGTTCTATGTAGTATAGATATGAAGGAAATTGGGACTTACTACATCCGTCATGTTGTTACTATCACGTGACCTGCCAGTGTCAGTTGCATCGCTTCACTTCCATTCATAAATCCTCTCCCGTGGACTTCTTTGCTCAAGAGTGCATGCTTTTCAGGAATAACCCTGTATGGATGTTGCTTTACTGGAGCAGCATCTGAAACATTACCATCATGCAAAACAAGATTAGTTAATTTTAGGCACATCTGGAAATAATGGTACATAAGAGCTAATCAGCTGTAAGAGCAGACCTTTCAGTCTGGGGCAAATAAGAAAAGAGTGCTTCAAGATAAAAAAGAACCAGAAAATCTGAAATACACAGTTGGAGGATCTCTGAAGAGAAGATTATGAAGTTGGTGCAGAAGGTCCTGAAAATTTGCTGTTTCCAAAGTTCCCAAATTCCTTCTTGCAGGGCTTCCTTGTTTATTTTTTCACAACTGTTCTTGCTCAACAATCCACAACAGTTTACTAGAAAGATTGACAGCCTTGCGTTTATTCCTCTTGAGAAGGAGGAATTTGCAAATTGGCAACTTTCCAATCCAGCACTGTGGTTGGCTGTGGTCTGGTGTGAGGTTTATTTGCATATCTTAAAGTTCACAGTCAGAACAGTGACTTCATGGTTTTACCTATTCACTTTTCAAACCAATTTCAGATTAACCAAGACATGAACACAGAGTTCAAATGTGATTGTGTAATGTTGGACATTCACGCACTCACTAAGCACTCATTAAGCGCATACAGTTTTATAAATAGATGGAGAAGATTTGCTCCATTTTGTCCATTTTATGTCCATGGAAGTATGCATGTGAAGATCTGTCCTTTGATGGAAGCATGATGCCGTTACAGAAGCAAGATGGGAACAAAAATTCCCATGACTCACTTTTCCACCTGAAGGGTGAGGCAAAATCCAGGAGCTTTTTTAAACAGGTTATTAGTAATTAGATTGATGGCTCAATCGGACTGAAAAGCCTTCATGTAAACATCTTAATTGATCCGACTGAGCTCTATTCAAAGGAAATAACGATCGGATTGGAAGGGGTGCTGTAGACCTTCTCTAATCTGATTGAGAGGACATATAAACACTTGATCAAATTGAAAACCGAAAATGGGAAAATATTGCGAACGTGCAATGACATAAAAATGGCGCAATGACATATGAGACTTGGAACGAGCTGTTGTTTTTGTAGAATGAAGTGTCATAATGGGTGGTTTTACTGCTTGATAAATATAAGCAGCATGGTACAAGGCTTCACATGCTCGTTGTCTCCTAATTAGGACCTGAAAAAGATAAATATTAAGTCTGCTCTTTAAAACAAAGAAAAGAAGCAATGACAGGAGAACAGTATGTGGAAACTGTAGGAAACTGTATATTTGTGCAATGTGTGTATGCTAAAAGATCAAATCCAATATTGAAGCTTGTGACATATAAACGTGCACATCGACCTGATCACTTTATTTAGTATTCATGTAAGCACTATGGACTGTGGACTCGTATGTATAGGCGGTGACATCTACAAAATCACCTTGAGTAGAACAAGTGGTGTTGGGCATTGAAGTCTACATTAATTCTATGCCAGGGGTGTAATTTTTAGGGAGGTAACACTCATCTGCAGAGTTTTGCTGCTTTCATGCCATATCGTAATTACCGTAATTTCGAGATGACAGCACGTGATGTTCTACTCGGAGCTGTTCATGTTCTCGGACTCGGAGTTATGCTTTTCTATGGCAACACTATCAATGCCTAAACAGAGCCTGCTGTGGTCAGGTGGTACAGCGGTCACGTACAAGTCGTAGCTCTCAGAAAACCCCCAGTTCACAAGTTGTAATTACGAGTTCTTCGAGGACGTGAATGCTTTTTACAAGTTGGAATTACAGTAATTCCTATATGGTGTGAACGCACCTTTTAGCTGCAACCCTAATTAAACACACCTGAACCAGTTAATCAAAGACTTCAGACTCACTAGAAATGAAGCCACTTTAGTGTAATCCTCCAAGGTTAGCAAAGAAAAGCATAACACTGTGGTGCATAAGGAAGGCTGTTTTTAACGGATATCAGTAGAGGAGAGGCTTCACTACACTGAATAAACTGCTTTTGTGGGAAAACAATGTGGGAAAAGTATTTAGTGAATCAACAGCTTATTTGGCAAATCCTCAACATGTTTGTGATGTGATTGGTTATCAAGGCACATGTGATCCAAGATGACCGTTACACTTTCTCCAATAATAGAATTAGAACCACAGACCTTGGTATCTGCCAATAATAAAACCATCTCTGCAAGAAATTTCTAAGCAAGTGTGCTGAAGCTGGTTGGAGACTATGCAGGACTTTGGACATCCCTATAGTAAATAATAAGAGTGCAGACTATTTTCACTGATTAAACATTCAGCAGCAATTTCAGGGCTATTAGTGGCTACTCAGACAGCGTATTGGTGTTTTGTGTAATTTGTAACTTTGGTTACTATTTGGTTGTTGTGCCAGCGCCTGATGTATTGTTTCCGGTCCAGGTGTGTGGAGGCAGGCAGGATGGCGAGGATGACAAGGATTCAAATAAGGATATTTAATTTAGAGACAACAAGGCAGATTCGGGGTAGATGGACACACACACACACACACACACACACAAACAAACACACACACACACACACACACACACCACACACACACACCCACCCACACACACACTCTCTCTCTCTCCCACACACACACCACACACACACACCACACACACACACAACACACACGGGGATGGGAACATTCACAAATAACGACAACCAAGCTAAGGCAGACAGGAACTCATATATTGCAGATAACGAGGGGCCGACAGTGTGAGCCAATGGGCTAATTAACTAATGATTGAACGGGCTAAACTAACAAAAGGGGAAGAAACACCACCCCCCAAAAACCATAATAAACAGTCCACAGGGGCGTTACAATATGTAAGGCTCATCACTGCAAATACACATTTACATTCACTCACAGTTCACTTGAAAACCAAATCGGCACCTAATAATCTAAAACTAAGTAAGGAATACATGCTAAAAATCTATCTAACCTGTACCTGTGGGCCCCTGAAATTGTTCGCACCTTTCACCTCATTAGCTACAGCCCAGCCCAAAGGCAAATGCTTGTCAGTTTGTTTGGATGCTATTAAAATATGCTTTACTAGATCTGATCTGCATTTCTGCAACTAAGTATTTCCACAGAGTGCCAAAGAGATAAACCCATCTGAAAAAGAACAGGAGAAATACCACCCTTGCAAAATATGTTCTTATGGTTTTACAGCTGGAGACTAGTGTGTGGAAATTTGCTTTCTTTGTGTCAAATAATTTTAGCAGACCAACAAAGGAAAAATTTTATTTGTATGTCGTTCAGATCAAAACGAAAACCAACTGGGGAGCACATGTGACCCTGGACCACAAAATCAGTCATAAGGTTAAAATTTTTGTCATCTGAAAGCTGAATAAATAAGCTTTCCATTGATGTATGGTTTGTTAGGATAGGACAATATTTGGCTGATTTGAAAAGCAGAAATCTGAGGGTGCAAAAAAATCAAAAAATTCAGAAAATCGCCTTTAAATTTGTCCAAATGAAGTTCTTAGCAATGCATATTACTAATCAAAAATTAAGTTTTAATATATTTACAGTAGGAAATTTACTAAATATCTTCATGGAACATGATCTTTACTTAATATCCTAATGAATTTTGGCATTAAAGAAAAATCAATCATTTTGACCCATACAATGTATTTTTGGCTATTGCTACAAATATACCCCAGCGATTTAAAGGGGTCATATGATGCTGCTAAAAAGAACATTATTTTGTGTATGGTGTAATGAAATGTGTTTATGCGGTGTAAAAAACACATTATTTTCCACATACAATACATTATTGTTTCTCCTCTATGCCCCGCCTTTCTGAAACGCGTCGATTTTTACAAAGCTCATCGTTCTAAAAAAGCGAGGTGTGCTGTGATTGGCAAGCTATCCAGTGCGTTGTGATGGGCCAAGTACCTCAAGCGTGTGACGGAAGGGTACGCACTTCACCAATTATGATGGACTGGCAGGCCGGGATGAGCGTAGCGATGATTACAACAACATGAAAACCCATAAACGCGGCGCATGGTGCATCCAGGGGCGGCGGACATAATATGGATTATAATGACTTATACTGTTTTTTTACGTGTTGTGTTGCATCGCGCTGTGTAAACATAAAACCGTGTCTGCATTTTTGATCGGAGAAATGACAAACTACAAGCCCTACTCTAACACTGCCCAAAAAACTCGCTTTTAATTTATAAAATATAAAAACTCTTTAAATATAAAAAACGTACTTACAGTCTTTGAGTCAGAACTGGTTGGTTAAGTTTTGCTAATGCACTCACATAAATATACTATCTTCAGTATATCATTAAACAGGATATTCATTGAATCATAAATAAACAGGAGAAAACAAATAATATTTTTAAGAAAATACTTGTTCATTTATCAAAACAATATAATATAAATAGATTGAACTGTTCCCGTATAATCAAATTGACCCCTGTACACTGTTGACACACCGTAACCAAACCTTAAAGTCGGGCGGAGTACCAAACAAACTTGTGCCACTCAGCAGAAGGGGCGTGTCTACTCATGATGCGGAGGAGAGAGCGCTTTCAGTGCACAGGACGGACATGAGCCGAGCCGAGCGACAGAAAGATAGAGATGGCTGATAAAAAACAAAAGAGGGAGGAAAACGTCTGCAGAACGGAAAGAAAGAAGGCTTACGATAAGGCAAGAAGTAGGACCTGTGTAAACATCGGATCAGCTTTCCAGAGCTGGAGAACTCAAGGAGTGGAAGGCCTGTGATCGGACGCCGAGGATGGATGCTTGTAACACCGTGTCTGTGACGCAACAGATAAAGTCTGTATAGTAAACTGACGCGACCAACGCGACCATTGAAAATCATGAACTTTGTGTCAGAACGTCATAAATAGAACGATGCATCAGTTTACTGTCGGGGATTTGTTGTGTCGTGTAGCGCCGCATCCAGTGTAGACAGCATCATTGATTATAATGAGTTCCATAGTATTTTGTCGCGCTGCTCGAGTCCGGTGAAGACACGGTGTAACATTAGTTTTGTACGGTGGCCGAGAAAGCTCAACGTGCAACAAATAAAAAAAAAACACATGCAAATTAAAAAAACGTCGTCATCAATTTGACAACACACACGCTGCAAACTCACACAACACAAACAAATACAGAAAAGCGCTGCAAATACAGAAACACAAAGTGACTGAAATACTCAAATTATTTGGTTGTATTGTAGAGACATTTGCAGCGCGTTTCTGTGGTGTGTTACTTGTTAGGGGAAAAATTTTTTTTTTGCAGCACGTGTCTGTGGTGGGTGTGAGAATTGCTTGTGTTTCTGTGGTTGTGTTGTTGAGAATTTGCAGTGTCGTTTCTTGTGGGTGATGGTTGTGAGAATTTGCAGCATGTTTTGTATTTGGTTGTGTTGTGAGAATTTGCAGAGCGTTTCTGTATTTGGTTGTGTTGTGAGAATTGGCAGCGCGTTTCAGTATTTGGTTGTGTTGTGAGTATTTGCAGGCGTGTTTCGGTGGTTGTGTTGGAGAATTTGCAAGGCGTTTGTATTTGGTGTGTTGTGCGAATGTGGCAGAGCGTTTACGATTGGTTGTGTTCTGAGAATTTTGCAGCACGTTTTTCTGTATATGGTGTGTTGGGTGAGAATTTGCAGCGTCTGATGGGTTGTGTTGTGAGCATTTGCAGCGCTTTCTTTTTTTGTTTGTTTTGTGAGCATTTGCAGCACGTTTTTTTATTTGTTTGTGTTGTGAGTATTTGTAGCGCGTTTCTGTATTTGGTTGTGTTCTGAGAATTTGCAGCATTTTCTGTATTTGTTTGTGTTGTGAGAATTTGCAGCGCATTTCTGTATTTGTTTGTGTTGTGAGAATTTGCAGCGCGTTTCTTCATTTGCACGTGTTGTGAGGATTTGCAGCGCGTTTCTTTATTTGGTTGTGTTCTGAGTATTTGCAGCGCGTTTCTGTATTTGGTTGTGTCTGACGACTTGCGCATGTTCTGTATTTGGTTGTGTTGTGAGAATTTGCAGCGCGTTTCTGTATTTGGTTGTGTTGTGAGAATTTGCAGCGCTTTCTGTATTTGGTTGTGTTCTGAGAATTTGCAGCATGTTTCTGTATTTGGTTGTGTTGTGAGAATTTGCAGAGCGTTTCTGTATTTATTTGTGTTGTCAGAATTTGCTGCGCGTTTCTGTATTTGGTTGTGTTGTAAGAATTTGCAGCGCGTTTCTGTATTTGGTTGTGTTGTGAGAATTTGCATCACGTTTCTGTATTTGGTTGTGTTGTGAGAATTGGCAGCTCATTTCTGTATCTGTTTGCGTTGTGAGAATTTGCAGCGCGTTTCTGTATTTGTTTGTGTTGTGAGAATTTGCAACGCGTTTCTGTATTTGTTTGTGTTGTGAGAATTTGCAGCGCTTCTGTATGTTGGTTGTGTTCTGAGAATTTGCAAGCTGTTTCTGTATTGGGTTGTGTTGTGAGAATTTGCAGCGCATTTCTTTATTTGTTCGTGTTGTGAGTATTTGCAGCGCGTTCTGTATTTGGTTGTGTTGTGAGAATTTGCAGTGTGTTTCTGTGGTTGTGTTGTGAGAATTTGCAGCGCGTTTCTTCATTTATTGGTTGTGTTCTGAGAATTGCAGCGCTTTCTGTATTTGGTTTTGTGTTGTGAAATGTGCAGCGAGTTTCGTGTATTTGGTTGTGCTTGTGAGAATTGGATCAACATTTCTGTATTTGGTGTGTCTGTGAGAATTTGCAGGCGCCTTTTTTTTTTCTGTATTGCGGTTGGTTTGTGAAAATGCAGCGCGTTCGTATTTGGTGTGTTTGTGAGAATTTGCAGGCTCTGTATTTGGTTGTGTTGTGAGGACTTTGCAGCGCTTTCGTATTTGTTGTGTTGTGAGAATGGCAGAGAGTTTCTGTATGGTTGTGTTGTGAGAAGTTGCATGAGCGTTCTGTATTTGGTTGTTTGTGTTGTGAGAATTTGCAGCGTGTTTTTGTTTGTGTTGTGAGAATTTGCAGCGTGTTTTTGTTTGTGTTGTGAGAATTTGCAGCGTGTTTTTGTTTGTGTTGTGAGAATTTGCAGCGTGTTTTTGTTTGTGTTGTGAGAATTTGCAGTGTGTTTCTGTGGTTGTGTTGTGAGAATGTGCAGCGAGTTTCTGTATTTGGTTCTGTTAAATGGGACAGTCTAGCCAACAGAGGACTGTTGTTGTTGCCTTGCAACTGTGATCTTACGAAGATTTGAAGTACTCTCTATACATTTTTCTGTTTTTATTTTTTTCATTGGATCTTAACAAATTACATTATTCGATAAAGTAGAAAACAATACTTTGCCTGATAGCACACATACATCACAGAAATGTCTATTTGACGTCTGCATTTGCATCTGCATGACATATTTTTTAGTGTTTGCTCATCTGCAATACGTCTATAGGACGTTTCCTATTTGATGTCAAATAGACGTTTAGTAGATGTCTTTAAGATGTTTATGATTTAGAATGTATGTAAAACTGACATCTTAAAAGACGTCTATCAGATGTTTGTAAACAGCAAATGCTTTCCAGATGAAGTGATCTTTAACATACATCTTGCAGACGTGCGTGTTCTATCTGGGGTACATTTAAAAGTCTAATCTGGCAATTTCTCATAAATAAATCCTGTTGTCACAGGTATGCAATGAATTCTAGGACACGTGAGGCTGCGAAGGATCCATCTGTGGTGCCTCTCAGTACTAAAATAGTTACTTCCCCGTTTTCTTGCTCCTTCGTCCTCCAGCCAGTGACCCGGAAACCGATCGAACTCAACCATCTTGAACGGCATCTCAATTCCCTAATTGCACCACGAGGAAGCGAGGGACAGGAAGTGAGGAAGCTTCCTGCGGAGTCATGAGCGAAGATACACAGGAATATCTGTCTGTCTGTCTGATCTTGATTTTTTTTAAATGTCTAATTGGTCAAATGATCTGGTTGTTTTCAGAACTAAAGCAGAAGTAAGATATGTAGTGCATAATGATGATGTTTTAGGCTGTACTTCACACAAATCTATTGTATGGCTTCAGAAGTCTTGGAAGCATGAGTCATATGGGCTACTTTTTTCTGTATCCGTGACCATTCAAATTAATTCCATGGAAAACACAGCCACGATATTTCCACACAATGCGAAGGTGAGTAAATAATGACGTATTTCTCAGTTTGATGAATTATTGCTCTAATTTATTGTTTGCCTTGTCTACCTTGGCGCAAAATGATCTGAGATTTTGTTTTTTTGTATTTTTTTTCTCGCACAGTCATGGATTTATTTGAGTGATTTTACACATTGTTTCTCTCTCTATTTCACACACAAATACTGTGTTTGAAAGGCAAATCTACACGAACATTATTTACATCCCCACAGCTGACCTTCCTTTGGGTCTCTCACTTTCTGACTTTCTCTCTTGTCTGTCTCTCTCTCTCGCTCTCTCTCTCCTAAAAGGCAAAGTCAGCTCATCTGTTCTGGTGTGGAGACACGCTCCACCTTGCCTCAGGACAGCTGTAGTTCAGACAGACAAGAAAATTTTTTTTTAAGAAATCCCAGCAGAACATGTCAGTGTAGGCCGGGGGAGATTTTATGTATGACCAAAGCCACCAATGGAAAATGGGAGCAAATTCATGTTTCTCTCGGATATATCTAGACAACCAAATTTAAAAAGTGATTTCACTCGAGCCTGAATTGAAATTATGATAAAAATGTAAGCAATTTTTCAGGTTTAAAAGATCTGTAATAAGGATCAATAAATACACAGCAAAAACCTGTTAAAATAATGTTGCGACTTGTCAGTTGTCAGACTTGTCACTTGTCAGTTTCTTCACAGAAAATTTGTACCTATGCAAATTTGAACATTTGAACTCTCATACAGTATGAAATCATTCCAACTCCCATAAATGGCTGTATAGAAGCTGGACTGAGTTGTTGAGATGTCCAGCAGTGAACACAGGGAATGTTTGTGACCATTATTAAACTTTTAGTATGCTTACAGTATGATGGCATGACTAACACGGACATGTGTCCTTCACGCTTCCTTACTGTGGACATAGATAAACAGCAGACAAGCGCATATGTATGGGATGATATTAGACTCAAAATGATTAATAGATGAACGCACAATTATCCATGTACTGCTTACATTTTATACATGTATCTTACTAACCACAAACAAATGCCTTTAAATTTGAGTCTGTGGAATTCGGGATTAAATGATTGTGCAGCGATTTGAACAAATACAGACATGTTTGTGAATAAAAATGTTCTGTTCTGCATTAATATATCATAATTGCTCATGCAAAAAGGAATCCGTGCATATGTGGATCAGGTGACACGCGTGCATTAATTGACGTCTAGTTCCAGTCGAATCGGTTCATTTGGATTTTGAGACTTCATTTTCACAGTTTACAGCATTTATTTGTGGTTAGTAAGATACATGTATAAAATGTATGCAGTACATGGATAATTGTGCGTGCATCTATTAATCATTTTGAGTCTAACATCATCCCATACATTCGAGACGTGATTCAGTGTCAAAGGGAACTCAACAAACAAGAGCAGAAAACATCTGAACTGTGTGAAACACACCTCCCTTGCTGACCTGTATGTGTCTGGCATCATCAAAGGCAGTAATCTTCAATGCAAGATGTTTTGCTTTTGAAATAACAATACTGAGTAAATACTGATCCAAAAATGATGAACGTATTTTCTCTAATAAATCATGTCAAGTGACATGTGCATTTCTTGATTATCAACTCTTAAAAGACTGAGCTCAGTACAAGTACAGACTCAGGGGTCCTGCCAAGGGTGACGCCTGCCTCCAGACAGACCAGCATCCCCCTTAAATGCACACAAAGTAGAAATGCTGCTAGGATTTCCGGTCAGTTCGACAGTTTGGGAGCAGTTCCTCCTCCCAGCTCCACTTTAACCTGGCCTATGACCCTTGGTAGCACTTCACACCAAATGCACTTCCAACCACTGCAGACTAATGATAAAAACAAAATAAACATAAAAAGCAAGAAACTCCATACATTTGCAGTTATGGATGAACACACACATCAGATAAATCCACAGAATTTTCTACTCCTATTGGCGCTTTTATGGGATTGTGCTCTCCCACTAATTTGCCGTTTAATAAATCTGGCCCCTAATGTTGTAACGCTGTGAAGCCTGACTTAAGAAATAATAATCAGGAACAGTATGTTAAACCTTCTGACAAAATCTAATATATAAAATCCAATATATATATATTTTATGGCTCATATAGTATGATATAGTGAGAATGTGGAGCTCATACTTGAAAAGTAAAACACACTTCAATTTTATTCAGAGGTCCAAACTGAGCAAAAATATGTCATTTTGTGGAGTTGCGGATATTAATATGCCCAGAAGTAAGATCAAATTCCGATAGCTTATAATGTAAATCAATGAGATCTTTATACAGTATAGTAGACTATTTATTTACAATGCATAGAAATATCAGTTGTCATTCTATATCTCCCAATAATATGTCTTAGAAATATTTTTGATATTTTGATTTTATGATCAAATCTCTGTAGTTTTCATGTCTGTATTTATTACCTGTGTGAACTCAACATGATGGTAAGTGTTTGAGAGGTGCTTAGTTCAACATACAAGTACGTTTAACCAATTCTTTACAATTAAGTGCACCTAAGGGTATGATGATTTCATTATTAACTATTTCAATATTTATATGCAAGTTAAACACACATCACAGGATTATAGGTCATAGTCTTCACTTAGTGTTTGACCCCCTTCACTGTATATGTGTGTGTATATGAATTTATGTGTGCATTTATGTGTGTCCGGCCGCATAAAGGGCAAAGCTAGCATTTTAAGTGTGTATGACTGCTATAGCACTATGGGCCAGAGCAGGAAACATTCACTGCTAATGGCACACTGACATTTAAACACACATACGTGTGTGTGTGTGTGTGTGTTTTGTGTTTTTGTGTGTGTGTGTGTGCGTGTGTGGTGTGTGTGTGTGTGTGTGTGTTTGTGTGTGTGTGTGGTGTGTGTGTATGTGTGTGTGTGTGTGTGGGTTTTTTTTGACAGTATGTAGAAGATATTATTGTTTGATGGTGGCCAATCTTCCAAAAATAAAAACAAACTTTAACAAAAATAGAAAGCTGTAAATCAACTCTAAACACTAATTACAGCAATATATTCTTCAACCATAATAGGCAAAGCATAAGATAAAATTTAAGACAGAAGTAAATCCACAAGTAAAATAGGTCTTTTAGACCAAAAATATGAACATAAACAGAGAATGAGAGTAAATCTCACCATTCACTCTTTCTCATTGCATTGGTGGGTGACTGACAGCAGGTGGCAGTAATTAGCAGCACTGTAATTGCCACTTCTTCCAAAAACAGATGCTTTTACATATTGTGTTCACATTAAACACGCACACACACACTCTTTGGGTTTCACAGTTTATGGGGACTCTCCATAGGCGTAATGTTTTTTTATACTGTACAAACTGTATTTTCTATTACCTTAAAACCTACCAATCACACAAAACCATTTTTAGATTTTCAAAAAACTAAATTCTGTATGATTTATTAACCAAAAATAAATAAATGCCCCCACAAGGATTGTGGATATTGCCATATTTGTGGGGACATTTTGTCCCCGTCATGTAGGTATAACCAGAGCCACAACACACACACACACACACACACACACACACACACACACACACACACACACACACACACACAAAGACAAAGTGAGTATATGTGTATAAGACCTCAATCGTTTTCAGTGAGAGGAGCAGGCAGAACTTAAAGGAGTAGTTAATTTTCAATTAGCTGAAATAGTTTATTCAATAGTTCAGTTTGCTGAAAAACTGCTCATCCTCAGGCCATACAAGATGTAGATGAATTTGTTTCTTCATCCAGTGAGATTTGGAGACATTTACTATTACATCATATGCCCACTAATGGATCCTCTGCAGTGAATGTGTGCCGTCAGAATGAGAGTCCAAACAGCTGATAAAAACATCACAATAATCCACAACACAACTTCAATCCATTAATTAACATTTCATGAAGTGAAAAGCTGCACGTGTATAAGAGACAAATCCATCATGTTACAGATGAACAGTTCCGTTTTATTGCAGTGATCAGTAAATCAAGGTTATAGCATTTCCAAGTATAGATGTAGCGGTAACTGGTGTTTACATGTCTTTGCAGGTGCTGCTGGAGAGATCATAGATGTGGAGATGAGGTTCGAGGAATGCACACACCTCATCTTCTTTTAGGTAAGTATCCAGGTAATGCCAAAGACAGGGAGACATGGGGGAACGCAGGAGGAAACCGCTGGAGATAAGAATTCTGAGAATACAGTCTGAGACCAGACAACCAGGATATCCGAGCTAGGTGCTTAAGTAGGGTGAGTTAATGAGGTGAATGGTGTCAGATGTGGTTCAAGGCCAACTGAGTGCAGGATGCATGATGGGAACTGTAGTGTAAATGTGAATGAGCAACAGACTGGAGATTGTGACACATTAAGGTGTTTACACTTTAAACCGTCACCAAAATACGAGTCCATAATCCATAATGACGCTTCCTCCAGTGAAAAAGTCCATTCTCCTGTTGTCCTCTCACATCAACTGGAGAAAGCAATATTATAGATAGGTGACATGTATTTTAGCTGGAAGCAGCAGTTTGAAGTTGAAAACATCTTAATGATGGACACACACAGCCTTTCACTTCACAAGATGTTAGCTGATGGACTGGAGTCGTGTGGATTACTTGTGGATTATTGTGATGTTTTTATCAGCTGTTTGGACTCTCATTCTGACGGCACCCATGCAGACGATCCATTGGTGAGCAAGTTATGTAACGCTACATTTCTCCAAATCTGTTCTGATGAAGAAGCAAATTCATCTACACCTTAGATGGTCACTATCATTCTCTCGCCGTATCTATTACTTTCTTCATCTCTCTGTGTTTGGGACCGTATCCAGTAGGCAGCATCATAAAAACAGAGGCTAACTCTCATTTGCAAACAACACACATATGGCAACACAGGCCAAACATGCACAAGTATTTTTGACATAATTAGGTCTGTTTGTGGCAGAGTCAGTGTTGATTCACTACAGCTCTGCATCACAAAAAGAGCCATCTACACCTGTAAAACACTCAGGTTTAAACAGAAAACTGCAATTTTAATATTCTGCTACAATTTAGGTCGAGTTAGGTTTTGTGATGACATGATGTGTTCTTATACACCGGATTATTTAAAACAGGATTATCTAAAACATATTATTATTTATATGCAGCACTCATACAGACTTTGCACATTCACACTCCTGGAAAAACTTTAGAAAAACTCAACTCTGGACCTAAACAATGTCTAAATTCATGTAATGTTATTATACGCCATAAGATGAGACAGTGTTTCCTTTATGCGAGGAGAAATACAGAGGTAAAACTTATGCAACTATAACAAAGTCTGTTGCTATTGAAAACCCTTCAGTTAAAATGGTGTATATGTATATAATTTATGCAATGAGGAACATACCCATTCCTTAGCTAAATATCCATGTGATTTCAAATATTCATGTGTATTTATCTGTATACATTTTCTTTGATAACGAATTATACTGACATACAAAATACTGTTTGAGTTATCTGTTTCTTTTAATTGGAAGCAGTTAGAAATGGTAGCAACTTCCTGAACATTTGGTCATATAACAAAAATGTTTATAGTGTCTAGAGTTTCATAGATACACTATTAAAGGGGTCATATTATGTTGCTAAAAAGAACATTATTTGGTGTATTTGGTGTAATGAAATTTGTTTATGCAGTTTAAGGTCCAAAAAACACATTATTTTACACATACTTTACATAATTGTTTCTCCTCTATGCCCCGCCTATCTGAAACACATCGATTTTTACAAAGCTCATCGGTTTGAAAAGCGAAGTGTGCTCTGATTGGCCAGCTATCCAGTGCGTTGTGATTGGCCGAATACCTCAAGCGTGAGACGGAAATGTTATGCCCCTTACCATACTGTGATGCCCTGTCAGGCTGGAGCGACGAGACAACACCAATAAAACCCATTATAAACGAGGCATTTGTTGCATCCAGTGGGGACATAATTACGGATTATAATGACTTATACTGTCTTTTTACGCGTTGCGTTGCATCGTGCCGCGTAAACATAAAACCATGACTGCATTTGTGATCGGAGAAATAACAAACAACAAGCGCTACTCTACACTGCTCAAAACTCGCGTTTGAATCGTCAGTGGTAAATCCTTTAAATATAAAAAAACGTACTTACAGTCTTTGAGTCAGAACAGCCGGCATTGTAGTCTACTCTACCAGGATCAGGAAACAGTCCTCCATAAAATGTGCTGGACACATCTGAATTTTTGGGTTGAAGTGTTCTGGAACAGTGTTTTCTTAACCACTGATTTCTAGTCCTGTCCTCTTTTGGAAGGCCAAACAAAGTAGTTTTGCTTTCACAACGAAACACACAGCGTCTTCACGACATGGCGGCAGCAACAATACTACAGCGAGAATAAAAGTTACACATTTTTTCTTTGCGTGAACATTTGGGTGGCGTTATTAATCTTCTCACATAGTGAGGTAGATATGTGGGGGCGTGTTAGAACTAGCCGTTTTAGGTAGGTGTGGCGGACTCTTAATTTTGATAAAGAATATCTCTTTGGATTTGAGTCTTTAGTCTTTGCAACTTTATAGATCTTCTTTATGCACCAAGAGATTGTAATACTCCAAAGAGAAAGGAAAATTTTTAATTGCATCATATGACCCTTTTAAAAAAATTGCATCTATCTTTTGGAGTTATGACAAATTCTAATGAAATTATGTTAAACCAACAAACCACAATTAAGTAAGAGGAACATAATCATTTGTAGCATAAACACACATTTTCATAAAGTTGAATGGTGGCTTTGGAACCAATTAATGTTATTTATTTCAGTTCAAATTAACAGCTAGCATAGCACATACTAAATGTAACTTGTTTGGCATGCAAATTTAATGAACAAATAAAATATTACTTGTCACTACAGTAGCATTAATGCAGTCATTGCTCATATAAACAATGAGGTTAAAATTTACGATTGAAAAGTTAATGTAATGATCAACATTATGATGTCAAAAAAACTCATCAAATTGTTTGCAACTTAAAAGGTTTAATTATATTAATAAAATAGAATTGATAACATTTAAGTTGCAATCATGCATCTATTTAAGTTGTGGTCCACTGAATTTATTTTTAAAGTGCACAGGGGGTGGCCTAACTTACCCACTAGCTCATCTTACCCCACTCTCCTGTTGTCCTTATTTCGTTTAAGTTCTTAGCATGTACAATCACATTTTAGGCTGCTGCCTCTTTTAACACTACACACACAGCAGTGAACACACACACACACACACCATGAACACACACTCGGAGCAGTGTGTGTGTGTGTGTGTGTGTGTGTGTGTGTGTGTTTATGTGTGTGTGTGAGCACAGGCTTATTTATGAGTGGATGTGTGCAAGGGCTAATATATTCATGGCTGTGTGTGTGACTGAAGAAAGAGGGAATGTGTGTGCCAGTTTATTCATGGTTATGGTCCCTGTCACACACGCAACCCTGAGTCACAGCAGTCAGACCCACATCTAACAGCCCAGTGAGCAGATAAGTTTAAACACAAAGACACACACACTTACAATGACACACACAGACAAAAACAGCCATGAATAAGCTGGCATACAGATTCATCCACACACATTAACTTTTCCACATAAATAAAAGAAAAACAGGGGAGCAAATAGCATAGCAGAAATGGAATAGCAAGATTTTCACTCGTACATGTCACATCTCAAATGTTTTTCCCTTGTAAGAGGGCACACATTTTAGATAAGGCCTGAGGTAAAACACTCACTCCCACCATAGTCTGCTAGATAGAACAGCTCACTGCCTTCTGAATCCGCCTTCATCACTGCCTCTGTTTACTCTCTTCTGATGATGCACCTGTGACACACAGATCAACCTACTCAAGGTCATTCTGTACCATTGACAGAAATATCACTGTAGGACGAAACAAGTAATTTAATAATCTAGGATGCATGGTATACATTTACCACCATCATGCAATGGTAGTACATTGTTGCATGATCTATAGTGATATCATGATATTTTTGGTGCTGTGGTAGAAATTCCCCTGCACACCTGACTTAAGTTGAACTGTGTCTCTTAAGTGGCCTCTTCCAGGCCTCATTCCAGGCCTGACAGTCTTTGCCACTGTGAAATAACTGTTTTCATATTTAGTTTGCTACTTTTATATTAAAATGGATTTTGTATTATTACAACTGTCTTCCATATGGGTGCCGGAAACAAATGAAATGTTTTGTCCATTTCTATCTATCTATCTATCTATCTATCTATCTATCTATCTATCTATCCAACCCTAATTAAACACACCTAAACCAATTAACCAAGGTCTACAAGGCATGCTAGCAACTTCCAGTACCGAGTTTGGACACCCTTGATTTATACGACTACCATATTTATTATAGTACACAGTTAAAAAGTGATCACATGTGATTGTTACTTTAGAGAGATATTTATACCTGATTTAATAACCCATGAAACATTAATTTTGTTGGCATTGTTGATTCAGTGATATTTAATACAATGTTTGACTTCAATAAAACCAGTTCGATGTTACCATTTAAGGTTACCACTGTATATTCATGAATAATATCTCCCAAGATGTTGGCATGTGCTAAAGGCTAAAATGTTAATTGGTGCAGTCTCCACCTCAGTTATGCTAAAGTGATGGTGCACAGACACCATCAGCATGGAAAGAGTGATGAACATGAAGAATTATAACATTCCCCATTCTAAAATTTGCACAATTAACACAATTACAAGTCTGTAGAGAGAAGTGGGCTTAAAACCAATTTTGTTGAACGAGAACATATGTTCTGTTACGCTCGGATCATCCTCTATATTTATTTATAGCTTTAGAGCATCGTTCATCCAAACTGCAACCGCGTTGCTACGTCAGTCAGCGCATCTTCTCTCTCTGCGCGCAACCTTCACCGCTCCGCCTCGCGCTCCGGCGCGCGTGCCAAAGCCAATCGTTTCTCTGACAACTCTGGCAAATACAGTGCTATTCTGCCAGAGGTCACAAGAAGGGGAGGTACGGCACATTTCTGACTGTGTTGGTGGGTGGGTATATTTTTATATACATTTAAAGGAAAGAGAGGATTTTACGCTTGCCGTACTTTCCAGTCCGCGTGTCACCATTTCCTCCAAAAACGAGCCGGACTTTTTAGCGCGAGCTTCCCGGGTGCTCCACACCAAGCGAATAATTGGCGCGGTCGTGGGCATCGTCATGATCGTGGCGCTGGTCATCGCAATTCCGCTTCTGGTCCAGACCTCAGTGGTTTCAGCGCACTACGAAATGATGGGCACTTGTCGGATGATCTGTGATCCGTACAATCCCAAACCGAGTGCCACGGCGCTGGAGGTGATGCAGGATCTCAGTGCCATCCCACCATCTTTCACTCAAGGGACTAGAGGGGAACCGGGGCGTCCGGGCAAACCGGGTCCCAGGGGTCCACCTGGCGAACCAGGTCTACCTGGTCCACCTGGTCCAAGGGGACCAGCTGGAGACTCCAGCAGACCTGGATTTACCGGCATTACATCGGGAACGGCGAGGACTGAGACAGAAGGCGTTGGTCCAGCGTTGGGGAACATCAAGATCGCTTTTTATGTGGGTCTCAAGAACCCTCACGAAGGCTACGAGGTGCTCCGCTTTGATGATGTTGTGACAAATGTGGGAAACCACTATGATCCCACTACCGGCAAGTTTACATGCCAGGTATCGGGGATTTATTACTTCACCTACCATGTGCTGATGCGCGGAGGGGACGGAACAAGCATGTGGGCAGACCTCTGTAAAAACGGACAGGTATTTCTACTACGTTTACAGGAGCAACACAGCAAACACATGATGCGAATTAAGGCTAATTGAGTCTTGAGTCACCCAAAGGGGATCAAGATAAAAAGATGGTGGGTCTTAAAGAACATTATTTCCCACGGTATAGATTTATTTCAACCGTGTTTTTAAACAGCGTTCCGCACAAAAGTTATACGCAACTCGCCGTGTTGCGTAAGTAACCGTAGCAGCATCTTTATCGCGGTACATCCATACGTCAATATTTATCACTTTATTCTAGAGTTCCACATCAGATTTTCACATCAGATAGACAGAACTTGCTTAAGTGCATTAAGGTGACGCCAGTTCAAGTCATATAATAAAAAAAAAACATTTTTTATAAAACAAAATTTCAAATTAGTTTTATGCAATTACTTTGATATGATCCAAATGCATCGATTGTCAAGTGATTGCGCAAGTGATATCAAGCAAGATCCATGACTGATGCGTTCGAGGAACTCTATGGACGTGACCGTATTCAGACATGTTCTGTTATTTTAAATATCAAACTCTGAAAAGTGGTGTAAGCTGACAAAAAGGCCTTGTGATCTGTTTTATTTGATTTCCAATTGGCGTTGAAGACAAACGGTCTGAATCTCACTGGTTCTCTGGGGGATATAATAAACAATTCAACAATACGCTATGCATCGTACAATAAAATACGATTTGCATTACGAGATGAAGAGCAGTCGAACGCATAGGCATATTGTGCATTAATAACAAAACATTTGCTGCTGTTGCTGCAGACAGGAGGTTAATGCATGTATGATGTATTAAAATAAGTACTGGTACAGTAATAATAAGCAAATAATTATTTTTAATCATTATTATTATAAGCCATGCCTTTCTTAATTCTTTACCAAAACTAGCAAAACGACAGGGTGTGATTTCTCCTTATTCACAAATATTAAAACAAGACCAAAAGAGAAGCTTTATTTCTAATATACAGGCTATCATGGCACTGAATGACATTCTGCGTTTATTTGAACAGGTTCGGGCGAGCGCCATCGCGCAAGACGCCGATCAGAACTACGACTACGCGAGCAACAGTGCTGTGCTGCACCTGGACTCTGGCGACGAGATTTATGTCAAACTCGACGGCGGAAAGGCGCACGGAGGAAACAACAACAAATACAGTACATTTTCTGGTTTCATTCTGTATCCAGACTGAGCTGCCACCTGCTTCGTTTCAATCTGACTGTTGATGAATGTCCTCTCTCCGCGCGGCACACTCTCTCGGCACTTCATTGTCATTCCTGTCCGTAGTGTCGATGGGAATAGAAGGGTCATCTGAACTCAGCACCAGTGTGAGAATATGTTGTCTGAATTTGTCCCTTTCTGTTTAATGATGTATTGTGTTTGGCTATTATACCCAATTAAACGAAACGCGTTAATTATGCACAAGGATGGTAATCAGGATACAACACTTTAATGAGTGTTAGCTTATCTGTATTGTTCTCTGGGTGATTTCTGCTCAAATGAAATTATTTTGCTGCATTTATGAGCCCCTCGTGGCCCCCTAGTGTGATGAAATTTCTGGTGTTAGCTAAATGGGTTTCATGTGGACATGGACAAGCATATTTTACTCTAAATCTGGACAAGTGTAAACAAAAAGGTTTTAAGCATTGAAAAAAAAAACTATAGACGGTCAATTATATTAACTATAAACGGATAGTACACCCAAAAATGTTCTGATGTCATTTGCTTATTCATGTTCCAAAACTTAATGACTTTCTTTCTTTTGTGTAACCCAGAAAGAGATATTTTGTAAAATGTCTCCGCTTTTCCTTCCCATGACAATGCAAGTCAGTGGGGTACAATTTTGTCTGGACCCACAGCATTCTTCAAAATATCTTATACTTTGCGTTTACACTACACATAAAAGAGAAAATACTTCAGGTTTGGACGACTGAGCGGCGGGATTTATGGTCAGCCGATGCAGTTGAAGCGATCTTTTTGGCTGAATTATGCCTTTAAACTCCCAAATTAAACTCAGCTGCAAATGGATTTATTTTGAAACATACGACTGAGCAATAGAGTATTAGAGTGCTTTTTCAGTTTGTATTTAAATAACAAGCCTGTGTGTGTGCGTGTGTGTGTGTGTGTGTTTTAATGAAGTGTTGTAGTTCAGCAGTGAACTCTGGGACTTGACGTTTGACCTTACACAGGTTCTTCTGAGATCTTCAGCGATAACACCTAATACAATGAGCACGCCAAACATCACTGAAAGAGAATGCCGAAAGAGAAAATTATGTCTGTGATCGACCAAATAAAGTCCATGTATTAAAACGGCCAGAATTCCAACCACTGACACTATTCTAAAAAACAAAGTTATTTTGAGTTATTCTGGTGTGCTTTTTGATTGGTAATTGGTGCCTGTACATTCAGATGTTTTATGTTCTGATTAAAATAAATGGAAGGTTAATAAACATCCTCAAACAACAACAGAGTGTCTGTTAATCCATCCGACACTTGGCTTTATATATCATGAGCCTTCATAAATGCCTGATTACACACAGCCGTTAAGATTCAGTATGAGGAAGAACAGTAATATGAAATGTAAACATGGCTTTTTCTCTCACACATGTCTTTTACAGCCACAGGTTTGAATATCAGACTAATCTTTCATACATGTTTACCCAACACACACTTACAGCAATTAAACGCCCTGGTGCTTGTCTTTAGGACTCTACTAATCTAGTTTGATTTGTTTGCCTAGTCCGATTGTCTGCCAGAGCTTCTAAATCCTAAAGATGTAATGGCTTTGACTAAAGAGCCAAATTTTATGATTGTTCACACAACCCATGAATTCAAATGATTCTGGAGAACACCTGAATTATTCAGGTTTTGTCTTGGATTATTTGTTTGTAGTATTTGACCGGCCACCCATCTGTGTTAAATGCTTTATAGTACTGAGTGACAATTCGGAGTGGACTTGTGTAGGAACATGGCCCTTGGTAAGCTTTTATTAGTTTGTGTATGTGCGTGAAAGTGCGATCTGATCCTCGGGATCGTGTGAGGAGGCACAGCTGGTAGTTACAGAGTGAAAGAAAACTAAGCCAGGGGGCTCACATCACTTTTCCTCTCTCCTTCTTACTCTCCCCCTTGCTCATTTCTCTCAGCTCCTCTGCTGCTCTTTAAAATATAACAGCACACACACACACACACACACACACACACACACTCTGGAGCAGCTGGCTAACAGACCTGTCACACTGTTTGGCATTGCCCAGGCTTATCAGAGGACTCGTCCGCTAGAGCAAACACACACACACACACACACTCCAGTAATTGCATGACCTCATTCAAAGCATCTCCGTCACAGCAACTTTATTTCATCATTAGACCTCACGGACAAACACGCTGCTGACACTCTGTGCAGCTACATCCAACTTAACCGCTCATCCTCACACCGAGTCTCCTACACAATCACACATCTCTGTTAAGCATCGCCAGAAGTTGCTTAGAAGTGTCCAGTCATTTAGCCCTCATGTTCTATTGAGATACACTTTATTGTTTTTATTATTGATGTCCAGAGACGAATAGTGTAATAATAATACAAATAATATGAAAAGCTTCTTATTTTTCCGTTAATTTGCATATTATTGGTGCATTTTCACTCTGATGCATGACAAAGTAGATAAGCAATTCTCAGATATGTGATTAGTATTTATTCTAGTAACAACCCCAGCAACAACCAGCTGTTAGAAATTACAATAAAACAAATCCAAATAAACATATGGAAAGATTGTATCTACTCAATCTTATTTGCATTTATTCAGCATTTTTCATGGAGGATAACTGTTATTAAGTTGACATTTTGTTCATAATCAGTTCTCCAATAGGACATGTCATGGTGTTAACCTGACTCTTCAATGTTAATATGTTTTTTCAGCTATTAAAATGCCCTTGGGGTTCAAATGAGTTTTAAAATGTTGCATTTCTTGAAACAGTAAAATGTAAGGTTTATGAAGTTAGACCACAGATAAAATGGCATTCTAAACATATTTAGGAACTATATGAACATTTTTCATTCAAAAATCAAACATATTCCATCACTTCTAGAAACAGTTATATTACAGTATAAATATGTAATATTTCCACCAAAATACTTCCAGAAAAATAGTACCTGAAAATACTACAGTTAAAGCCATAACACATTTAAAGTGTATCAAAGGGAAAAGGGCATCTATGAAAATTAATCTGCTGTATGTCAAGATACATGTGGTCCCCTAAGCTGAAGACACTTGCAATACAGTTTAACACACATATACATGCTGTCCATCACTCATTATACCGTTCTCTCTAATGCACAGCACGCCTCAGCCAATCCATAGGTTTAAAAGAGGCAATGCACTACTCTAATTGCATGCCCTAAATTAGAGCACACACACACACACACACACACACACACACCTCTAGCTTTTCAGACAGAATAGAGGAAATATAATACATATCTGAAGTGCAATGAGCCTAGCTATACGTGTGATTTCTGTCGCACGAGTGCCTACAATGAAGTATGTGTTGAGCATTTACTGGCTTTCATGCATGTATAGTATGTGTGCATTTCTCTGCATACTTGTTCATTTGTGAGCTTACACTCTTAAAAATAAAGGTGTTTCAAAAGGTTCTTCAAGCGATGCGTATTTAGAACATTTTTTGGTTCCACAAAGAATCATTCAGTCAAAGTTTCTTTAGAGAACCATCTCTTTCTTATCTTTTTATGATCTGAAGAACCTTTTTTCGCCACAAATAACCTTTTGTGAAACGGAAAGGTTCTTTAGATGTTAAAGGTTCTTTATGGAACCATTTAGACTAAAAGGTTCCTCTATGGCATCGTGAAGCACCTTTATTTTTAAGAGTGTATGTGTATTCTTAGTAGGATGTTAAACAATTCACACATTAGCTGTTGATGTTGTCAATGATTTTGGCAGTTCAGTAGCTATAATAAACATATACAACTGCACATATACCTCCTCGGTTTAGAGGTTTCCGTTAAAACCTCATGCAATATTTGGATATCCACATGTTTGAGCAATGCAAAACATGGAAGTGACTTTTCTGAAAAAGGTTTTTTTTTTCTTTTTTCCAACTTCTCCTATAGTGTTTTGTGGAACTTTGCCAGTTCTGGCTCATATCATCTTCAGATGAAACTGGACAAAAAAGATGTTTAAACTTTATCATATCAGTCAATAAAAAGAAGTAATTTTGCTTGTAATGAAACAAATTTGACAGTAAGCATGCAAAACATGACAAAGCAAACTGGGTTTATTTACATGAAAAGCTAATTTTCTTTCAGCACTCATCAGATCGCCAACAAATTTGGGTCAGATTTGATCTTCAGACCATACTGACCAAAAGCTGCTAAAGCTTTTTAATGAGTCACGATATTCTTGTGTAACACCTTTAAACTACAAATTGGATGGTCCCACTTTATATTAGGCGTCTTTAAATACTATAATAAAATAATAAATTGTTGGGTACAATGCTGTATTGTGTTCATGTTAATTTGCAAAACACTATTGCTGCTATTGAGCCGGGACACGGGTAAGGTTGGGGCAGGTTTAGTGGTTTGGTTAGGTTTAAGGGTGAGTTAAGCCCCACTTGTAATAACCCCCTCAGGGGCCTTAGGTGTAACTAATCAATAGATCCTATGAAATATGAGATAATGTTATGAAAATGTTGACAAGTAATTACTCCCATTTACACCTCTTATTCATTATGGTTTGGCCCAAGAACCCATATATATTTAATCTAGATGCAATTGCTATAGCACCTGGATATAGAATGGGAATACCAATTTATGGACATTTTACACACATACACTCTTAAAAATAAAGGCGCTTCAAAAGGTTCTTTAAGCGATGCCATAGAAGAACCATTTTTGGTTCCACAAAGAACCATTCAGTCAAAGGTTCTTTAAAGAACCATCTCTTTATTACCTTTTTATAATCAAAAGAACCTTATTTCGCCACAAAGAACATTTTGTGAAACAGAAATGTTCTTCAGATATTAAAGGTTCTTTATGGAACCATTTAGACAAAAAGGTTCTTCTATGGCATCGTGAAGCACCTTTATTTTTAAGAGTGTATCCTAAAGTAAAATAGTATATCAAATCATTCTGTTATATCTTTCATAATTTTCTGAGATGTTTATTTATGACAAACAGTTTGAAAATTAGCCTGATTTAAATGATCATTACAAAACAGGATCATATTTCCCTGAGAGTGATAAATTCAGATCATTCTGTCAATATCAGTCATATTTAAAGACCAAGGAGAGGGAGTGTTTATGATCAAACCTCCAAACATTTGATATCTCTGAAAAGCCCTGAAAAAGAACAATCTTGTTCTTGATAAAGTTTTGGTTATCTGGACTTCTAATGAAAAAAATATTTCATTAAAATATCTTTATTCGTGTTTTGAAGCTTAACCAGAATCTTATGGGTCAAAAACGGCTCAAGTATGTTTTATTATGAGAGTGTGTTGTTCAGACAGTTAATGGCTTAAAACTTATTGAATACCAGTTCTCACAACCCCCTGGGCATTAATGGGACTTTTTTTAATACACACGCACACACACAAATTCTCTAATGAGCTGATGATGTCTGCAGTGTTGACTAATTATGTGGTGTGTAATATGTGAAACTGTTCTGAGGCCTTTTATCTGCTAAGAGATGACAGCTGTCAGTCAACAGGACCAACATCTCCATCCTCATCTGCAGAACTGTCAACAAGCACAACAGACACAAAAGCCCAGAGTACGTAAGAGACTTTCTACCATTTAAGCTTATCTAAAACTCTGTGTGTGATGTGTGTGTCGGAGAGAGATTTTTCTGAGTGTTTCTTTAGTTCCTGCTGACATTTACCTTCTTAAATCGTCTCATGTAATTTTTATGAGCAGTTGCTGCCCAGTGTTTGAGCTCTCTTCAGCTCGGTGTGTGTGAGCATCTGTGTGAATGCATATGTGTCAGCATGCTTTGTTGTAGGTGTGCAGTTGTTTGTAAGCGTCTGATTATGTGAATGAGAGTTGATGTGAGTGAGAGTGTCATGTTTATAATGTTCTGTTTGGAATGAAACAGTAGTATACTGTTAGTATACTTCTAGTAGAAGTAGTATACTTCTACTTATGCCCACTATACTCTACAAAAGACAAGCAGTTTGGAAAAAGGATGAATGCATTTCTTACATACTGTGCAGTATATAATGTATTACGTTTTATATACAGTATCTCACAGAAGTGACTACACCCCTCACATTTTTGTAAATATTTTATTATATCTTTCATGTGACAACACTGAAGAAATGACACTTTGCTACAATGTAAAGTAGTGAGTGTACAGCTTGTATAACAGTGTAAGTTTGCTGTCCCCTCAAAAGAACTCAACACACAGCCATTAATGTCTAAAACGCTTGCCCTCCCACAAAATGTTGTGAGTTCTACACCCTATCGTGATAAATCTGGTCCAAATTTTTGACTGGTGTTCCCCAATTTAGTATATTTTATCCCCACAGACGGTCAATGTGACTCATTAGTGTTACAACGGTCCTTGGACGTGTGAATGCGGAGCAGGTGTGACTTAAATGTGGTGCGTTACTGATCCCGTCACTGGAAGGTTCAATATGGCACCTCATGTTAAAGAACTGTTTATAGATCGATGATTGAAAGTATTTTAACATATAATATGGTATCAATGGTATGGCCAATTAACAATGAAACGAAAATAAATGGAACAGAATAATAATGAAGCAAATAGAATAATCGAGACCAGAAGAAACAGAGTACAATGCAGAGCTGTTCTTGACACTTTATGGAAAAAAAGGCAATTTGATCGACAGTATATTCAGATCCCAAATATCCACTTCTCCGGCTTTGAGCCCGTCTTCCTTACGGAGCGAGCAGCTGCCGTCTATACCGCTGGCCTAAAACTATCTATATAAAAAGCATCATTTGCTAACATTGGTGAGCTGACTGTTTTAAACAAATTCTTAAGTAGATGTGTATCGTAGTGGTATTATCAGAGGTATCTTTCTGGGCTAGAGTGTGTAGTACACCTGTGTAGGATATGTGTGCGACGCATACATTAAGATCATATTGTATTTTTTTGATGTGATAGTGCAGTGAGTCTTATTTGTTAGGATGTATTTTTAATGCCAGATGTCAAAGATTAATTTTGCCTTCAGGAAATATGGACAGAAAATAAAGTTAAACTAAACTAAATAACTAACTCTCAGAGGATCCTGAAAAAATAGAATTGGTTGCTCTACATAAAGATGGCGCTTAGGCCTATAAGATTGCCATAGACCTGAAACTGAGATGCAGCACGGGGCCATAGACATACAGCAGCGTTTAACGAGACAGGTTCCACTCTTAAAATAGGCCCTCCACATGGATCGACCAAAGAAGTGATGTGCACGTGCCGCCAGCCGTCATATCTGAGCAGTTGTTGATTTGGAAAAGACGTCAAATGAGTCGCTGCAGCATTACCTGCAGATGTGAAGGGTGGGGGGGGGGTCAGGAACCTGTCAGTGCCCTCAGACCATACGCCGCACACTGCTTCAAATTGGTCTGCATGGCTGTCGTCTCAGAAGGAAGCCTCTTCTAAAGCTGGCTCACAAGGAAGCCTGCAAACAGTTTGCTGAAGACAAGCAGAAAAAGGACATGGATTACTGGAACCATGTACTGTGGTCTGATTTGACCAAGATAAACTTATTTGGTTCAGATGATGTCAAGCGTGTGTGGCGGCAACCAGGTGAGGAGTACAAAGACAAGTGTGTCTTGCCTACAGTCAAGCATGGTGGTGGGAGTGTCATGGTCTTGGGCTGCACGAGTGCTGCCGGCACTGGGGAGCTACAGTTCATTGACGGAACCATGAATGCCAACATGTACTGTGACATACTGAAGCAGTATGAAGCAGGGGGAGTATTCAAACATGTGACGACCCAAACACCACCACTAGCGGTTAACGTAAGGTGATGGATTGGTCAAGCATGTCTCCAGACCTAAACCCTTTTGAGCATCTGTGGGGCATCCTCAAACGTAAGGTGGAGGAGTGCAAGGTCTCTAACATCTACCAGCTCTGTGATGTCATCATGGAGGAGTGGAAGAGGACTCCAATGGCAACCTGTGAAGCTCAGGTGAACTCCATGTCCAAGAAGGTTAAGGCAGTGCTGGAAAATAATGGTGGCCACACAAAATATTGACACTTTGCACCCAATTTGGACATTTTCATTTAGGAGTGTACTCACTTTTGTGGCCAACGGTTTAGACATTAATGGCTGTGTGTTGAGTTATTTTGTGGACGACAGCAAATTTACACGGTTATAGAAGCTGTACTTTACATTGTTTTCGCCCAAATGTACAATTTCTTCAGTGTTGTCACATGAAAAGATATAATAAAAGATTTACAAAAATGTGAGGGGTGTACTAACTTCTTTGAGATACTGTGTATATATATATATAGCTATATCTCATATATTCTATTTCTGTAGCTCAAACAGTAGAGCATGGTGCTAGCAACACTAAGGTCATGTATGTTTCCCGGGGAATGCATTAACTAATAAATGTTATCAACCTCAAAAACTTTTACCATATAGTGCATGATTTATAGAGTAGTACATTTTGATGTTTACATCACAAAACCAGCTCCACATTTATTACTGACAAAGTAAACTTGCGCGGTAGCTCACCTGGTACAGCACTGCACTTGTGATGTGAGTGAATGTTCCCCCGCTTTTAGTTTGTTTTTTTTTTTTTTTTTTTTTTCCCCCCCCCCCCCCCTTTTTTTTTCCCCCCCCCCCCCCCCCTTTTTTTTGTTTTTTCCTGGTAAGAGTCACAATAAAAGAGCTCAAAGACAGTACAATGTCATGATTGCTTAAGCAAATGCTCTTTTTTCTCACATTTGCTTGTAGGTTTATTTTGGGATTTAGTGTAGATGGTATGGTAAACTGAGTACAGTTTTTTCCACCGTTAGCTCATAAAGACATATTTGTTTCAACTGTACTCATGTTACATTTGAAACTATTGCTCTAAAGTAGCCAAACAAACTAATTTCAAATGTTAAAATATATTTAAAAAATACCATTCGATAATTTTATTTCAGCTCTTAATTTTTTTCCCCTGATCTTTATTATATACGTATACAGGTTAGTCAGAATGTATTTATTTCTGAACATTATGTGCATGTCTTAAGACATGGTTATTAGACAAATAATATTTTAAAATATGCACACATCGCCTTGCCGCCGGGATTCGAGGATCTCCTTGACTCTGTAGATGGTCTCGTTGGAGATGACCTCAGGCGGAGGGGGGGGTACCTTGTGTTCTGTGGAGGGAGGGAGAAGAGGATTAGTGAAGGGTTTCAGCAAGGACACATGAAATGTGTGTGAGATCCGGTAATGGGCAGGCAGGTGTAACTGGTACATGACTTTGTTGATGCGCCTTGCTACGGGGAAAGGACCTGTGTACCGGGGACTCAGCTTCCTGCTGGGAGGCCGGAGGCGGATATCCCGGGTGGATAACCAGACTTGGTCCCCCGGTTGATAGATGGGATTGTCAGACCGACGAGTGTCAGCATTGGTCTTGTGCCTCCGGACGGCCCGTTGGAGATGGATATGCGCTGAGTCCCATACCCTCTCTGTCTCACGGAACCAGTGATCTACTGCTGGGACTTCCGAGTGTTCTTCGGTCCAATGACGAAAACAGGCGCGGCTGGCTACCTAGCAGCATTGAAACGGCCCGTAGAGTTCGGTGCGTTCTGGCCGCAGGGCATCTAGGCCACTGGAAGACTACTCGCCACAGGTAGAGTATAGCGCTCCAGCTGTCCTGATGGTATGGCAGTAGGCGAACGCAGATGATACCGTGCCGACTACTCTGGGCGATTTCTGTTTGCGTCTGGCCGTTGGTCGTAGGTGGTATCCAAGGATCAAACGGAATGAGGACTCCCAGGAGGCGGGGAAAAACCCTCGCCAGACCCTGACGAGATGAATCTGAGGGACACGTCTGAACAATGTACTTATGGAAAGAAGACTGAAGCTTCCGGAATACAGCTAAGAAAGAGGCCTTCGGCGGTTCCAGTGGTAGGCCTAGGTAGGTACACGCCAGGCATGGAATTAATTTGCCGTGATTTGCGAGGAAACGACCGTCGACGACCTACTAGGGCCTGTGCGTCATGAATCCGAGATTCGAGGGAGGTAAAGTCAGTGGCAAAGGTCCACACCAGGTGGGACCAGGGCCGTCCGATGGGAAGGAGTTGCGGGGACACCAGTCAGTCTCTTCGCGGCAGAACGGTCGGCTGGAAGTGGTGGAGATGCACAGATTGACGAACATCCCTTGATTATATACGAGGTGGACCATCTACTGCGGCCATGTGCGGCCCACAGTAGCGGTTCTAGAGGAGTGAGAAGGTGTTCGGTGGTGCCCTGCGAGTGGTCGTGTTGAAACGGCACGCGACGAGCCAGTACAGATAGGCGGATTTCGAGCTGGACTGAAAGGCCTGCCTGAGTGCATCGAGCGGGGTGAGAGTCCAGGTGAGCCGAGGTTCGACCTTACGTCGGAGTGAGGAGAGGTTAAGATATGAGTGCCGCAACTGGCTGAAGTGGGCGCTTAATAGCGGCGATTAGAAATTTGTAATGATGAATCCCCAAGGAATCTCTGCCACTTCCTCGATGGTGTCAGTTGGGACCAGTTTTCCCGAACGGACACCTTCGATCTGGTCCATTGCACGACTAGCGGGGTAGCGATGTAGCACAGGAATTCGCGTTGGAACGGTGATGAGTGAAACTCACATTTCTCCGCTTGAGATCAGGCGGTGTTGGCTGGAGTGCGTTGGAACGAGTACTTGGGTGACCTATGGTTACAGCGTGCTTAGATCGAGTGGTTCGTGAGTAACAGCAGTATGAACGTCTAAGTAGATGAGGACGATCGGCTCTGAGCATGTCTCTGAAGATACTCATCATGAAGTTTTTGAGAATATGGAGGCTGTGAGTTAGAAAGACCCATAGCCGCATGACCGGTTAGGAGTAGCATAGTGCCCCGGTCAAGTGTGGCATTAAGAAGGACCGTTTTCCATTCGTACCCCCTGCGAGATGCCGGGAATGAGGTATATAGGCGCTCCTTAGATCAGCTTGACTGAAGACTCGGGCCCGCCTCGTGGAGATATCTCCTAAGGCGCACGGGAACAGAGGAAGAGGGATAGGCGCGAACTTCACAGTCCCTGTCATGAGGGCCTTGCGTAATCGATGCATAGCCGCTCTCCAGACCCCATCTTTCTTGGACACAAAGAGAGCGCGACGCCATGCGAGGTGACGGTGCGCCGGAGTGGCTGAACCTGTGGCAAGGATTCCTTGAACGTAACTCTCCTATAGCAGGCCTCTCTACGGGATGCGACAGTTGGGATAGAGCTGTCCCTTTGGTATTGCTCGGACCCAGGCCAGCAGGTCAATGCGCCCCACTAGTACACATGGCGGTGAGGTGGAAGGTGAGTGCAGCGAGGCTTGCAAGCAACACGTCCGGAACGTAAAAACTGGTATATTTTGGGGAGGAGGATAGGAGTAGTGACAGCGTGTGAATCGGGCTTTCACCGAAACGGGTGCGAACAGAACAGGCGAGGTCGTTCCGCACGGAATGAGCGATTTAGGATAAGGCAGATCCCGACGAGACACTCCTGCTTTACACGCCACATCCACTTGAGTATTCTCCGAGCAGCTTCCAGAGCAGATGGAGGCAGTTGATGATTGGCAAGACAGGGGCGATCCCAGGCAAGTCCACAACGCGCCTTCTCCAGCACAAGTAGACAGAAATCCGTTCGGACTGTGGAAACATCCACATCTGTAGAACGACCTCGGTTGCGTGCGGGTGACGCACCAAGCCACTTGCCACCAGCGGCTTTCCCCTAGCATGAACAGTGGTGCTTGTGATCTGCGTGAGAGTCGTTGCGCATTTTGTGAGCAGGGGATATTTGTAACCCGCACGCGAGATACGCGGAAGAGAATTGAAAATATCACAGATGCTCCGGAGTCCAACAATCGAACTTTGACTGCAAAGGATTAGCGTGCTTCTTGATAAATTAGCAGAAGCAGCATCTGCATATGCTGGAATGCAAGACATATCAGGAGTGATTGGATTAGTACTCACCGCTGCCGGGTGCGTGCCGACGAATGGGACAGGTGGGAGATGGTGCTATGGATCCACAGTAGAGTCTACGAGAATCGTACCGGAAGTGGACAATATAGGTGGTAGACTATCCCTGATCATGGGCTCTAGGTGCCTGGAGCGGACAATGAGGCTGGGTGAGCGCAGCGCGCTAGGCACGCCAGTTCAGCGCTGCTGACCGCGAGATGCTGAACAGCCTTTTGGAGGAAGCTGTGAGCACCACGGTACAAACCCATGTAGATGGCCATATGATTGGCGTTAAGCATGGCGTGGAAGGGTACTCCGAGCGGAAAATACGCGAGACCCAGGGCGGCCTCTTTCCGCCACGGCGGGGGGTTTCTTTTTTTTTTTTTGGCTCGCTGGGGTGTTCTTTTTGATGGCTGCGGAAGTGCGTGGAAGCGAAGCACATACCCATGGATGGATAACTCGGCTTGCCGCAGTTGAAAGAGCTGCTCTCGACCACCTCCATGGTCGATTGGCCGAATACCTCCCGGAAGTGTTTCACAAAACAGTCCAGCGAGTGAATCCATGGGCTCTGTGAATTTCACAAGGCTTTGGCCCACTGCAAGGCTCTTCCAGACAGCAACGAGATAATGAACGACACCTTGGCGTGGGAGGCTTTTTTTTTTTTTCTTTGTCTTTGCGCGGGCCCTCTCGGTCACAAACAGGTGTGGTTGCATCTCCAGGTAGAGGGAACATTGCAGCAAAAACCCGCTGCAGAAGACTGCCTCACCCGAAAAGCTTGCTGGCCGGGCCATGGGACAGGCGGGTGGGGAGGCGGTGACAGTCCGGATGGGTAAGGGTTCCGGTGAGGATGTGCTCCGAGAATCCATGAGTCAGTGTTGTAATCCGTTTAATTCGGGCTGGTCTTCTGTCACATCCGGGACAAAGAGGCAAACAGACAGGTTAACGTAAGTCAGGGAGTTTATTAAAAGGAACGTAGGAGTAGCTTCCAACAGAAAATAATCAAACTTAGGAATTAATGGAAGCAGAGAACAAAGTCTTATCTGGGGTCGGCACTTTGGTCCTCCGGCCGAGAACTGAGGAATCCGAGGCTTGACAGGCAGACAGGGAGGCAAGGAACCATACGAGGAAAGCTTGTAACCTGAGGGACCAGCCGACGAGTGGACTGAGGTGAAGTGTGTATTTGATGGTGTGGTAGGGGGGAAGGTGTGATACCTGGTGTTGTTCCAAGTCCTTTTTAGTTGATTCTGATTCTGACACTGTGTTTCCCCAACGTCCCGTATTTTAAGTCTTAGTCTGTGCAGTCTGTCTCTGTCGGTTCTACTCGTTATGTGATGTGTTTCCTGCGTCTCCAGTGTTACGTACCTGTGTTTCCAGGATTAAGAACGGTTTTCGTTTAACGTGCCTCAGCGTGTTTTACTAAGTAGCAGCGTGTGAAAATATGTGAAAATGCAAGCGTTTCTTGTCACTCGCAGGCTGTTAAGAATTGCAAGAAAATAATGTGAATTTTACCAGATTTTCAAGTTCAAGATGGTGAATTTTGGGGGAAAACGAAGTTGAGTCGTTTTCATCACTAGATATACTGTCAGTTTGTTAACGTTTTTGTTAGAATGTAACGTGGTCAAATATAAATGTTTCCCTACTTCAATGTTACCTCTACCTAATTCTTTCCTCTCTTTCACCATGAAAACACTGACGCTTCATGTGTGTTTGTGAAAGGAGCGTTCTAGGTAGTTCTGGAGGTCACGTGAGCACGCTGCATCAGCGTTCTAGTGATCACATCTACCTAGAGGAACACAAACAACCTATTGCGGCACATCCTAGATAAGCTATCAGTATATTCAGCAGGCTTTTCAGGCTTACTTGGAGCAAACTAAGCCAATCGCTGCTCGCAAATCAACTGTGCAGCGTGTTTCAGAACATATGAAATCACATGTAGAGATAAGTGAATGCTGTTTAACGCATATCGCGGTGCTATATTACATGAGTATGATAATATGAAAAAAAGCATGTTTGCAGCAGCATTTACGCATCTGTGTTAATACAGCTGGAGCAAAACGTAGTCTAGAGCATGTAATCGCTCTTAGGACACGCCGATTGTTAAGGCCATGAGAACAAGTTTAAATGAAACAAGCATTCTGGTGTATGCAACTGGGGTTCGCTGTATTCAGCGGCACAATCTCAATGTTATGGTTGTTTATTTCTAAGGTTGATGTTTCAATAGCTGTGTGAGTGTGCGGTTGATTTCAGCTGCATCAGAAGCACGCTTTATCGCTCCTAATGGCTTCTATACATATAAGAATGTAATATTAATGACAGTCATTCGAAATATTTACGCAGGGTGTATGCTTCCTCTGCTGGACTGCCACTCAATACTTATAAGAGATTCATAATTTCTGATCCGCTGGAATATGTGCTCACGCTGAGTAATGTGAACATATGAGCATGAGAAATTAGGGTGAAATAAACTGGCTGATTTTATAAAAAAATAAA
>JADLZN010008084.1:44365-319593 GCA_018155175.1 Sinocyclocheilus anophthalmus
GCGCTTTAAAAAAATAAATAAAAAATACACGTAACTACAGTCATTTTCCTCTGGTTCCTTACTTGCTGAGCTTGGGGTGATGCTTCTCCCATAAATATATTATTAAGCAACATTTCCTGCTAAGTTTCTTATTTCATTCTCATTGCTTAACGCTATGTTGGCAAATATGCTATTGTCAAATATTGCTCGTTGTTTAAGGCTAGTTGTTCAGTAACATGTTTGTTTGCTAGGCACGCTGTTGCTTTAGGCTTGTTGGTTGTATTTTGACACACTGGTAACATTAACGTTACTGTTTAAACTTACCACAGCTGAGACTTGTTTTTGAATCTGTTTAAGACTGTCTGATATGAAACAGGATTGCTGCTTAAGGCTCATCTAGTATTGAGGATGCGGTTTCATTAAACACATCCTATATGTATGATTATTTCCATCAAGCTGTGTTTAAGTCCGTGATATGCTGTTGCTTAAAGCTATATAGTGTATCAGTAATGTGCTTGATACTTAACTTGCAGTATGTAGATTTTGCTACTAAAGGTGTTATTAATGCTAACGATGATCTGGATAGGGCAACATGCTGTTGCCTAAACTTCGGGTATTGACTATATGCTGTACTGCATTAAAGGGGCATGCTGCTCTTCTCAGCTGCTTATTAAAGAAGAGCGCCCCTTCACTGCTTCTCTTCTTAAAGGGCATGCTGTCCTAGTCTATGCTATTTCAGAAGGTCTTTGCTTTAAAGCTATTAGGGTATTGGGATTTTGCGTGCTTGTTAGGGCTTATCTAGTGTTCAGTATCATGTTTGTCGCTAGACTTGTTGCTTTAAGCTATTGGTTGTTATTGCAAGTGCTGGTACTTAGTTAAACTTGCAACAGCAAGAAGCTAATGTTTAAGCTGTTGTTTAGGCCATCTGATTGTTGTTGAAATATGCTTGCTGCTTATGGCTCATTTAGTATTGGGAATGTTATTTCCTTAAGTTTCTCTGACTATTGCAACATGCTGTGATTTAAGCAAGCAACATGCTTGTTGCAAAGTGTATCTAGTGTATTGGTAAGGATTTTTGTCTATGCTCTCGTGGGTTGTCAGATTGAGGACATGTAACACAAAGAGTACAAATGTCAATGGGAGACAGCCAACCTGTAAACTGATGAGTTGATTTGAGTTATGATATGCTGTTGTTATAGACATTTTAAATGGATGCTGAAGCTTTTAGGCCAGGTAGAATGTGATCTCTGATCCGTTCATTGCTCACTTCTATGGCTGCAGTACGCTATTGTTGCTGCAAACTAGGCTGCCAATTCTAATGGTTTTTCTGCAGCTTTTTCAGGTATTGCATTAAAGGGGCTTACTGCTCTTCTTAGCTGCTTATAAAGAAGAGGACCCCTTCGCTGCTACTCTTCTCATCATGTCTGGCAGTAAGGGCTTGCTGCTCTCTTAGCTGCTTATAAAGAAGAGCTGGCACTCCCTTCGCTGGCCTTCTCTGTAAGTTTCTGCTCCCCAGTCTCTGTTATTCCCTGAAGGATAGGGCTATCGTTTGTGTGGGGGGGTTAATTATTGCATGTTTCTCCCTTCTCATGTCATGACAGGGCTGGCATGCATGTGATGGGGCAGGGAAGTTTTTGCCGTCAGAACAGAAGCCATATACCGCCAAACCAAATTTAATGCTAGATATCTAAATTTTGACAATGAGTGGTCCTGACAGATAAATTAAGCGTTAGCGTTAGTTCTGGCAGGTCACGTGAGTCAAGCTTGCATCAGCTGGCTCTCAGCTGATCACATCTACCTATAGGAATACGACACCTATCGCAGCATTCCTATAAAGCTCTATTCAGGTATTATTCAGGCAGCTTTTGCAGCTTGCTCGGAGCAAATTACTCCCTCTTGTGCCATCTCGCGCAGCTCCATCGCTTTTGGCCACAGTCAGGACTTGGTCTTTCTTATATTCGCTGCTATCAGAGCATCAATGTCATCTTGAAAAAAGTGTTATCACTTAAATATGGCGTTAAAGCTACATTAAGTGATCATCTGGCCTGTTCTGTTTTGTTAACCCGAGGGGGGTTATTATGCTGGTCTCTCTTCCTGGCTGTCATGTATCATGACAGGTCTGCATGGATGGGCAGGGAGGTTTTTACAGCCTCATGAGCAGCTGTAAATATTTTAATATCTATAGTAAGTATGGCATCAGAAGTTTCTTGTTTTCTTATTTTCTCCTCAACACAGCAAAAATCACTATCTAAAATGACGTACACAGATATAATGGCAGGACTACAAATTATTTCTGGGGCAGTGTTTATTCAGCTGGAGAGATTAACATTATTTACTTTATTTATTTACTTATCTTATTTTAATACACTTTTTTTTGAGGTGGGGGGGCGGGGGGCGGGGGGGGTGGGGGGGGGGGGGGGGCGGGGGGGGGGGGGGGGGAGGGGGGGGGTGGGGGTGGGGGGTGGGGGGGGGGGGGGGGGGGGGGGGGAGGGGTGGGGGGGTGGGGGGGGGATGGCGGGGGTGGGGGGGGGGGTAATGACCTTCTTACTTTTTTAGTTGTATGAGTTAGTTGATAAGTGCTGCTTATTTTCTGCACAGTAGCAAATCAATGAACACACAGGCTAATTCCAGTTTAAAACCCTGTCCATTCAATTACCTCCAATTCATAAATTATCTATATGATTCCAAAAACTTTGTCTTCACCACTTGTTCTAAAAAGATGTTACTTGTATTGATTCAGAAACAAAAATGACTTTCAGAGGTTTCCTCACATTGCCTTTGACTACATATCATTGTATTATACATCTATAGTGAAATGTATTAACAAAGCGGACATACAATCCATTTATTTCTGTGAAATGTGACATAGACTTGAGCTTTGCTGAATCAGTATCCAATAAAGTCCTAAAGTAATGTATGCATTAAAATTCAGAATGCAAGTCTACTGTTTGACAAGATAAATTAATGGCCATAAGGGCAAGACACCACAGCCAACTCTACTTCCAAATAATGATTATGTCCTTTTTTTGGCCTAAAATATATAAACAGAGGAAAAAAAACTCGATCAAGAAAATGCAGCCAAATCATATTAATAAAAATAACACTTTTTTGAGGTTAGAGTGTAGGGTTGAATTGATACCAAGTTCTTGCCTTCTCTATGAAACCAATCTCCGGGACTAAATTTATACTTCAGGCAGCAAATAAACAGCTTCAGGCAATGCTAAAATTGCCAAGTTATGGAGCTGTACTTGGGTCTCCAGTATAAGAGACACCCTCTTATACCATGAGCCACAGAGCAGGTGGTGGAACCAGAAGGGAAGACGAACACAGCACTTAAGTTCAAATGGAAGTATAATTAACATAAGAAGAAAAAGTTTATAGTAGTGAAAAGGCTCAGCTCAAAAGGGAAAAATTAAAGGCAGGTACAAAATTCTCTTCAGAGAAGTAATAGCCAGTAAAATAAAAAATTAAAAAATTAAAAAAACATCTTCAGAGTCAGAAACCTGACATGTGCTTACTCTAGACTACCCTCAAGCACTATCGCTAAGTCCCACAAAGGGACTGTTGCTCTGGTGGGCGGCCTCATCCGTTTAGCTCCACAAATGAAATGGGCGACCAGAGGGTGCTTTCCCACAGAGACACAGAGACCCAATCAACCAGAGCATGACAGGCCGAAATGGCAGTCACATAGACTCTGAGAGTATTCAATTCAATTCAAGTTTATTTGTATAGCGCTTTTCACGATGCAAATCGTTGCAAAGCAGCTTTACAGAAAATTAAGATTTCTACAGTAATTAGTAAATTTGCGTATCAGGGGTGACTATCTGAAGTTGATGTACATTATAGCAAAATTTGGTAGTTTTGTATGGTGTCTGAGGGTTGGCATCATCTGAGGTACTCTGGGGGCTGGGCATCATCTCTTCTCAGGTGTTCGGTCATCTCAGGTCTATGTAAGGGCTGAATACAGACTGAAGCTTGTGTAATTCGTAGTTACCATGGGATGCCAACCTGGCATTTGATCGGGATGCCAATCCCGTGGCAGAAACAGAGAAGTTAATAGATAAAAAATTAGCATAGCTGCTGTTCCAACTAAGCAAAAATTATGTGTTCAACCCAAGCAAAATAATGAAAATGTGCATTTGATCAGATGTGAATGAAGAAAAAGGTTATGAGATACATTATGTGAATGTTTGGCTAAAAAGATGTGTATTTAATCTAGATTTAAACAGAGAGAGTGTGTCTGAACCCCGAACATTATCAGGAAGCTATTCCAGAGTTTGGGAGCCAATGTGAAAAAGCTCTACCTCCTTTAAGTGGACTTTGCTATCCTAGGTACTAAAAGTCCAGAGTTTTGCGACCTTAGGGAGCAGGATGGATTGTAGCGTGATAGAAGACTAGGTTAGGTACGCAGGAGCTAAACCATTAGGGTCGTAAAAAGTAATAGTAATTGTTAAGTACGGAGTATCAGGCAGGGGGGAAGTGATTTGGCAGTTTTTATTGCAGACTTCCAGCACGGAATCAGCATGTGCAGTGAACGGGTACTGCTGGTGGGGTCATACACCAAATTTTCGAAAAAGCCATATGAGGGCAAACTATTCTAGTGGACAGGAGCTCTAGCACTTGAATAGTCTGTACAACATTCGGCTGGAGCCAGCATCACTTAGTGATCCCCCTCAAGGGCCAGACATGAAGGTTCCAGAGTTCGGGGACGGGATTAACTGCGGTCACAGAGACACGGCGAGGAGAGATCTCTCTGACCTGAAATCGCCCATGGCGAGCCGTCAAGGAGGGATATTAGATCTGAAAACCACACTCTGGTCGGCCAACGGGGGAATTATCGTAGAGGCAAGACCCTTGTTGACGGACCATGGCCAGGACTCCCGGGAGCAGGACGATTATGGGAAATGCGTAAAGACGTAGTTTGGGCCACATATGGGCCATTGCGTCCAGTCCACAGACTGGAGGACTCAGAGGGAAGTAGAGGGGACATTGTGCTATCTCCTGTGAAGCAAAGAGGTCCACCTCTGCTTCGTTAAATATTTCCCAAATTTGATTGACTACTTCGGGGTGGAGTTTCCATTCCCCATGTGTCACAGCTTGTCTGGACAGCAAATCTTCTCCCATATGCATATGCCTCAGAATGTAAATCACTCTGAGGGATAGGAACCTCTACTCTCTGTTGGAATTTTTCACACCCCTCCCCAGGGGGACACACCCCCATAGTCCCGGGCACACAACCCTTAGGACTTCTTCTTGGAAATGATCATCCTCAGATCCGGCCTCTTGCTGGGCTGATGAGAGCGGCAAGCCACTCCCCAGTACCTATGAGGGGGCACATGACTCGCCACACTCTGTTTCTGCGATTATCGCTGCAGAGAAACCAGACTGGGTCAGGGCTGGGTTGCTGACAGCCCCAACACCTGACCACGGCGGGGGAGAAACTTATCAAAAGCTTCTGCGTGTCTTTGGGCTTCACGGAACCTACTGACAACCGTATTCACGGAGTCGGCCAATAGTCCGAAAGGCAAGACGGGGGAATCAAGGAGGAAAACCTTGTCCCTCTCCTTGATGCCCGTGAGGTTGAGCCACAGATATCTCTCCGTGGCAACCATAGCAGCCATAGAACGGCCGATGGTGTGGGCCTTCTACTTGGTTGAGCAAAGAGACAGATCCGTGGCTTGGCGCTGCTCTGAAAACACCTCCTCACTAAGGCTTTCATCAGGTCAGCCTGGTGCACCTGCAAAACTGCCTGACCTGCTGCTTGGAACATCTTCCTCACCAGCGAGGATGTCAAGCTTTTCCTGACATCATTATTTATTAATATTTCTCTTTCCACAACAGTGAAACACTGAACACAACACACATACAGACACACACACAATGTGATCTCTGAAGACAATGAGACTTGAAGGCATGTCCCTTTCACATTTATTTATAACCCCACAGGTGCACGTAATCAAATGACATCACCAACCAAGGTTATTTAAGCCAATTCTTGCCGTATTTGACACACATGCTTCACAACCGGTCGAACAAAGAATCTTCTCATATGCGTGATTGAAATGCAGCATCGAGAGTAGCTTTTTATAGGCAGTGTTGGGGAGTAGCTAGCTACTAGCATAACTAAATTTTTCAGTAGTGTGACATAGCTCTACTACTTTTTAAACAGTGTAGCTTTTACAAGTAGCTAACTACTTTTTCCAGCAAGTAGTGGTATAGCACGACTAAACGCTTCATTCTGTTTTACGTTCTTCTGTAGAGTCACGAGCCTGTAAATGCATTGAAGCAGTGCAGTGTCTTCTTCTGACTAGATCACAAACAAAATTAGTTAATTACTGCCATCTGGGGTGATATAACGCATCTCACGGCTTTACAGTCTGTCCACCTTCAGGAGATCGTCTGATGATTTTGCAAAGGATGTACAGGAGTGGATATTTCACATGAATCAACTGTAATTTATGCAAAACAAAGATTAAAATGCGGTCTACGTCGAAGACTTAAAGCACATATACAGGAGGTGAATTTAGCCTTTTTTAAACTGATTCATTTTCCTGATTTATTGCTCTCTATATCAAATGTCTATTATGATGAACCATCATAATATAATCTGTCCCCCCACAGTTTTGTAATGAACACTAATAAATGAACAGAAAATACATTTGCGATATAGTAGTGTGCTTATCAGTTTAACCTGCTTATTTCACTACGACTCCGTATCCAGTTTAAGTTGCATACATTTTGTTCTTGCATTGATGTTACGATTGTAGCAGTTTTACACTTTGATAGTCAGTTCGAGATAATATAACTATATTTTATTATTTGGCAAGTATTGACACCACTGTGGACTTCAGCCTGAGATAATGCCCTAATGTACTCCAAAAAAACAAAAAAGAATATGTGAGAGACTCTGGAATTTCCTTTAGCTGAGGACAGCTTTTTAAAGAAGAATGAGATGACAATCCTTAAAGAGAGAGGAGATAACTACTATGATTGTGGTGTTACCTTGAGATGGAGGAAGGTCAGTCAGAAATGGCTTGAAATGACAAAGCAAGGGTAGGACCATTGATGAGCAGATGAGTTGACAGGAATCTTTACACTTCAAATTCTTTCTCCTCTCCAGGAGATTGCAGAATTGTGAGTTAACAGCCATGGAAAACCTAGAATCAATGGATTAGATACAACAATTGAATCATCTCCTGATGCAGGGCCCCACCTATAGAGAGATGGACTTGGTAAACTCCTGCCCACAGTGGCTGTCCATCTAGATCTGTAACACACAATGGGAGTAAAGTATCAATAAACAGACTACACCGTATCAATTATATATTGCATCAATATACTTTTCTACAGAGCCTGAATCAACTAAAGCCTGTGCAGTTGCCTGGTTAGTGCCATAGGAAACAATTACAAGAAAAGTAAGACATTTACTAGAAACTGAATTCATCAAAGTGTGTGGCGCAGCAGATGAACAAACAAGGGCAGGAGGGCATACAATGACCAGCATTACCACAGTTAGTGCAGCCCCAAACAAATTGGCCCACTATGTGTGCAAAAGGAAGGGGTTCAAATCCAAATGAGATGTGAATAGACAACTGAATACATTTTAAGGATAGCTTTTCATCATGACTATCCAGCTCAGCTTGTAACCTGTGTAAAAGGCCCCGACGAGGAATAGTTTTGAGGGGTATATTGGGCCAACAGCACTGAGCAGCAAGTATGCAGAAAAAGATAGCATAATCTGCCATTGCAGAATTCCCTTGCTGAATTGATAACAGGCAATCCTCCACACTGATTCCTCCCTCTGGGTTTCTTTTTTCTTTTAAGATCCCACTTTATATTAGGAGGTATTAACTACTACTGTATATGCATACTTACATTTAAATTGATAATTTGGTATAACGCGCTTACTGTGTACATACATGTTTTTACATTGTACTTATATGTGACCCTGGACCACAAAACCAGTCATAAGGGTCAATTTTATGAAATTGAGATGTATACATCATATGGAAGCTGAATAAATAAGCTTTCCATTTATGTATGGTTTTGTATAGGACAATATTTGGTTGAGATACAACTATTTGAAAATCTGGAATCAGGGTGCAAAAAAAAATCTAATACTGAGAAAATCGCCTTTAAAGTTATCCAACTGAATTTTTAGCATTCATATTACTAATCAAAATTAAGTTTTAATATATTTACAGAAAGAAATTTACAAAATATCTTCATGGAACATAATCTTTACTTAATATCCTAATGGTTTTTGGCATAAAAGAAAAATTTTGACTAATGCAATGTTTTTTTTGGCTATTGCTACAAACATACCCCAGCAACTTAAGACTGCTTTTGTGATCCAGGGTCACATATAAAAATTAACAAAAAAAAAACAACAACCCCCCCTGCATGTAATTACATCTGTAATTCATTTCTGAAATTATATTTAGAATTACACTGTTGACCCATCCCTTACAACTTAACCCTCCCTTAAACCAACCCATACCACCAAACCTATCCCTAACCTAACCTAACCATATCCCACCTCAATTTAAAATGGAATATAAAAATTGTACATTGTACTTATTTTTTGATGTAAGTACATAGTAGTAAAGACCACCTAATATAGCTCAACAGCACAATTTGTTTTCGCCTCATGCAGTTCAATTCAAGTTTATTTGTATAGCGCTTTTCATGATACAAATCATTGCAAAGCAACTTTACAAAATTAAGCAAATTAAGTTTCTACAATATTTAAAATATTTAGTAGTAGCTTATCGGTGGTGACTATGTAAATTTGATGTCCGTATAGCAGAAATGTACAGTAAAATTCATGCAGTTACTGTAGTTAATGACATGTAATCAATCAGATGGTGAACACTATTAATAGCAATTATTATATGTTGCTATCAAACTTATAGCAAAATTTGGTAGTTTACTGTTTCGTGGCATCATCTGAGGTCCTCTGGGGGGGGTTGGCATCTTTTCTTCTCAGGTGTTCGGTCAGCTCGGGTCTTTGTAAGGGTTGGATCCAGACTGAAGTTTTTGTAATTCCTAGTTACCTCGGGATGCCATGTCAGGAATGAGAAACAAGGATTCAGTTGCGAATGAAATGACAGTTTATTGAAAAGTCCCAAACAGAAAAATGCAAGAGTCCGGTGGAGGAAAGTCATCGGTGACTCTAGGCAGCACAGGGACACAAATGGGCAGTCGATGCTCAAAGGTCCGCGAGGCTAAGTCCACAACAGAGGGGAGATGGAATCGCCGGAAACTGGTCAGGAACAGAGAGAAACAAACTGAACACGGCGACACCATAAAACGATCTGACAACACAGGACAGAAAACACAGACATTAAATAGGCCCGCTGATCAGCCACAGCTGGCTCTAATCAGCTGATGGTGCTGATCACCGGCAACACAAACCACACCCACAATCACACAGAGAGAACTAGAATGAGTCAGTGAGCCCATAAACCATGACAGTACCCCTCCCCTAGGTGCGCCGCCTGGCGCTCCCTGGCGAACTTACCCGTTGATTGTAATCATCAATAAGGGAGTGGTCCAGAAAGTTCCTAGCAGGAACCCAACTTCTCTCCTCCGGACCGTAACCTTCCCAGTCCACCAAGTACTGAAATCCGCGTCCCCTCCATCTCGAGTCCAAGTTTTCCAAGTTCCACGACACCTCTGGACGAAGGCATGAGCAGAGGCGACCGCGACTTCGGATTCCAGACTGGGAAAAATAGGTGGCTGGTACCTAAGCTACATTCAACGAGATAGGCCCATGTATTACACTGTTACTGAAGTTTTGTGCGTACTCCACCCATGAGAGTGGTTGGCTACCAGGAGGAAGGATTCTATGTAACCAAACATAGCAACGTTCTCTCAAGATCCTGGTTGGCCCGCTCCGTTTGGCCGTTGCTCTGTGGATGGAAACCAGATGACAAACTGACACTCGCACCTAGTAACCTACAAAACTCCTTCCAAAATTTGGAAACAAATTGGGGTCCCCTGTCGGAAACCACGTCCATCGGGAGGCCATGAATGCGAAAGACATGATCAACGACAGTAACTGCTGTCTCCTTGGCTGAGGGTAATTTGGGCAAGGGAATGAAATGGCCCCCTTCATAACAAGTCCACTACGTCCACACCATCAAAAAAAACAAAAAAAAAAAAAAAAAATTATAAACAAAAATTCTTTTTTAACAACAAAAGTCTTGCCCTGGGAGTGCGAAGGCGGTGACGAAATCGAGACGCTATGTGGGACCAGTGTCTCGAGGTACCGACAGCTGTTGACGTAACCCGTCATGGGTCGATTGGAAGGCTATACCACGAGCGCTAAACTGAGCAGGGCCAAAACAAATCTTGGACGTCACGAGCCATAGAAGGCCACCAGAATCATTGTTTAATGAGGAAACTAGTCCGATTCACCCCCGGATTACAAGCCAGGCAGGAACAATGACCCCACCGAATGACGTTGGACCGTAACCTCTCCGGCAGGCATAATCGACTCGGTGGGCAACCGGGTTGTAGACATTACCCCTTCTAAGCCGTGGCGGACCTTCGAAGCATCGGGTTTGATGTTCTTAGAACCCGGACGATAGGAAAGAGTAAAGTCGAAGCGACCGAAAAAGAGTGCCTACCGAGCCTGCCTGGAGTTAAGTCGTTTAGTGGACCTGATGTTACTCGAGGTTCTTATAATCGGTCCAGACAATAAAGGGAACCCCCGAACCCTCTAACCAATGACGCCACTCTTCCAATGCTAGCTTGACTGCCAACAACTCTCGGTTACCAATGTCATAGTTATGTTCGGCAAGCGACAAGCAATGGGAGAAAGACGCGCAAGGATGCATCTTGTCGTCCGAGGAAGAGCGTTGGGACAGCACCGCACCTACCCCCACCTCTGACACATCGACCTCCACCACAAAATGAGGTGTGGGATCAGGGGCTATGAGAATGGGAGCTAAAAAAAAGCGGCTCTTGAGGTTGGCAAATGACATTTCAGCTGCACTGGACCACCTGAACGCAGCTCTGGTGGAGGTCAAGGCGGTCAGAGGAGCAGCTAGTTGGCTGAAATTGCGAATACAATGCCAGTAGAAATTGGCGAACCCCAGGAACCTCTGTAGGGCCTTACGGGAATCTGGGGTTGGCCAATCCACCACAGCCTTAACCTTATTCGGATCCATGCGTACTCCCTCAGACGAGATGATGTACCCCAAAAACGCAACTGACTGTGCATGAAACAAGCATTTCTCCGCCTTGACAAAAATCCCATTCTCGAGCAGTCTCTGGAGCACTTGTCTGATGTGCTGAACGTGTTCCTGGAAAGAAGAGGAAAATATCAATATGTCATCCAGGTAGACATACAGTATATGAACGTCATTAACGAGTCCTTGGAAAACCGTGGGGGAGTTGCACAACCCGAAGGGCATAACAAAGTGCCCCCTTGGGGTATTAAATGCGGTTTTCCACTCATCCCCCTACCTTATGCGGATCAAATTATATGCATTACGCAAATCCAGAAAAAAAACCCTGCCCCAGCGGGAGAAGAGGAAGAGGAAGAGAGGATGAGTCCGGCTGCTAGAGAATCAGAAATTTATTTCTCCATGACCTCCCTTTCTGGAACAGAAAGCAAATATAACTTGCCCTTAGGCGGAGACGTACCTGGCACTAGATCTATGGCACAGTCATAAGGATGATGTGGAGGGAGAGAAGCAGCCCGAACACTTACTGAACACTTCCTTCAGGTCGAGGTACTCCTTAGACAGGTTCACCGGCTCATTCTGCAACACAGAAGAAGAAACAGACGAACAAGCAGACATAAGACAGGAAGCATAACACGTGTCACTCCATCCCGAGACAGAACTATGGCGCCAATCCACCCTCGGATTGTGACGCACTAGCCAGGGATGGCTGAGGATAATGGGTGCCAGTGGGGATTCCGTGAGCAGAAGGGTGATTCTTTCAGAATGATTCCCGGACGTGATGAGGGTGATCAGTCCAGTAGTGTGTGTGATACTGGGAAGGGTATGTCCATTGAGTGTGCTGACAGAGATTTTCTTACGGATGGGAAATATGGAATCTGAAGGTGTGATGCCAGTCTGTATCATGAGATTACCCTCTCCCCGAATCCACGAAGAGCTTGGCAATTGTGGAATCTGGCCGCCCATTGTTGTCTTACCGGGAGGAGAGTAATAGACAAGGACCTGTCCAAGGATATCCCACCCAACAGTAACTTCGGTTCTAGGTGTCGGCCTTGGCCCCTTACAAGACAGTGAACCAGGATGTGGCCCTCAGCGCCACAATACAGGCAGAGTCCCTTGGCCCTACGACGGTTCCTCTCCTCCCGGGGAGGCCGAGCTCTACCCACCTGCATGGGTTCAAGATCGGACGTGGGGCTGACCGTTTAACCGGAGGTGGCTGTGGATAGCCCCGGAAGTTCCGACCTTAGCGTGTGGCGACCTCGTTGATCACGATGCTGAAGACGTGCATCAACGCAAAGAGCCAACTCGATAAGTCCATCGAGACCAGAGGGTAGCTCCATGGCGAAGATCTCTCTCTGGATATGGTCAGCCAACCCATGCAGGAACATGTCCCACTGCGCCTCTTCGTTACATTTGCATTCAGCCGCCAGGGTCCGGAACCCAATGGAGTAGTCCGAGACGGTCCTGTTCACCTGCCGTAGCTCGGCCAACATGCGTGCCGCCTCTCGACCTGCTACAGCGCGATCAAACAACGTCTCATCTCCTCTGAGAGTTTGTGGAATGAAGAGCAGCAAGGATGTTGGTTCTCCCACACCGCCGTTCCCCACAGAGCGTCCTGACTGTCGTGTCAAGACCAGAGCCACTCTAGACTGCTCTGGGCAAAATATTAAATCTTATATTTGATGACAGTTAAGAAGAAGAAAAAAAGCTTTTCTGCTGTTAATTAGTATAAATATTTAAGCATTTAAAAAAAAAATCACAATTTGCATTTTATTAAAAGTTTGTACTGTAATTTTACAAAGTGGATCATTAAATATAAAATTTATTTTGTACTTTTGTCGTTTTTTTTTACATTATACATTTAAATATCAATTTAAACACACAGATCGCAAGTTAAACATTTTATTTTACAGAATTTTTTTATGTTTACTGATTATTCTTCCAAAATAAAACTGTTACTTTACAATTTTTTGTATGTTTTTGGATTTTATTTGAATTAGGAGATTTAATTTTAATTTTATGTTGTTGTTTGACATTTGAGTGCTTTTAGTATTTTGAGTGTTTGAGTCATTTTACTTTTAATACTATATGTTCATGTTTATTGAGGTCTACAGTATGTACATTCTTGTTGTGAGATATTTAATTATGTACCTTTGTATGTTACCTATGCAGTGAGTTTATTCACAAATATTATTTTGACATTTTTATGAGTGCATCTGGCCATAATAGATTAACAGCTTGCAAGAAACTTATATGCTGTAAAACAGATGGCATCTTGGTACAGTGGAAATATTTAACAGAAATAGTGTTCACAAACAGTTCTGCAGGATAGAGAGATACTTCTTTCACATTAACAAATCTTACCACACATAACCTAATCAGCATTTAGCAACTGTTAAGCTGAAAACCTATTTGCAGTTTCTTATGTTTAGATTTCCCAGTGGATGCCACTCTTGAGGCACAGTGATTTGATTAGTGACTCGTTCAGACCACTTTGTGAATCCTTTTGACCAGTTGGTTGAAAATATTTTATTTAAATGAATAGCTTTGATCATAAATCGGACAATATCACAGAGCCACCTATTCAGTGCAAGCATTGTCTTTGGTTTGAAATGACAAAAGAAAAGGCTCTGGAGAAACTGAAACTATGACATATTTGTTGATGCCACGTTATGTGTTGTTTGTTTATAGTTACTGAGTTATTTGAGATCAATTTTTGCTACTGTCTGATAGTTACAGCAGAATTTGGTGATGAAACTATGAAACTGGTATTGCTATGAATTTTTATTGAGGGAGTAATTAGTCAAATGCAGGCCAATAAATTGACTGCTTGCTTGCTTGACTGATTGATTAACTTAATAAATTAATTAATTACATTTTATGAAATACTATAAGAGAATATTTTAATAATATATTGTTAATTATAATTTTTTTTTTTTTTTTCTTCCCTCCATGTTGGAACCTTTAGGTACACCTTAGTATCATATTTACTCCTAAAGGGGGTGTATAAGTATGGTACACCCCCTATGTAATAGGCACATAAATGGTGCCTATTACATTCTGAAAGGTTACCGCTCCAGTGACAGTTGTTGTACTTTTGTTGTATTTTTTTTTTCTGCGATGCCTCCAAATTTTGTGCAAACATTGAATCCTGCATAAAAGCTGTACTAAAATATGGCATTCCACACCAGTCGTGGATAAGACGTTGATGGATAAGAGCAGCATAAAACTTTGTTGTCAATCAGTTTGCATCTACAGGCACAAAAAACAACAATAGGACAGTTATCTCCAGATGTTTCTGAAGTGATTGGATGAATGCTTTATCCGGATGTCTGTCCTGATAACACAAACACAACTGGTCACAATCAGCATGCAGAGCACTGATAAAGTGCTCACGCTCAGGCATCCTGCAAGGACAGCCATTTCATTATAAACATAAACAAAGGGAGATTTTCAGCTCCTGATACATCTTTTGGGCTGCTGGAAGCATAACAACAAAAGTCAAAAATCTGACAATGCGAGAAATTAGCCACTGGGGTGAAATCCAAAGCTAATAGAAAAACATCAACATCACATGAGCAGCATAAAAGCAAAGCTGATTTTTCGTTTTGGAGTAGTTTCTTCTTGACTACCCCTAAGGAGAGATGCTTCATGAAAGGAGGCATGGCAAGCTCCGGAACATCTGAGAGAATCTGTTTGAGCAGCTTTTTAATGCATCAGGTATGAAGGTTAGCCTGTGGCAAGTTGGGAGATGTAATGTAAAATACCGGGACCTTGATCAAATGCTTTCTTTGATTTTCAGATTGTTGATTTGTTATGCTGGAAATGATGGATTTTTTGGGATTCATTGGTAATATTTGGTGAACCTGAGTCTGATGTTGGAGCATTATAACAGCCATCTGAATATCAAATTGTAAAAAAAAGACAATACCTTTAAAAGCAAATACGACTGAATGACTAAATATACATGCATATGCATTGACTTTAGCTTTCTTCTTGTTCTTCTTGTATTGTAATCACAGGGGGGCAGTCAATTTACTCATGCTTGATTAACTTATAATTATTATATACTGATATATATATATATATAGTATTATATCTATATATATATATCTGATCACACATACACACACAAGAAAACAAGTTTTCAGAATAGACCTATTGTTTTTTTTTTTAATTAAAAAAAAGATAAATTAGATAAAGTAGAATTAACGATAGAAAGTGCTAAGTTAGAGGTTATTATTAGTGTTTTAAGAATAATACCTTTTTGGTAACTATTAATATAATATTATCTTGAATGATTTATCATATTGAAATTCTTTACTTAAATAGGGAAATGCATTGTGGTACCTCGTGAATGGTGCGACTGGACGCGGAAGAGAACCATTTTGAATACGGTCGTCTTTATATAAGAATTTTTAAATTTTTTTAGCACAAAAACCTTGTAACTTCGTAAAATTACTGTTGAACCGCATGGACTATTTTAACAATGCCCTCACTACCTTTCTGTGCCTTGACCGTGGTAGTACCCTTGCTGTCTTTGCAGGGTCAGAAAGCTCTCGGATTTCATCAAAAATATCTTAATTTGTGTTTCGAAGATGAACGAGTGCCATAGGGGTTTGGAACGACATGAGGGTGAGTAATTAATGACAGAATTTTCATTTTGGGGACTATCCTTTACCATGACTGTTAATGTGCTGTTATAATTCTTCATTAACATTTTTGCATTTCCTAACTTTCAGTGAAATAGAATGATCATACGCTTGTTATCCTCACGCTGTGATGCCACATGGCCTGTCAAAGAGATCTGCTGCGGTGGACTCAAAGAAATTACAAAAGCTGCATATTTCAAAACCCATAAGGCTAGGTTTTCTGACCTGGCTTTTGGATTATATTGAGCTCAATATATCTCTTAGGTGGGTTCAATGAATGCGGAAAATTATGAGCTTTGGGCATACAATTATTTCTGAACAAATCCGTCTTCTTCATATATATACAGTTATAATGTCTGTAAACCAGGGAATGTGCTTCTGTTAATGATTTCAAGACCTCCAGTCTGTTTGTAGACTTACAGCTTACGTTTCTGTTACATGTCATGGCTATATGCTCTCTGAGCTTTGACTGGCTGGAATCAGCACGCTATTTTTAGCACTATTCCCATGACAGTAGAAAGGAAGTCCTTGACACAGTGCTCTGATGCAGCCCGTATTTGCTTGTGATGTGGTCGAAAGTAACAAAACCAATCAATCATTTAATCAGTCGCTTGCAGAGAGAGGAAAAAAAAAATGATAACAGAGATTAACAATTCCCCCACCAGAGGTCCCAGGTATCAGGCAATTGTCCATCTGTTTCCATAGTTACAGGCATACTACAGTGGCATCGACATGCATTGCCATGAAATCGCACCCAAGTCACAAAAGCAGAATGGACTTGAAGGTGTTGGAAAAGCCACAGCACACATTCCTGATGGTGTTGTGAGTCGCATCCAGATGGGAGGATGCCCTGCGGAGTATTCAGATCAGGGTGTCATGCACACCTGCAATGCAAACTGCAGTGAATCCAGATGAACGGTGACCAGAGGGTGGAAACAATACGAAGAAAAGCCTTTCAAAGGTCCACATTATGCTCTCAGAGAGAGCAGTTGGATTGTAACCCAGCTTCGGAACTGGAAACTGCAGGATGTTTGACACCTTCATCAGAGGCGCTAAATCACACCACATCTGGCATGCTGGCCCCACATTAAGGTATTTTCCGCTGAAGTCTGGGAAAAGGAGCAGTGCTGAGGACAGCGGTGCTGTCTTAGATCAGGTGCCACCTACAGGGAAATGAAAAGGTAGCTACTGGGGAAGTAGATGAGAGAAGGGCACAGAAATAGACAGGTTGTGATGTGCTACGGCAAGGGTCTGCAACCTCCGGCAACAGTAGTGAAAGAGGTGTATGTATTTAATTTAATGTCCCTTACACCTGCATACCAATGCATATTTTCAGATAATCGTTCCCACAGCCTCTTCTATTAAGTAGAAGCTATAAATACTGTTAAAGTGCGAGAATGTTCAATGTTATAAATCACAATGCTCAAAACACAACATTCACACATAAATACAGTGTGGGGTCAGGAGGATCACACTGGAAATATATTATTTAAAGTCTAATTTAAACCTAATTACAGTTTTTTTTCAACTGCTTACACACAAAATCTTTACTTTTCACACAATTTCTGAAAGATGACACTCAAACAGCAGAAGCACACACCAAATCCGCAAAGCCATACGCCAATTCTCAGCCTTTTCAATTTCATAAAACACTTTTTGCAAAACACAACACACTATTCTCTATGCAACACAAAAAATCTAACAGGAATTAATATTATGGCAAAGGTGTTTGCAAATGTTTGCTTTTGAGATGTGTTTGTGATATTTTGAACAAAGCGCTTCATTTTGCAAGAGATGTGAGTAGTTTTGCATTTTGTGTGTGCTTCTTGGATTTGTGTTGAAGTTTTCAAGTTTGAAATGTTGTGTAAGCATCTGAAAAAGCTGTAAAAAAATTGCATTTTTAAAATATTAATTAAAAAAGCTTCAGAAATGACATGTTCTGCAACTATTTATGTTACCCAATCATTAAGGTTTGTTTGTAATTATCATGCAAGGCTTTGCTAACAAGAATTGCTTACACGTTATTGCAGTGTCCATGTTACATTGTTTATAGCATTTAAGTACTGAGTATATTCATCACTACTGTACTTACTATAGGGTAAGGTTATGATTAGGGTTACTTGCAGTAATTTATGCATAATTTACTTGTTATTATAAGGAGTGATTCATGTAACCTTGTAACAAGGACCCTTCAAATGAGTGATACCCAAGAATCGTAGATACACTCACCAGACACTTTATTAGGTACACCTGCTCAACTGCTCATTAATGCAAATATCTAATCAGCCAAATCACATGGCAGCAACTCAATGCATTTAAGCATGTAGACATGGTCAAAACAATCTGCTGAAGTTCATCCGGGTCGCAGAGTTTGTGAAGACCTGGTGATTAAGTGACTCTGAACATCAGATAATTGTGCCAGACGATCTGATGTTTCAGAAGTTCGATCTGATGGATTTTTTCACACCCACCACTCTAGGTTTTTATAGAGATGGTTAAACAAAAACGAAAAAAAAAAAAAAGTATTTATATATACATATATATATATAAAGATATTATTATCCAGTGAGCGGCAGTTCTGTGGGTGAAAATGCCGTGTTGATGCCAGAGTCAGACCAGAATGGCCAAACTGGTTCGAGCTGATAGAAAGGCAAGAGTAACTCAAATAACCACTTATTACAAATGAGATATGCAGTAGAACACCTCTGAACACATAGCACGTCGAACCTTGGACTAGATGAGCTACAACAGCAGAAGACCCCATCGCTGTCACTCCTGTTAGCTAACAACAACAAACTGAGGCTACAAATCACACAGGCTCACCAAAACAGGACCATAGAAAATGGGAAAAAGCCTGGTCTGATGAGTCTCGATTTCTGCTATGACATTAGGATAGCAATGTCAGAATTTGTTGTAAACGACATGAAAGCATGGATTCATCCTGCCTTGTATCAACAGGTCAGGTTTGTGGTGTAATGGTGTGGGAATATTTTTTGGCACATTCTTGGCCCCTTAGTACCAAATGAGCATTGTTTGAACATTACAGCCTAGAGTATTGTTACTGATCACATCCATCCCTTTATGACCACAGTGTGCCCATCTTGTGGTGGCTACTTCCAGCAGGATAACACTCCACGTCACAAAACTCACAGCATCTCAAACTGGTTTCTTGATCAATGAGTCCACTACACTCAAATCACCTCCAGATCTCAATCCAACAGAGCATCTTTGGGAAGGAATGGGAGATTCACGTCATGGATGTGCAGCTAACAAATCTGTTATCATGCCGATATGGACCAACATTTGTGAGAAATGTTTCCAACATCTTGTTGAATCTATGCCATGAGGAATTAAGGCAATTCTGAGGGCAAAAGGGGGTCCAACCCACTACTAGCCAGGGGTACAGCACCTAATAAAGTGGCTGGTGCCTGTTTATAAACTGTCAATCCATTCTATATATCCTTGAGATGGTTTGCGTTCTAAATTTTATTAATTTGTTTATTTTATAATTTAAAAGCAACAACAAGGATAAGGGTTCCATTAAAACAACAGTGTAGAATTTGGCTGTAGGTGTTGGTAAGTTAAGTTATGTTTTACCCTACTTGACCATACTGATTCAAAGTGAAGCCTGTGATTTTGACTCTTCACCTGAAAACTAATACCCATGAAACAGTTCACATGTCCTCCTTTTGGCTGTTCCAATGAGGGTACAAATAATGTAGTGACAGGGCTAACATGGCTTTGTTTAATACTAAGAGTTGACATGAAGTGTTAGTGTGAGACGAGGGAATTGTTTGACATGGCAACAGAGGCAACAAAAGGGACAAAGCATGTCAGTTTGGCAGCTCATGGGGCAGATATTTAGAGTGTGGTGTCATATTCCAGTCCATGCAGACTGTCAGATGACGATGAAAGTGTTGAGTTATTTAGTTTGTGTCCAATGGAAAGGTTATTTGGATCCTTGGCCGAGCAAGTTTGGTGGAGAATTTGGATTGAAGAAGCTCTGATAAGAGCACAAGTAAAAGGTAATCCTTCACTAGTTAATTGTCAGTTTTAGCACCATTTTCAAGGTCCTCTATCAAAATCATTTCAGGTGCAATGCAATGCATGTAAATGAACGATGATTTAAAATGATGTTTGTCACTAGTATTTCAATAACAATGTAGACTGACATGTGGCATTGTCCTTTCTCACATCTGGTCACATTTACAGGAAAACAATCATTATTAACTGAAAAGCAAAATTAAAACAACTGATGCAAAACCTTCAATTTCTTATGTTTTGTCAGTTTTAAATACACAGGCATGTCAACATAATAAGCCTGTGTAAATCAAAACCGCTCTGGAAGTATTAGCCTGACCCAACCTGAGGGGCTGATTGACAAGGGAACCTATTTGCTCACAAGGAGAGTTAGGCGAGCTGCTTTGTATCCTGCCACATGCCTCTGTAAATGTCTCCTGTCTTGCATTTTGTCTCAGGCTTTCTCATTTCTCCTGCACACTCATTTATTTATGCCTTGAGTGTCAAATCCTTGGAATCACATGAATTTAAAACAGCACATTTTTATTTTCTTAAAGCACATTTCTGATCTTATTGTTTGCGATTCATTGTTGGATCTTTTTCCAAAGAAGGTAAATGCATTAATTACTTTCTATTTCAGCTGGCATCACCTAGTTGAACAGACTATGTAGTAAAACTTACTCTGTAAATCAAAGTGCTATACTTGTAATGCAGAGCGTTCATGTACATGAAACACGATTTATGACACTCAATGGAAAAGTTAATGTATTCTAATGTTTGCATTTGCTTTTAGTTTGATTTAGAGTAGTTTTTTTTTTACTTCTTAAATCAGCTTTTTAAAGTTACCCTTTAGACAGAAAAAAATAAGAAAATGAGAGTGAAACTAACACTAAAAGTAATATTTTATAGCTGCAGTGGTGAAATTGCAAACATGAAATTAATAACTAGGAATTTTATTAACAAAAAATTGTTATTTTTCCATTTTCCACTTTTTTTCTTTGTTCGCAAGGATCTTTAGGCACGTTTTTGCATTTTTTTAGGAGTGCCCCTCTCTCTCACCTTTTTGGACTCAGCTCTCACAAGATGTTTCTGTTGGCCTGCGCTCACGAGCAGCAAAAAATTGCTATCAACCATTGGAATCCTCCTCCAACATGGACAACGAACCCTGATGTGTATTTTGTTGACTTATCTCGATGGAACCTCTCAACTTCTGTATACAATGATCTAATGTGAAACTGAATAAATTTCTGGCATTCAGCTTCTAATTTTGTGTTTGCTTTTCTTAAAATCTTTGTACAAATTATTTATTGATATTTTATTTATCGATTATTACTTGAAAAAAATATTATTACTATTTATTTTTTTATATATACATATTTTTATTTTATGATTATTATTATTTATTTGTATTATTATTATTATTTTTTTTTAGTCTCCCGGGTTGGGCTGGGTTCTAAATTTGCACAGTTGCTGTTTGTTTTATATTACTATTCCCAGAGAAAAATTCAATAAACAGTTAACAAAAAAAAGGTCGAACTTGACCTTCAGCTTTCATGTCCCGATCAAAAAGCTTCCCCAAAAGGGTACTAGTGGTGTTTCTGAAGAGTAGTAAACCTCCATAACGCAGTGCTATTAACAATCCAATCAATTCTCAATGGATAAAATCCATATCCATATCTCATTCAATACTCGTTTCGCTCATAAAAACGTCACTCTCCAGAAGAAAAATGGCTTGTGAATGCCATTTAATGTTGGCTTCAAGGTCCCGGCCAAATGGGAAATCCCAGATCACCTCGCTCAGAGAGCATCTTCACTCCGTAATCCTGCACTGGTTTGAGTATTTTACAATGCTACTTTGCTGGGTTATTTGATTAGCAATCCAGTGTTCCTTCTGTCCTCTCCCAGGAGGTTTTCAAAGAGCAGCACGCAGGATAGCTCACATCCGTCCAATATTCCCTGCGGAAGTCTGTAATGTATATTTTCTCCTGGGGAGACGCATACAGCCTCTTTGCCTTCCCTACGTGCTCGTGTACGTGATTGATCGCCCGGTCTTGGCAAATATATATGAGTTTTGTTAGTGCAAGCAGTGTCACGGCACAAGGACAGACAGGGAAACCCAGCGTGCAGGGATATCAAAGCAACATTACCCATAATCACACATCTCTTGGGACGTGCACACACACTCTAATGTGGACGTGACTGACATGTACTGTAGTCTCTCCACAGACCCTCCTCTTCTCTCCCCTCCTGATTTATGCCAATAAATGAAGCATCTCTCTCCTGCGCCCTCCCTCTCTTTTTCTCTCTCCCTCCCTTTCTCTCCTCCTCTCCTGCGTTCACACTCTATCCCTCCCTGCATCTCAGTCACACTCGTTGGATCTCACAAAAGGAAGGGAAATGCATGCAAACCCAGCGAAGTGGAGAATACGGGGGAAAGTTGCATCCAGCAGTCGTTGAGAGCGAACGCACACCACAGGGATCCGCCAGAGATGTGAGAGGTTCGAGTGGCCGCCCATCCCCTGTCTGCTCAAGAAAACACCGGAGCCAGCTGCAATGACCTGGGTGAATGGGAAAGAGCTCTCTGTGAACCTCCACCTGTGCAACTGCCAGCAAACACTCGAGCTGCCCAAATAGGAGGGCATGATTGGTTGGGCTGAAAGTGGCTGCTGCATGCTTCAGACACAGGTAAGGTGCCATCTAATTCAACAGATTTAACCTCTGAAAGGATCACTGTAATCCTCCGTTGGGGATGTCGGGCTAATGCGAGCTGTCGTTCTTGGTTTTTGTTTTCTCTCTCGGGGAAACTGTGCATAGTGTTGTCAGATTGGCATGCTTGAGCAAGAACGTGGTTCCAACGAAGTTTGAAAATACAAAGGAGATGCGTGTAATCAAAACTCATGCCTTGGAGATGCTGAGAAAGATCCTCATTAAAATTCAGTGTGTGTGGCAAAGCAGACAGTAAAATGAAAAAGGAACTGTGCCTCAAGCAATCATATCTACTTTATTCTCAAATGAACAGCAGTGTCAGCTGTAGTCTTCCTCTTGCATAATCATAATTAAAACTCACGAACCCATCAATGAACTCTGACTATGCCGACCAAATGACATCAACAACATAATCTGGTGGGTTTGATGAGTGGACATCACCTTTCGCTTGAGCTTACTTTGCATTATAGAACTGGAATATTGGGTTAGCAAGCATTACATGCACTATTGACTGAGACGATGCTTAATTTGCAGTGGGCTGGAGATCTGTGAAAGCCCTTGTGGGTGGGGGTGAGGGGTCTCTCAGCTGCAGGTTTAGTGCCAGTGATTGATTCGCACATGTATATATTTGTATCTCGGCTCTCAATATCAATGCAGCCAATCTGTGCTAATGAGCTAAATAGCCGCATTCAGTACACAAAATCAGCTTTGTTTACATTTGCATGCCTTTTTCTTGCGTCATTATGATAATGATGCTTGGTTTTTTTAAAGATGAATCTCTGGCAATCTTTCAGGAAATCTATGTTTGTAACTGGATGAATTGCAGTATTTTATGGTAGGGGAAATGTTGATCCCTGGCATAGATTAATGACGTGTTTAGTGAAGAGTGGAAATCTCATGTTGTGATCATTAAGAATGAATAGGAAGGTATGACTATGTGATTTTACTTTTCTCTTTAATTTGCTATAACCATCAAATGTGGGATTTGCTTGGGGACCCAGCAGCTTTGAAAACTGCACCATCATGTCCTCTATATTCAGTTACTGATTTACTCTCAGGCCCGCTGTTCTGCTTCACGTTTACTCACATGTCCAATGCAATCTAATTTGAAAAGATTAAAGCTGTCATATGGTCTCCTGAGGAATATACAGTTATATGATCTTCAGTGTCTCGTTAATGCAATGGTTGGCCGGCATCCCGAGTCAGACACAACAGCTCATATGCATGCAAACCAGTGCAATTTTCAGTTACAGCACAACCCAATAAAAGTTTATGACTGAATGAGGAAGCACCACAGTGCATTTCTGAGATTGAACCTGCATAGAAATGTTGCATTTAGAGGTGATTGGACTGCGCAACACTGCTGAGCAGCATACTGTACAATGGCCATGCCACCTGATGGGAGGGGACAAACAGTAGGTTTGTACAAAGGAACAGTAATGGGATCTAATGGTAATGGCATGGCACTTTAATTTAAACCATGGCATTAAATGATTTCCACAAACTATGTTATTCACATAGTACTCTATAATACCTCAGACAATACCAAACGACCATGGTACTCCTTTGATAATAGAATATTTAGTCAAACTTTGTGTCTTTATGGCCTTTATCTTTAAAGATCACTATCCTATTTGATCATTTACACAGGAAATAATGTTTTTGTTTCACCTGACACTCTATTCTCACATAATTTCACATTCACTTATTTACAAGTAGTCATGAAGTAATCTCTACCACAGCAATCTCTACCACAGGAATCTCTATCACAAAGCCAGTTTAGGTGGCTAGTCAGTAAGTTTTACCGTAGTTTCACCAATTTTCGATCTCTTACCAGTGTGCATGCCCATAGAAACTCTGTATAAACTTTTATTAAAACAATCAGCTGTAACAGTCACATCTTTCATGTCATCACTCGTCTTCTCTGATGCTTCAGATTATAACACACTGCATATATAGTGAAGAGTGGAAATCTCATTCCCACTCAATTCAATTCAATTCAATTTAATTTCCCTAGACATAGATTTTCTCTGATGGCTGTATTTAAAATGTATTTATTTTTTTTCTTTACATGTAAGTGGTCATTCTCTTTCGGTAACACTTTACAATATGGTTCCATTTGTTAACACAATCTAACAATGAAAAATACTAAAAAAGCATTTATTAACCTTACTTAATGTTGATTAATAATAATGTTGTTAATAAATGTTGTAAAAAATGTATTGTTTATTGTTAGTTCATGTAAGTTAATGTATTAAATATAGTTGACAAATGGAACCTTATTGTAAAGTGTTACCCTAAATTATATTATTTTATATTATGTCATTTAATTATTTAAGCTTTTTATTTAATAAAAAAAACTTTTATATACTTTAAAATTAATACAAATTTAAAATTGTTTCGTTTTGATATGCCTATATTTGAACCTAGTAAACCACTAAATGACAGATATTTATATATTTGTATTTCATCTATTTGCTTTCTTCATAATTAAATTCAAGTTGATTGTTATTGATTGATTGTTTGATTGATTGCTTGATTGATTGACTGATTGGACAGCAGTGGTGTTTCCTGTTGCTGTGCAAAATGTGTTTTAATTCTTCATAATGATCTCTTCATTTGCAGCCAAGAAATATGAACTTCTGCTAGCAGGGAATGATACAGGATGTTTGCTGCAAAAGTAATAAATCATTCTGGCCGCTCATGAAATAATCACAAACTCAGGATCAAATCCTGAGCTCAGAGAGAAAGTTTAGCTGGAGTGTAGTGGAACCACTTAATCCTGTCTGGATCTGTTTGGTTTGGTTTTCTCAAAACATTTTTACAACTCTGGTCATATCTTTGAGGTGCAGGCCCCAGATCACTTGTCACGGTTTATTTTGCGATAATAACCCACTGACTGTACATTAGCTCTAACACAAGTTACAAGATGATAGGATGACAGTAAGACTTTGTATGTGACTTCAGAAGGGTCCCGCTGGTTTGGCAATCTGGGCACGTTCTGAGACTTTATTGGGTCCTACATGACACAAAGGAGGTCAGAGGCTGGGTTAAAATTAGAAACATGACTCAAGCCTTTCAGCTGTAGGTGCTAAAGGAGTCAAAGGAGGGGATGATAATAAACCAAGGGTGATGTTCTAGACAAAGAGGCTTCTGCTGACTGGAAAACATGTACTGTATCTGAACACAGAATTTAATTATCCAGTTTGACATGGATAACTACATGTTCTGTATTTTAAAATGTGTTGTTTTGCTTTTTCCATTAAAATGCTTTAATTATTGTAACCACATATGTCATTTAAATTGTATTTAGATTGTAGTGGAGACCAGCTCATTCGAAGTCTGAGTCCAGGCCGAAACCAAAGTAGGTTGAGTCCGAGTCAAGACCGAGACCAGAAGAGGGTCTGAGTGATTCAGACAGTGTAAATATGCTTTCCTTTGGGATGAATGAAGCCTGGTTGTGTGTCAGTGAGTATGTTTACATGGACAACAATACTCAGATTTTAATATGATTAAGACAATACTCTGATTAAGAATCTACCATGTAAACAGAGATTTTTGATTACCTTAATAAATTCATAACGAATTACCAGAACTTTAATTAAAAAAAAAAAAAAAAACTGTGGATTATTCCTATTTTAGTCGCATTACTGAAGTGCAGAATAGACATGTAAACAACTTAATCACATTATTACTGTCGTGTAGGATTTTTCGCCGCATTTTGCGACAGGATACACACACGGCAGTGCTCAACCGTTTGATGGCAAATAAAGAGCTTCAACACCGCCGTCGTCTGTATGCACGTACAAATAATTAACTGCACTTGAAGCTTTCATAAAATTAAACATGAAACACCCAAAACTGTACATGGCATCATCACGAAGACGAACTATATGTTTATACGTGAAATTCCGGAAGGGACATCGGATGCCATCACATGGGGACGTAATGACGTGTGCCATAAATCAAATTATATACTATAACATGTAAAATGAGAACATGAAAGGAATATTCTAAAAGCAACCCATGTAAACACCATAATCATAATATTGGCTTATTTAGAATAAGGTAAATAATTAGATTACTGATGTCCATGTAAACTAGTCAGTGTTACACTAACCTTTGCAGTGCGCTCTGTTCCAGAGACACAATAACACGGATCCGACAAGAGACACAGACTATGAGACACTTCCGCAGTTCTGGAGCACTCCAGACTGAAGTCAAGCCGGGTCCACATGCTTCCTAGTCCATGACAAGACCTACAAATTGGGAATTTGGTCTTGTCTCAAACTGTGAGAGCTAGTCAGGTCTCGAGTGCAACACTGTGAAGTACACTTTTAAAGGAAACAATTCTGATCAAATATTTTGGCAAAAAGAGCTAGCTTATAATTGGAAAATGTGATCCAACCTTAAAGGTCAAAGCTATATAGTTTAGGCAGCACTTGAACCAAACCACCACTCTTTTAGCATAGCAGGTGTATGTCAACGGAACACGACAGACATATCAATAGATCAGTGTGTCATATAGTGTTGATTGCAGTCTGAAGTTGATGTGAATGCAGCAGACGCAGTGCAGTGACACAAAGGGCTATTAAAATTGACATAAAAATTTAAATGTGATTTGTTTTTAGGATTTGCAGTGTGCCAATTCATGTTATCACAACAAATAAGACTTATATAAGAACCCATACATCATATTTCATGCAAACAAATAATACAATAGAGCACTATATATATATATAATATATCTATATATAGATATATATATATATTATATAGATATATCTATACAGTGGGTACGGAACCCCCTTAAATTTTTCACTCTTTGTATATTGGCAGCCATTTGCTAAAATCATTTAAGTTTAATTTTTTTCCTCATTAATGTACAAACAGAACCCCATATTGACAGAAAAACACAGAATTGTTGACATTTTTTGCAGATTTATTAAAAAGAAAAACTGAAATATCACATGGTCCTACGTATTCAGACCCTTTGCTCAGTATTTAGTAGAAGCACCCTTTTGATCTAATACAGCCATGAGTCTTTTTGGGCAAGTTGCAACAAGTTTTTCACACCTTGATTTGGGGATCCTCTGCCATTTCTCCTTGCAGATCCTCTCCAGTTCTGTCAGGTTGGATGGTAAACGTTGGTGGACAGCCATTTTTAGGTCTCTCCAGAGATGCTCAATTGGGTTTAAGTCAGGGCTCTGGCTGGGCCATTCAAGAACAGTCACAGAGTTGTTGTGAAGCCACTCCTTCGTTATTTTAGTTGTGTGCTTAGGGTCATTGTCTTGTTAGGTAAACCTTCGGCCCAGTCTGAGGACTCTGGAGAAGGTTTTCGTCCAGAATATACCCTGTTCAATTTATCTTTCCCTCGATTGCAACCAGTCGGCCTGTCCCTGCAGCTGAAAAACACCCCCACAGCATGATGCTGCCACCACCATGCTTCACTGTTGGGACTGTATTGGACAGGTGATGAGCAGTGCCTGGTTTTCTCCACACATACCGCTTAGAATTAAGGCCAAAAAGTTCTATCTTGGTCTCATCAGACCAGAGAATCTTATTTCTCACCAACTTGGATTCCTTCAGGTGTTTTTTAGCAAACTCCATGCGGCTTTCATGTGTCTTGCACTGAGGAGAGTCTTCCGTCGGGCCACTCTGGCCATAAAGCCCCGACTGGTGGAGGCTGCAGTGATGGTTGACTTTCTACAACTTTCTCCCATCTCCCGACTGCATCTCTGGAGCTCAGACACAGTGATCTTTGGGTTCTTCTTTACCTCTCTCACCAAGGCTCTTCTCCCCCGATAGCTAAGTTTGGCCGGACGGCCAGCTCTAGGAAGGGTTCTGGTCGTCCCAAACGTCTTCCATTTAAGGATTATGGCGGCCACTGTGCTCTTAGGAACCTTAAGTGCAGCAGAATTTTTTTGTAACCTTAGCCAGATCTGTGCCTTGCCACAATTCTTCCTCTGAGCTCTTCATTCAGTTCCTTTGACTTCATGATTCTCATTTGCTCTGACATGCCCTGTGAGCTGTAAGGTCTTATATAGACAGGTGTGTGGCTTTCCTAATCAAGTCCAATCAGTATAATCAAACACAGCTGGACTCAAATGAAGGTGTAGAACCATCTCACAGCACCTGAGTTAAATATATGAGTGTCACAGCAAAGGGTCTGAATACTTAGAACCATGTGATATTTCAGTTTTTCTGTCAATATGGAAGATGCTGTGTGTAATTAATGAGAAAAAAAAATAACTTAAATTATTTTAGCAAATGGCTGCAATATAATAGTGAAAAATTTAAGGGGGTCTGGATACTTTCCGTACCCACTGTATATATATATATATATATATATATATATATATATATATATATATAATATATAATACCAAAAACTATGACTATAAATACATTTATCCATGATTTATTGAAGACACCCACTAAAATGTCATTCAGTGTAACATCAGTTTATATACCAAAAAAAAAATCTTGTAATATTTAGACAAGAATCATAGATTACATGACATACTCCGCTTTAGCATCACCAAGTACATCCCCCAATACTTTTTAAATGAATTAATTAATTAATTTAAATTTTATACAAATCTTTGCCACTATCCTTCAATCCAATAGATTTTACTCGTTTGTCAACAAAATGTTTTCATTAATTTAAGATATAGTCAAATTTTTGTATTACCAGTTTTTCTTTTTATACATTTTACTAAGTACAGGACAGAATAAGTATATTGATTCATTTTTACATAATTATATCTGTTACACTGATGATGGAACATTATTTCACCAATTTGGCATTTAATAATTATTATTATTATTTAAAAATGTTAATTGGAACATTAAAGTAAACACTTTACTTGCATTTTACATGCTTTCTATGTATATAAATCCCTTTGGGGACCAATTCTCGCTATTAACAAACCATTAACAATGCCTTTTGCCTGAATAAACTCCTAATTTGCTGCTTATTAATAGTTAGTAAGGTCATTATCGCGGGAAGTAGGGGTGCTGAGGGGGCTGCAGCACCCCCTGGAGTGTAGCCCACGAAGAAATGGGGGTGCTGGAGGTGCGGTGTTAAAAATAAATGAATGAACGAGTTGTAACAAACAAAAAAAATTAAAATAAATAAAATTATTTTAATTAATTTATTATTAAAATTCATCGAAAAAAGTAGCCTAAGCCTGACAAGAAGCTACAGTTAAACATGAGTTAAGTTGAATAAAATTGACTGTGAAAGTCGTTTCAACTTATTAAACTGACTTTAAAAAATCATTTGTTGCCATGATTTTTTGATTATATTATTACCTGTAACATGTCTGTGCCGTACCCAAATTAAGAATTAACGACCATTTGACATAGCAAAGAGACAGCAGAGAAGAGAGAGCGTTTAACTCAGCAACAGATCTCGCATCCTCACATCTGTAGTGCTTATTTTTATCTTTAACGTTAGGACTTTCCTATTCTTAAAAAAATTAATGCTTAATGGTTTATTCAATATTACTCTTTAATGAAAAAAACACACTGGCAACATCAGCAATGCTACAATGACAAAGTTGTGTATTAAACTTAAAACTTTTGTGAACAGAACAAATAAGACTGATGTAGGCCTACTCGCTTTGTAACACAAATAAATGAAAGGTTTTTTAATTTTCCCCTTAAACGAATGCTTGGCTTATTATTATTAATGGGAAAAAACATAGGCTATACAATAAAATAGTACAATGACAAATTCACCTGTAATAAACCTTGAACTTTTATTAACAAAATGAATAAGGATATGTTTTACCCTTTCTTCTCCCTCCCGCGTTAAATCAATAAATATGGATTTCCCCTCAGGCTACCTTAAAACGTTCGTAGTTTGTGGTTTATTATCTTATTAATTAAAACACATCAGCCATAAAATAGTACAATGGAAAATTCACATATATTAAACATCTAACTTTTGCATTGTAACCCAAATAGCCTAAATAAGGTATTTCAACCCCTCAGCTGTTACATACCTTTTATGCAAGGAAACAGTTAGAGGGGGAATATCTCAGAGAGTATTCGCATGCCTTGTCGACAATGTTAAATGCGGCATTCCAACAGTCACCTAATGCCGTGCCGGATGTGCAGGTAGCACTAAGGGATCAGTTTGTGGAAGGGGTAAGGGATTCCATACTCCATCTGGAATTGTGCAAAATAGTGCGGGATCGACCTCATGTGACACTATTTGAGGTCAGAGAGGAAGCTCTGTTATGGTGTGCAGAAGATCGTCCCAGAGGTGCGGGTATTGCTAGAAGTCGTTACTTGCTGGGCCCGGGTGTTGAAGAGGGTGCAGGGTCCAAGAATGTGGGTGCATTGTCTTTGGAAGACCTGAATGCTCTCTTGCAAGAGGTAGTGAAGGCAGTAGCTCAACAAGGGAAAGCGATCAGAGAGCTAACAAAGAGTCAGTCCAAGTTTGGAAAGGCCCCAAAAGGCTAAGGTTAGGCCCAGATATACTCGGGATGGTCAGCCAATTTGCTTGAGGTGTGAGGCTGTGGGACATATAGCCTGCCAGTGTACGGCGCGGCTTAATCAGGAAGGTCAGGGGTCGGCCTCTGGGGAAACAATGGCGACAGAAAACAGGATCCCTCCATTGCACAGAGCCGAGCAATGAGAGGGGGTTTCCATGGCTCAAGCAACAGCCCACTGACTAAGGAGCGGTTCTTGGAATGGGCAGTGGGCCAATGCCCTGAGGTTGAGATCAGCATAGGGGGAAAAAGTGTCAAGTGTCTTTTAGACACAGGCAGCAATGTAAGCACATTGGCAGAAAGCTTTATTAGAGAACACTTACATGGGGAAGATAGGGATATGCACAGCACCTCAAAGTGGTTGCGGATTACAGCTGCTAATAAATTGCCCCTCCCATATTTGGGATACGTCGAGTTGGATATTCAGGTGATGGGAGTAAAGATACCTGGCTGTGGATTCTTGATAGTCCGAGACCAGAAAGATGGAGAAGTTGATCATTCACCGCCAGGCATCCTCGGCATGAATATTGCTCAGCGCTGCAAACAGCTGATTCTGGCCAAGTTTGATAATGCCTTGGCAGGATCGCTAGACTCAGATTGGTGGGATGCTTTTAGTAAGGTGCATGGGGAGGCCCTGACCGGAGCAAACTCTACAGTTCGAATAGCTGGAAGATTTAAAACACATGTGCCGGCGGCCTCAGTTGCCATGGTTCAGGCTCGAGTTAGAAAGAAGCTGCCCATGACTAAGGGTGTGATCATGCTTGAACCTGGGGCAATGCCACTGCCAGGGGGTTTGGTTCTTGTGCCCACGGTGGTGTCGGTTGAAAGACGGGTGTTTCCTGTACGGGTTCTGAATCTGGCATTGGAAGATGTGTGGCTACCACCAAAAGCCAGGCTTGGGGTACTTTCCCGAGGTCATCAGGTGGACAATGGGGCCTGTGACGTAGCATTCCAATGGATTTCCAGAGATCATGAGGAAGTCACTGTCAGTGTGAGGTCGATGACGGAGACCAAAGGTGACTTGCAGTGTCCCTTGGACAGGGTACAAATGGGTGGGACTCTGGTTCAGCAGGCAGAATTGCGAGCATTGTTGAGGGAGTACGCGGATATGTTCACAGTGTGTGATGAGGATCTTGGGTACACTGATCGGGTGAAACACGAGATTCCCATGACCGATGACATGCCTGTCGCTCAAGCGTAAAGACGTATACCTCCTAACCAGTTTGAGGAGGTGAGGGAGCATATTACCGGATTGCTGAAGAAGGGGGTTATTAAGGAAAGCTCAAGCCCATATGTTTCCCCAGTGATCCCAGTCAGAAAGACTGACGGGAGTCTGCGGCTGTGTGTAGACTACCGGAAACTGAATTCGAAGACCCAGCGGGATGCATTTCCCCTGCCGAGGATAGACGAGAGTCTAGATGCACTGTGTAATGCCCAAGTGTTTTCAACCATAGATCTGGCAAGTGGCTATCACCAAGTAGCGATGCACAAGAAAGATCAGTATAAGACCGCCTTTGTCACATCATTCGGACTGTATGAATATGTGCGAATGCCGTTCAGTCTCTGTAATGCACCAAAAACATTTCAGAGACTCATGCCATAATGGCTGATTTGGTGTACCAGATTGTTATTGTCTACTTGGATGATCTTTTTGTCTATTCGAGTACGTTCGAGGCTCACCTTTCTAGACTTGAAACGGTGCTTTGCCGGCTGAGGGAATCAGGGTTAATGATTAAAGTGGAAAAATGCCACTTTCTCCAAGCAGAGGTAAGGTTTCTAGGACACCAAGTTTCGGCCCAAGGGGTAGGTCTTGACTCTGACAAAGTCAGTGCAGTAGTGCAGTGGCCAGTGCCTAGCACAGTGAAGGAACTGCGATCCTTTTTGGGATTTTGCAGTTATTACCGCTGATTTATTGCGGGTATACCAAGGTTGTCGGACCTTTGCACAACGTTGTGAATTTGTGCACCAAAAAGGGCAGTGGGTCCCAGTGTGACAAGTTATTTCAAGGCTCTTGGACATCTGAATGCCAGCAGGCATTTGAGCTTCTCAAGAAGGAGCTGACCTGCGCTCCAGTACTGGGATATGCCGACTTGTCCCTTCCGTTCGTTTTAGAGACAGATGCCCTCTCTACCCCCCGACAAAAAGAAGAGATGGCCTGAACACTTACCGGAATTAGTGTATGCTTATAACGTGACACCCCACTCCTCCACGGGATACTCCCCGTATTATATGTTGTTTGGTACACAACCGCACCTTCCGGTTGATGCTTTGTTGGGACAGTAGTCTGAGGAAAGTATGGAAACCAACTGGTTGTCTGTTCACAGGTAGCGACTCCAGGATGCTCATGCTAGAGCGAGAGAGTATGCAGAAAGAAAAGCAGCGGAACGGACTGAACAGCATGAGAGTGAGGTGTATTGCCCGGAGATTGCTTTTGGACAGCAAGTTTACTTGAGGCACCGTCCGGCAGGGATAAATAAAATTCAGGATGTATGGGCACCACAGGTCTACATGGTGAAGGATGTTCAAGGAACTACCTATGTGGTGGAACCAGACAGAGGCAGTGTGCAAAAAAGGGTCCATCGGTCTCACCTTCAACCTTATCCACGACCAACCCCAGTGCCAGCACCGCGTAGGAAAGTAAGCTTTGCGAAAGAAGTTGTTAGTCCATTGCATGAGGAAATATTAGCTCCTCTGGACATCGAGTGTGTAGTTGTGAAGTAGACTTGGCATACTGCGACAGGGCAATCAATGTCTTCAGCGGATGAATGTTTGAAACTATCCAGTTCCCAGGTAGATGATTTGATTGCACCTGAGATTGAAGAACAAGAGAGAGTTGAGGAGACATTTATGCGGACGTTGACTTATGGCAGGGGAGAGTGTTGAAAAGAATTGCCTGCTGTCATGGCTATCCGTCATTAGGGGGCATTCTCGTGCATCTGAGCAGCGCGGTTAGAAGAGCGGAAAAAAGAGAGTGTTTATTTCTGGGGAACGGTTTATGATTAGGGTCTTCCTGGGCACGCGTGGGTTGGAAAACAACACCATTTGTTGTTTGGTCAGGGGGAAAAAAGGGGAAACCCTCAGTTGGGTGTTGGTCTGGTCGCTGAGCAGTTTGGAGCAGTCTACGATCACACGGATTTTGGATTTCTCCGTGGGTGAGAAATATCTGCGTAGAGGAATCGTGCAGGCCGCAGAGATCGAGCGTGAGTGATATTTAATGTGAACGTTGAGTTTAGGTCAAGCCATTTATATTGTGAAGTGGGAGGGAAAGTAAACCAAACTTCTTTCTCCTTTAATAAAATAATACTAGAGGGGAGAACGAAGGCACGAGAAGGTGCATGTGAGGTGACAACTGGGTGAATATCTAATGTGACGCATCGCGCCATGGAGTGAGTAATATTTATTTCATTTGTTTTTGGAAAATGTATATGTATACTCAGAGAAAATGGTTCACTAGTTCTATACTGTTTTGATGTCAATGTTAATTTGAATTCATTAATAATCTGTCCTTGGAGAAGAAGATAGTAATAACAATGTTAATAGAGATGTACAGAGTGTAAAATGGATTTACTTGAATTTATTTAGTCAGTAGTTGTAAGCAGTGTTGGGGAAAGTTACTTTTAAAAGTAATGCATTACAATATTGCGTTACTCCATAAAAAAGTAACTAATTACGTTACTTAGTTACTTTTTTATGGAAAGTAATGCGTTATGTTACTTTTGCGTTACTTTTTAAATCTGGGCTTGCTTGTTTGTTTTTAAAATAAAAAGTGAAATGAATAAGCCTCAGGCAGAAGAGAAAGTACATTTACATCCGTACAGTAAAATGCAGAAGAAGAAATTTCAACACAACTTCAGCAATTAAAAAAGACACAAGTGTTTGTCTAGAGTAATTTGTGCTGATTAGTACGGTTGAACTGGATCGAAGGCCAGAAGCAAATAGAATGGGATTAAATACATAAAGATATTTGTGTTGTTTAACATTTAGTTATTGCAGGTTTGCGTCATATTCTGAGTTGCATTATTTTTATTCATTTTGATGCAATACTGAATCCGTGTTTTTTTTTTTGTGAGTGAGATAAATTAATGCATATTCACATTTATTTTAGAACTACAGTAACATCTTCTGATTTCTCTCAATGGGACAGGGGAGCTGTCAATTAATAAATTGGAAAAGTAACTTGCGTTACTTATTTGAAAAAATAACTCAGATATTCTCTTGTAAATTAAAAAGTAATGCGTTACTTTACTAGTTACTTGAAAAAAGTAATCTGATTACGTAACTCACGTTACTTGTAATGCATTACCCCTAACACTGATTGTAAGTGGCTTATGAGAATGTATATTTGATTATACTTCTATGTTTGTTCTTCCTTTAGAAAGCATTATAAGCCACTACCATTGTTTATACAGGGGGTTAAGTGCTCACACCAATTTATTTGTACTGTGTTTAATTAATGCAATATTAATTAATTAATTTATTTTATTTTTTGTTACTGTGGGGCTATCCTTGTAAAGGGAAAAAAGGGGAATTGGCGAAACTGGCCTGACGTTATTTCGGTAACTGTGAGCACTATTTGAAGTGCTTATATTTTTGGTTTGTTTCTTTATACCTTTGGGGAAGCACGCTTTTGGTTGTTTTTATTCTTCACTGTATAAATTTCATCGGCACAACTCCCCTCAATTGGAAACCTTGAGTATTAATGCCGCGCCTTCTGCATATGTGGTCGGAAATAAAGAACCCCTATACATGGCAGTGTTTGGGTTTCTTTAATAGTGTACACATTCACACGGCCACACAATAATGAGATAATTCTATGATAATTAATGACATCATTTATTTTGATCTTTGGGTTAAATATAATGTGGACATGTTTTTGGATTTTATAATATTCACCAGATTACTTTACAAATACTTTTTTGGAGTCTCGTTCATTTATCATGTTTAAATGCAAAGTAACATTTTTGGTGAACGCACTTTGTGTCCACATTTGTATGACATTATAATCAGCAGGTCAGGGAATGATCTGAAGCAGGTCGTTCCTTATCTGTGTAGCAATCATCTACAAACTCCATTAGTGACGTAGCAAAGCCCCTGGCTATCACTACATCACATGCACAGCCTTAACTACTGCGCTTTTTCTTTTTTTTGAGTGATCTCCATTTAGTTCCCATGGAAACCTTTTGTAACTCGTAGCAGGATAGATGAAAACAAAGATCCTGTGCGCAGACGGAGAGAAAGAGAGGGAACTGTGGATGAGAGTCCACCTACTCACGGAGCTGGAACAGAACAGCTCTTAGCGCGGTCAGAGAGCACTGCCACATCAACACTACCGCTCTCACGCTCCACCTGCTATAAATACAGCACCGTAACAGCAGCTAATTCACATGCAAACTTCATTGTCTTCACTTGAACTCACTGCGCATGATTCATCAGTGCATGTTGTTAGATATCTGTGGAGGAGCAAATCTTTAATTTACCCAACTAGATGCAAATTAAAGCTTAAATCCTTTGATGAGAAACACATTTAATGCAACAAATTGTTATTGTTCCATGCAGTACTGCTCAAAAGTGATGTCTGGCTTAAAAGTGACTTTGAATATCTTGTATCTGATATTATGCTGATGTAGATTTCTAAGCATATTGCGTAGGTGTGTTCGGAGAGAGTAAAGCCTTTCTATGTGCTCCGCATTACAATCCTTTCATTTGTGATCTGCATATTGAGGAATACCAATGAGAATGGCTGCTAATCAAATACAAGTGAGAGTGAGCCAATTAAATATTAATAACCAAATATATTGTCAATGTACACATTATTTTTCAGTTTTTTGTTTGTTTTCTATGCATTTTTCACATAGTAAAATAAACCCAAATACTTTTTCCCAAATAGTTTTGCGAGCCAAGTAGTTATTTCCTCTTCCAACAAGTTCATTATTTTGATGGTTTAATTGAACTTAATCATTAATTCTTTCCCTGCCAGCGTTTTTTTTTTTAAGTTGCCAGCATTGATACTTTTCATAAAATGTTAATGACTCCCAGAATATTGTGTTGTATGAATATCTGAACATGCAAAATGTCAAAAAAAGAACAGAGCCTCTGCTTGAAAAAAATCAACAGATGAATGTATAAGTTTCAGTAAAAAAGCCATTTTGAACAAAAAGCTGAGAAAACTGTGTTTTTGTAAAAGACAATGCCTGATTCAGATTCAGAACGATGATCAAAACATAGATAAAGTCGATCGTTTCCATCAACACATCCATAGCTTCCCTTCCTGGATCGACATTCATTCTGTAACTTTAGGCAGTTTTAGTTTATATGCTGTTTAATGTTTGATGATCACATTTTTACATATGCATCTGCTTAAATATTGTTACGGGGCTGACGAGACGTGAGACATGCGGATCCATGTGCAAGCTTTATTAAAGCAGAGAGGTCAGAAACACAGGCAGGGTCGAACAATGGCAAACAGGTATATGGCGGGCAAGACACAAGAATAATCATAGGGCTAGAATAGGTCAACGATCGGCGAACAGAATCAAAAAGGCGAGACTAGAGGGATAAATCCATGAAAACAGGCAAAGATCAGAAACCGAAAAAACAGACAAGGCAAGGCAAGACTAGGCTAGGCTAGGAAGCTAACGAGGGCTCTGTAGAGTAGCTATCAAAACGAAACACGCTAAATAATACTCGGCAGTTAGAAGGAGTGAGATAAGTGTGCAATCAGTGCTATGTGCAATCAGTGAAACAGCTGTGTGCAATCAGTGCTGTGTGCAATCAGTGTAATGAATGATGGGATATGTAGTCGGAGGGGATAGCAACAGTGTAGTGCGAGAGTCAATTAGGTGGAAAGGGTGACCTCTGATGGCTAGCAGACGGAAGTTCATGGACAGGATACGTAACAAATACACTGGGGGGAAAAAATTATACAAATTTTTTAAGGTAAGTGGTTGCAAACAATTTATTTTAGCTACATTTAAATAAAAAAAATGTTGAAAGTTAGTCAACTAAATTTGTTTATTTAAATGTAGCTAAAATAAATTGATTGCAACCACTTACCTTAAAAAAAAATTGTAAATTCAATTAATCTTTTTTTTTTCAGTGTATGTGATTGTTTGTTTGTGCTTCTTCTTCACTGGGTTTTGATCTGGAGATTCAGTAGTCTATCAGAAGATGCATAATAGCGCCTCCTACTGTATAACAATGAAACAACAGAGACGGGAAAAAAAATCTGTCAATGGTGGGAAAGGGTTAAAAGCAAATATTTTGCAAATGTCCACTCCAGACATCACTTTTGGCCACTGCTTTATGTGAGTATAAGACTCCATGTTCACAGATTATTGGTCATATGCAGTTTTTGCCGAATAACACTGAAATTATTAACTTGCGATCTGTGCAGTCGCAAAATACTCTGCTTAGATTCGTCCTCTCTTCTAAACAGTAACACTTTCCATTTTAGAGAAGGCAGCTAAGGAATGAGGTGGAGATGGGGAGCGTGTCCTCAGGTTAACATTGCACTGAAGCACTTAAGAGGCCTCCAGATGAGAAAATACAGTAATACAAACTCTGAGAGCGCAGACCTCACTTACAGCAGATGCCATTTTTATTCGACACAGAGGAAAATTAGGTCTCTCTGATATGCTGTTCTGTCTTATGCCATGTCTAATTTTCACAACTCATGTTATAGTCCACTGGAGATCTGTGGAAACATGCGTTTTCAGTGTTTTGTCAAGTGAATGTTTGAAACATATTAAATGAACTGTACTTCATCCCTGAGAGCCACAGTTTTGTTCCTGTCAAATTAAACATGCTGTTGACTCTGACTGAGCTGTATTCTTTGGAAACCTGTGAGTAGTCATTTCTCAACCACAAACAGAATGCCAGGGGCATGTCGGGGCAGGACAGGGCAGCTTTATTTCAATGAGGTACCCTTTTGTTTTGTGCCCTTTTGAGTTGCAGTGCACATGCTGCATTTCTTTTCTTTTTTTGCAGTGCACTTGCAAATATTTTCGCCCAAAAAAAATTTTTAGTGGTGGTTGATGGAATTTGTTTTTATTTTGACTTGTTTTAAATATGCAAGCATTCCTTACTGAAGACTGTTCTGTTTCAGTAAATCTGTAAATAGATCTTCTCTACGTCACAGACATCTTATCAGAGCCAAGTGTGCACTCGAATGCAGAATAGCAGATACTTGTGCGAAAATACAGCATTTTTGAAGGAAATGGATTGCCAATTTCATTGCTTGAAGATGTGTAAAAATAACAGCAAGAGCAATAATGCTGATTAGACAATTAATTAACGCTGCATGAGCCCTTTTCAATCACTGTCAGTCTCGGCTTGAGACATTTATGATTCACTGCCACAGAAGCTGTGTGTGTGTGTGTGTGTGTGTGTGTGTGTGTGTGTGTGTGTGTGTGTGTGGTACGCACTTTTATGACAAATGAGGACATACATTTGTATAATGAAAAAGGTATGACATAGGTATTACAAGGAGAAGGTGACTTTTTAGGACATTACCCCATGTCCCCACTTTTCAAAACGCTTATAAATCACACAGAATGGAGTGTATTGAAAATCTGAAATAGCACAAAGTCTCCTGTGAGGGGTAGGTTTAGGGGTAGGGTTGGTGTAGGGCAGGGGTGGCGAACGTCGGTCCTGGAGAGCCGCAGCCCTGCAGAGTTTTGCTTCAACCCTAATCAAACACACCTGAACAAGCTAATCAAGGTCTGAACAGTTACTAGGAAGCTACAGGCAGGTGAGTTTTAATTAGGGTTGGAGCTGAACTCAGCAGGGCTGCGGCTCTCCAGGACTGGAGTTCGCCACCCCTGGTGTAGGGCAATAGAATATACGGTCTGTACAGTATAAAAACCATTACACCTATGGGATGTCCCCACTTTTCACAAATGTAAACCTGTGTGTGTGTGTGTGTGTGTGTGTGTGTGTGTGTGTGATGTTTAGAGTAGGTTGGAGCATTTGCAGGGTGTGTCTTCAATCTGTAAGACAATTGAAGCAAATAAAGCAGTATGGCTGCCATTTGACATTTAATGTCGAGTGTTAATCATGTTGTTTACTGCATGTATAGTGGGGTCCAAATGTTCAGACAAAGAAGGTGGATTTCTGCACACTGAAATTGAAGCTCATAAAGAGTATTAAAAAGTATTTATTACAAGTAGGCAGAATGTGGCTGAAGTAAAGAGGTGTTTTTGACCGAGCTCAGTACCCAGTGAAGTGCAGAATCATTGGAGATCACGCTGAACAACTTATGCTCCAGTGCGCTGAACAAATTGTTCCTGGAGCCTGATGAAAACCTACTGTTTGAAACATTGTGCTTAGGTGTAAATTGAGCTTTAATTTCAGTGTGCAGACATTCATCTTCCTTGTTTTTTGTTTTTAGTATTATTATTATTTTTGTTCTACACCTGAGCCATTTTGGGTTTTAGATGTGCACACTTACTTGACATTTCTTTTTTGCCAAAAAACAGTACAAAAAATGTGCATGAATTACATATAGTATTTAATATGGTTAATGTTTGAATTTTTATGGTACTTGATTAGCTTATAGTTATTTTATTTTTAAATGCTATAAGTGAACCTGGAGAAGACACATAAAAGTTGAAAGGTTTGAAAGGTTTGAAAGGGACAACGGGACGATTCAGTCTCACCATGACTTTTACTGAGACACAATCCAATACTAGTTTAATCTTTCATAAGGTTTTTATAAAATAAAAAAGGGGAAAAAAATATGTGCAGGAAAAAAAAAACATAGATATAGTCACTCAATATTTCAACAGAATTTAATGGAGTTCTCTTTGTCTTTCTGTTTTTTTTTTCTTGCTCAGAGCAATGTTAATTTCTTCTCTGTCTACTCTCTGTCCATGTAAGACTTTGGCACTTCACTAACAGCTACAAAAACATTTTCAAGACATATTTGCATATAGACAAAAAAGAAAAAAAAATCCCTGAAATGTGTAACTATCAAAAAATATTTTTGATTCTATCAAAACATTTGTTTGATCCTATATATAAGCAAAAATCATTCAAAATATAGACTAAACTTTATTTTAAGGTGTCTGTCACAAATCCGGTCTATGAACTTCCGTTCACTCACCACCAGAGGTCACCCTTCCATTACATTGACTCTCACACTACACAGACTGTTACACTATACCCTGGACTACATTTCCCATCATCCATTGCATTGATTGCACACAGCTGTAACCAATCACACACTCACCTGAAAGCTATTACACACACTATATAACATCCACCCAGATCCTGCTCAAGTCCGAGTACTGTCTGCGTTTATTACTGTTTCAGACTCTGTTTGCCTCTGCCTGGATAATTGCTATGTACCTGGATTATCTCTCTTTGCCTTGCCCTGTTGGATGTTGTTCACCGTCGATCGACCCACGCCTGTTTACTGGACTGCTCTTGTGTTTTGCCCGTACCATACCTGTTCGCTGGTGTTTCGACCCTGCCTGTGTTTGTGACCACATCTTTTAATAAAAGCTTTGCATATGGATCCACACGCCTCTCGTCTGGTTAATCCGTCAACAGAAGCCGAGTGTTTCTGTATAAACAGAGTCCGAAACAGGCAAGACAAAAAGAGGGGATCGACAACCACAGGAAGAATCTGAACACAGGAAAACCGGCAAGGCGAGACTATGACTAAACTAGCAAAACTGGAACTGGCTCCGTAAAGTGCTATCACTAGGAGAGTAATAAACGCAGACAGTACTCGGACTTGAGCAGGATCTGGGTGGATGTTATATAGTGTGTGTAATAGCTTTCAGGTGAGCGTGTGATTGGTTACAGCTGTGTGCAATGGATGATGGGAAATGCAGTCTAGGGTATAGTGTAACAGTCTGTGTAGTGTGAGAGTCCATCTAGTGAGCGGGTGACCTCTGGTGGTGAGTGAACGGAAAGTTTATAGACAGGGATTTGTGCCGTGTCCTTGTTACAGTGTAATTATATATTTAAGTACTGAGTAATATTAATTAACTACATGTACTTACTATATGTTACGGTGTGCCTACTGTGAAGGAGTGAGGAGATGAAGGAGATTCCATAATTATCACAGACTTTATTTACAACAGGAAAAACCACATGTAGGACACTGGGATCGAAGATCAATACTGAACAAAACACTCCTTAAGAACACAACTAAATCAGGTCAAGACGAGACACACCTGGGATCAAATTGGAAACAATCAGGGAGCAGGAACAGGAAGACCAAATAAGGGCATGGAAACACAAGAGGGAAAACAAGGAACACATGGGGAGGAAAACAACACAAAAACACAGAACATAGTCTGACACTATAAGGCTTAGGAATAGGGTTCAGTTTAGTTGCATGTAATTATGTATAATTTTTTGCCATTATAGGTATTACATATGACGTGTAAAATAAAGTGTTACAAAATCTCTTAATCTCATTAAAATATCTTATTCTCATTAAAAAAATATCATGTTTCAGTTTATATTCGCACAAATTTACATGAGAAGAAGTAGTATGAAATATAATCAGGTTTGTAAAGAATATTTATTGAATTAAATCTATTTAGTCTAAATTTATAAGTGAGATTTGATGATTACTGAGGATGGAGATTGTTAAAGGCTTGAATTTAGGACTGTTCCTCAAAAAAAAAGAAATCATATGGATTCTGAAGACTTGAATTACAGCGCATCAATAAAGCGGATTACTTTTATAATCATTTTATTTTACATTTTGTTGTTTTTTATGGTCACTTTTTGAGTGACAGCACACACAAAAATGAATTTTGTGTCCAACGGCAAACAAAATAAACATTAAGTAAGTCATGGTTAAACGATTACAGAGATGTTATTCAGAATGTTAAATTATATTCAGTTACACTTTATAATAACTGCACACTATTAATCATTAGTTAAGCATTAGTAAATAGTCAATTCATCATTTATAAAGCATTATTCCAACATTAATAGACAGTAGTAATCAGTTTATAAATGCAGCTATAAATGCTTAGTTCTTGATTTATATATATATATATACAGAGCTGCTTGAAAGTTTGTGAACCATTTAGAATTTTCTATATTTCTGCATAAATATGACCCAAAACATAATTAGATTTACACCCAAATCCGGAACTAGACACAGAAAATCCAATCAAACAAAGGAGACAAAAAATATATACTTTGTCATTTATTAATTGAGAAAAATGATCCAGTGTTACACATCTGTGAGTGGCAAAAGTATGTGAATCTTTGCTTCAGTATCTGGTGTGACCCCCTTTTGCAGCAATAACTGCAAGTAACGTTTATTGTAACTGCTGATCAGTCCTGCACAACATCTTGTAGTTTTAGCCGATTCCTCAGTACAGAACCACTTCAGCTCTGTGATGTTGGTGGGTTTTCTCCTATGAATTGCTTGCTTCAGGTCCTTCCACAAAATATCAATTGGATTACAGTCCGGAATTTGACTTGGCCATTCCAAAACATTAACTTTGTTCTTCTTTAACCATTCTTTGGTAGAACGACTTGTGTGCTTGGGGTCGTTGTCTTGCTCCATGACTCATTTTCTCTTGAGATTCAGTTCTCGGACAGATGTCCTGACATTTTCCTTCAGAATTTGTTGGTATAATTCAGAATTCATTGTTCCATCAATGATGGCAAGCCATCCTGGACCAGATGCAGCAAAACAGGCCCAAACCATGATACTACCACCACCATGTTTCACAGATGGGATAAGGTTCTTATGCTGGAATGCATTGTTTTCTTTCTCCAAACGTAACGCTGCTCATTTTAACCAAAATGTTCTATTTTGGTCTCATCCATCCATAAAACATTTCTACAGTATTCCTCTGGCTTGTCCACATGATCTTTACCAAACTGCAGATGGGCAGCAATGTTCTTTTTGGAGAGCAGTGGCTTTGTCCTTGTTACTCTGCCATGGATACCATGGTTGTAGTGTTCTCCTGATGATGGGCTCATAAACATTAACATTAGCCAATGTGAGAAAGGCCTTTAATTGCTTAGAAGTTAGCCTGCAGTCCTTTGAAACCTAGTCTAGCCTGATGAACAACACCAACTGTTTTTCTGAGGTTCTCAGAGATCTCATTTGTTTGTGCCATGATACACTTCCACAAACATGACCAAACTTTGATAGATCCCTGTTCTTTAAATAAAACAGGGGACACACTGACACCTGAAAGTAATTTCACTGATTGAAAACAACTCTGAAAAACAGATGGGCTCTAATTTCACCTTCAAATGAACTGCCAATCCTAGAGATTCACATACGTTTGCCACTCACATATATGTAATATTGTATAATTTTCCTGAATAAATAAATTAAAAATTTTCATCTCATTTGTTTGACTGGGTCCTTTTTTGTCAACTTTCAGGACTTGCATGAAAATCTGATGATTTTTTTCCCGGTTATATTCATGCAGAAATATAGACAATTCTAAAGAGTTCACAAACTTTCAAGCAGCACTGGAATATCTATATTGTTTTTATTAATTGTATTTTCATACTTTATTAATGATAAATTTATAATTTCTAAAGTATTACATTATTTACAAACCAGTTATTTAGTTGTTGTCAGTGGTTCATCAGATCATTTAGAAGTAAAGGATTAATAAACTATTGAAAGTGAAAACTATTTATACCTCGTAAAGCTTTTACAAATATCATATACAAATAAAAAAGGAACTACAAAAAAAGCAAGAAAATAAATATGAATAAAAAATAAGCAACAAAATTAATGTGTGCCAATAAAATAAGCAACAAAACTAACAAAAACCAACATAACAAAGAAAATAAGCAAAATAGTTTGGTGTAGTAAGGTTTTCTTGTTTCAGTTTTATGGCTGAGTAAAAACTCAGTGCAAACAGTGAGTCACAAAGAAGTGCCAAGTGTGGCAATTTTCAAATAAATTCTGCATTTCGAACTGAAGACTCACAATGAGCTGAAATAGAAAAACAAATATATTCAAAAAATGATCAAAAGATTATTTTATATCAGATTGCTGAGGCTTAGATTCATGTTACTGCTACGTTATGTTTTCTGGAGGTGTACAGAATTTTTATATATATTTCTATGACATTGCAGAGGTTTATGTTTCATTATATATCAAGTGCACAGTTGTACAGTTTTGTTTTTTTGCATCTTGAAATAAATTTTTACGCTTATGTACACTCGGTTGTTGTTTCTTTTCTGTTTAGAAGAAACATAAATAACTACCTGAATTAATAGTGAATTACAGTAAGAATATGTGTTAATAAAGAGTAATACAGTAACTATTACTATATGTCAAGTCACCTTTATTTATATAGCGCTTTTAACAATACAGATTGTGTCAAAGCAACTGAACAGCATTAATTAGGAAAATTGAGTGTCAATAATGCAAAATGACAATAGTAAACACTCATTTTTCAGTTAAAGGCAGTTCGAGCATCTAGCTCAGTTCAGTTTAAATAGTGTCTTTGCAATCATGTCAACGATATCGCGGGAAATGAAGTGTCCCCAACTAAGCAAGCCAGAGGCGACAGCGGGAAGGAACCAAAACTCCATCGGTGACAGAATGGAAAAGAAACCTTGGGAGAAACCAGGCTCAGCGGGGGGCCAGTTCTTCTCTGGCCAGACGAAACCCAGCAGTTCAATTCCAGGCTGCAGCCAAGTCACATTGTGCAGAGGACTCATCTGGTTCCTGTGGTCTTGTCCCGGGGCCGTCTAGGAGACAAGGTCCTCGCTGGGGATCTGTATCTGGGGCTCATCTAATTGTCCTGGTCTCCACTGTCTTTCAGTTCTGTGGAGGTCCTTTCTAGGTGCTGAACCACCATCTGGTCTGAATACGTACTGAATCCGGGTGACTGCAGTGAACATCTGATCTGGATACAGACTGAATTCGTATGGCTACAGTGACCTCAGAATAAGAAAAAAACAGACTAATATTAGCGTAGATGCCATTCCTCTAACAATGTAGCAAGTACATCGGGTGTTATAAGAAGTGTTCCCAGTTTTGGTTGTCCTAATTAATGCAGCCTAAAAAACCTTTAACGGATTTGAATATTAGAAAAGTGTTATTGTGTTATGTGTAAGACAGGTTAAAGAGATGGATCTTTAATCTAGATTTAAACTGACAAGAGTGTGTCTGCCTCCCGAAACAATGTTAGGTAGGTTATTCCAGAGTTAAATGGTGCTAAATGGTCAAGTCAAGTTTATTTGTACAGCGCTGTTCACCATACAAATCATTGCAAAGCAAATTTACAGAAAATTAAATTTCTACAATATATTTAGTAGTAGCTTACCAGTGGTGACTGTCAGTTAATGTACATATCGCAGAAATGTACGGAAAAATCAATTAAGGACGTAATCAGACAGACGATGAACACTATAACAGCAATTATTATATGATGCAATAAAACATAGCAAAATGTGGTAGTTCTGTATGTTGTTTCAGGGTTGGCATCATTGAGGTCCTCTGAGGGGTTGCATCATATCTTCTCAGGTGTTCTGGATCAAGACTGAAGCTTGTGTAAATCATAGTTACATCCCGTGGCAAAAACAGAGAAACAAATACAAACATAATAGCGTAGCTGCTGTTCCAACCAAGCAAAAAATATTTGTTTAACCCAAACTAACGAATACTAATGTGAATATCAGATATAACTGCAGTACAAGATTATTATATGCATTATTTGAATGCTTGGCCACAGAGATGTGTCTTTAATCTAGATTAAACAGAGAGAGTGTGTCTGAACCGCGAATGTTATCAGGAAGGCTATTCAGGGGGTTTGGGAGCCAAATGCGATAAAGCTCTACCTCCTTTAGTGGACTTAAATATATCCTAGGTACTACCAAAAGTCCAGAGTTTTGCAACCTTAGGGAGCGTGATGGGTTGTAGCGTGGTAGAAGACTAGTTAGGTACCGCAGGAGCTAACCCATTAAGGGCCTATAGGCAAGTAATAATATTTTGTAAATGATACAGAACTGAATAGGTAGCCAGTGCAGAGACTGTAAAAATTATGATATTTTCTTGACCTGGTAAGGACACTAGCAGCTGCATTTTGGACTACCTGTAGCTTTTTTATTGAAGATGCAGGACAACCAGCTAGCAGTGAATTACAATAGTCCAGTCTAGAAGTCATGAATATATGAACTAGCTTTTCTGCATCAGAAAAAGTTAACATGTTTCGTAGCTTGGCAATGTTCCTAAGATGGAAGAATGCTGTTTTTGTAACATGGGAAATATGATTTTCAAAAGACAAGTTGCTATCTAATATAACACCCAGATTTTTGACTGTAGAGGAAGTAACAGTACACCCGTCTAGTTGCAAATTGTAATCCAAGAGAATCTGTGTACTGTCTTTTGGTCCAATAATAATATCTCTGTCTTATCCAAATTTAAAAGGAGAAAATTATTTGTCATCCAATCTTTACAAGTTTTAGCACTCTGTTAGCTTAGATAATTTAGAAAATTCATCTGGTCTTGTTGAGATTTATAGTTGAGTATCATCAGCATAACAATGGAAAATTCCGTATTTTCTAATAATATTACCAAGGGGCAACATGTATATCGAAAATAGCAGAGGACCTAGGACAGATCCTTGTGGCACTCCATATTTTACTGGTGATAATTGAGATGACTCCCCATTTAAATGAACAATGTGGTAGCAATCGGACAGGTAGGATCTAAACAATCTTAAAACCTGCCCTTGAATACCTGTATAGTTATGTAATCGATCTATGAGTATGTCATGAACTATAGTATCGAATGCAGCACTAAGAACAAGTAAAACTAGCAATGAGACACAGACACAGGTCTGACGCAAGAAGCAAGTCATTTGTAATTTCAACAAGTGCAGTTTCTGTGCTATGTTGGGGCCGGAAACATGACTGAAATTCTTCATAGAGATCATTTATTTGCAGGAAGGAGCACAATTGAGCAGACAAATTTTTTCAAAAATTTTAGACATAAAAGGAAGATTTGAGATGAGTCTGTAATTTGCCAGTTCACTAGGATATAGTTGTACTTTCTTAATAAGAGGCTTAATAACCGACAGCTTGAATGTTTTTGGGACGTGACATAAAGACAACGACAAGTTAATAATATTAAGAAGCGGTTCTTCTGCTACAGGTAACAAGTCTTTCAGCAATTTAGTGGGTACAGGATCTAACAGAAATGTTGTTGGTTTAGATGCAGTGATAAAATTATTTAGCTCTTCCTGTCCTATAGCCATAAAGCACTGCAATTTATCTTTTGGTGCAATGAATGAAGCTAAAGTATTATACGCTGTAGAATCTACATTTTATTGTATTTCTGATGTTATCTATTTTATCAGTGAAGAAATTCATAAAGTCATTACTATTAAACTGTGAGGGAATATTTAGATCGGGTGGCGTCTGGTTATTTGTTAATCTAGCCACTGTGCTAAATAAAAACCTTGGATTGTTTTGTTTATTTTCTATGAGTTTGTGGATATGTTCGGCCCTGGAAGCTTTTAGAGCCTGTCTATAGCTGGAAATACTGTTTTTCCACACAATTCTAAAAAAAACTTACAAGTTAGTTTTTCTCCATTTGCGCTCAAGACTACGAGTTTTTTCTGGAGAGAATGGGTATTACTGTTGTACCATGGCTCAGTACGTTTTTCTCTAACCTTTTTCTATTTGATGGGGGCAACAGCTTCTAATTTATTAGAGAAGATAGTGCCCATGTTGATAGTCATTTCGTCTAGTTCATGAGTATTTATGGGTACACAGAGCAGTTGAAATAAATCAGGCAGGTTATTTGTGAATATGTCTTTGGTGGCTGGAACAATAGTTCTGCCCGGACGATAAAGCTGAGCCATATAGTTAATATCAGTAATACGCAGCATGCACTATACAAGGAAATGGTCAGTAACATCATCGCTTTGAGGTACGATATCTATAGCAGTAAGATCAATTCCATGCGATATAATTAAATCTAGCGTATGATTAAAACGATGAGTGGGCCCGGTGACATTTTACTTGACTCCAAAAGAGTTTATTAGGTAAATAAACGCAAGTCCTAATGCATCATTTATATAATCAATGTGAATGTTAAAATCTCCGACAATTAACACTTTATCAACAGTAACCAATAGGTCTAAGAGGAAATCTGCAAATTCTTTTAGGAAATCTGTATACGGCCTGTGAGTCTATACACAGTAGCCAGAGCAAGAGATAGGAGAGATTTCTTTTGTTTATCTGACAGTGTAACATTAAGCATAATTATTTAGAATGAGTTAAACCTGTATCCCGTTTTCTGAGTAACATTGATAATATCACTTTATATTGTTGCAACACCGCCACCACGTCCAGTCTGACTGGGCTCATGCTTATAACAGTAGCTTGTTGGAGTAGACTCATTTAGACCAATTTAATCATTAGGTTTTAGCCAGGTTTCCGTCAAGCAGAGTACATCAAAACGATTAACTGTGATCATTTCATTTACAATAACTACTTTGGGTGAAAGTGATCTAATGTTTAGGAGCCAAAACTTTAAAAATAGTTTTTGTTCATATATTTAAAATTTTTCTGGTTTAATCACAATCATATTTTTTTCTAGATCCTGCATTAAATTAATATTTTAACCTCACTATTCGGTAAACAGACAGTCTTTATAGATTGGACACCACAAATACTTCTATCATTTAAGCGGGTAGAACAAAAGTAATCAGGGCAGTTATTTGAGATTTTACTAGTCATATGGTGCGTAGCGTCATGGAGATGTTGTCTGACAGGAGTTCCACTCCGACTCTGCTGGGGTGCAAGCCATCAGTGCGTAGCACGCATGTGCCGGACGATGGAGTCTCCGATGATCACGGCGTTGCGTTCTGTCTTGCGGAGGGGAGCGAAGTGGTTCTGGGTGGAGATCTCGAAGACCAGAGGCGGTCGGAGGGAGAGAGGTCGTCGCCCGGGGCCTGGCTCGCGTCTTCCGTGGCAGGTGCTGCACCCAGGGTCCGTGGTGATCCGGCGCCAGAGTGAAGGACATCTGGGAAGATCACATCCTGGGTGCACCGGGCGTGTGCAGAGAAACACACGGAGTAGAGATGGTGTGAGAGTTAGCAGCGCACTGTATGTATTATGTCTAATAATATGTAAATGTACATGTAATAGTTTATAATCATTAGCTTATACTTTATAAATTTATTATGACCACTGACAACTCCTAATAACTGGTTTGTTAATAATATAATACTTAATTTAGAAATGATAAATTGATTATTAATAAATTATGAAAATACAATTATTAAAAACATTATAGATATGCTTTTAAATCAGGAACAAAGCATTTAGTTGCATTTATAAACTGCTTACTAATTGTCTATTAATGTGGAGATAATGCTATATAAATGAATTGACTAATGCTTAATGTGTAACGCTTACGTGCTGGAATAAAGACAGAAGAGCGTACGTCGAAGATAGTCTTAATTCTTTTTAATAAATCCACAGGGAAAGATGAAGGGAATATCCACACACGAAGGGTACCACATGCAATAACCGACAACTCAGAGAACTAAAGGAAAGAAATTTATACAAACGGAAGAGGAACTAATGACTAATTAACAAGACACAGGTGAAAGGAGGTTAACTAATAAAGACACAATGAGGACAGGAACGACCAAATATGGGTACATGAGGGAGAGAACACAACCAAACGTCCAATCTGTGACAGCTCGTCCCCCCCCCCCCCCCCCCGGAAGGTGCAACCTCCGCCACAGGACGAAAGGGTGGGACGGAGGGGGACTTAGGAGGAGGACAACGGAGTGGATGTGGGATGGTGACAGGGGATGGTGCTGGGCTGGCAGGAAGGCAGGCGGTCAACCCAGGTGGAGGTTTGGGTGGAGGACGGACTCCCGGGAGGAGGACGGTGAACAGAGTCCAGGGCAGAGCCAGGAGGAGCCAGGGAGAAGACAGGAGGGACTTGGAGCAGGAGGAGCCAGGCGGGACCAGGGCCACAGCCATGATGGCGGCCCACAGTGGAGCCGATGGAGGGAGGAGCCATGTTGGAGGAAGGGCTGACAACTCCAGGGAGCCGACCGACGGTGGTGGAGCAGGGGGAGGAGGAGCCCAAAGTGGAGATGGAAAGCCGATGAGCCCGGGCGACACTGAGGATTTATACAAATGGAAGAGGAACTGATGACTAATTAACAAGACACAGGTAAAAGGAGGTTAAATAATAAAGACACAACGAGGACAGGAACAAGAACAACCGAATATGGGCAGATGAGGGAGAAAAACACAAACAAACTCCAATAATCTGGCATAATGATTCGTAGCATGCAGTTATTATAAAGTGTACCTTAATTATATTTAAATGGGTCATATGATGCGATTTAATTTTTTTTTTCTCTTTGGAGTGTTACAAGCTGTTTTTGTGAATAGATAAGATCCCTAAAGCTGCAAAGACTAAAAGTCTCAAAACCAAAGAGATATTCTTTATAAAAGTTAAGACTCGTCCACGGCCTCCTAAAACGCCTCCTTTAAACACGCCCTATGTCACGATGTGGGAAGATTTGCATTACACCGCCCAAATGCACAGTATATGCAAAGAAAAAAGGCGTAACTTTGATTCTCTCTGTAGTATCAAATTTTTTAAAAATAATTTTCAAAGTTTTTAAATCTTTTTTTTTTTTATTTTTTTTATTTTTTATTTTATGTAAAGCACTTTGAAATACCATTGTGTATGAAATGTGCTATACAAATAAACTTGCCTTGCCTTATTTTGTATTGTTGCCCCGCCACCATGTTGTGGCGATGCTGTGTTTTTCGTTGTGTTTCGGACATGGCATCACAGTATGGTAAGGGACGTAACATTTCCGTCACACGCTTGAGGAATTCGGCCAATTACAACACACTGGATAGCTGGCCAATCAGAGCACACCTTGCTTTTCAGAACGATGTTTGTAAAAAGCCGTTCCTTAGAGGAGGGGTCCTGTCAGGGTCTGGCGTCTGGTGTTTCTCCCTCTCACCACCAGAGGTCGCCATTTCCCATCCTCCCGGACTCCTTTAACTTAACTCCCACACCTGTGCACTTACTCACACAGCTGTTGCCCATCCTGATGGCTATTTATACTCCTTCCCCACGCCTCTCTGGGCGGATTATTAAGTGTTGTTACGGGACTGATGCAAGCTCTACGTGACCGTATTGTGTCAGAGTCCGTTTTCTGTTGCTAGCCTGTGTGTCAGAGTCTTAGCTCTGTTTGTTTTCTGTTTTGACTTTGTTTTAATAAACCTGCAAATTTTTTTTTTGTTTTGTTTTTGTTCGGACCCGACCCATGTTAACGGTGTGGTCTGTACCCCGCCGTGACAGTGTTGTTCATTTTCATTTTAGATGCTGTTATACCTCAGCATTGTATGTTTTATTGTCTGTGCAAATGTGAGTAAATATATGAGTGGTAGAAACACACTAGATGTAAAATACATAAGAATAATCATGAGAAACAAAAATCTGTTGATAAAACAACATTTCTGTGTTTTCTGCTTTGAATCTGCTCAGCAGATACATGTTTAAAATTACTTTCTTGTGTGTGAAACCCGTGTCACTGTGAGCTACACAAAGAAGTGCTGATAAAGTTCATGTATTCCAGCGGGCAAACGCTCAGCTCGGAGCACACAAGCACCGTTTTCTGCTGGCCCTTCATTTCGCTGAGTACACCAATTAGAGTAATGACATTAAGCAAATTACAACACTAAAACAGACACTAGGTACGTGAGCACCATGCATCTCAGGCATACGTGGAGCTCATACTAGAGGCAGCATGAAAATGATTGATAGTTTTGCATGAATAAGATGAAGCATGAGCGTTAATAACGTTCAGTCGTATACCTGATGCTCGCCATCTAAACTAGACATCTGCTCATAAATACTCAAGATTTCTGCAGCGCCTCCATCTTGGAGACGGAAAATCAGATGTGTGTGGCGTGCGGTGAGGCTGACTCCAGGACTGGCGTGATTGATTGCACCAACCTTTTCCAGCGCTACCATTTTGTGTTTGTATTGGGAGGCACAAAATTCCCTGGACCATTGGAGAAAGTGTTGCATGACATTGCATAAAGCACGCATAACGACGTATGGGAGCTCACGCTAGCCGCCCGCATGCATTTCCATTTATTTGCTGCTTTGCATGCTGTTTGCTTGTCTTATTGCATTATTTCTACAGCACAGTCTATTTTCTGACTAGTTCAGCCTTAAAATCCTGTCATTTTCTCACTTATGTTATTCCAGTCCAAATGACTTTTGTGAAACACAAGAGAAATATGCATTACAGATGTTTTCCATACAATTTAATGAGGATTCATCATAAACGATAGCACGAATGATGCATAAAAAATATTAAAATATCATGAAATGATATAAGATCCAAGTGCATGTTCTTCTGATAGCTGTTAGTGAAAAACAGACTGAAATTTAACCTGCAACTGCATTATTGAGTCAATGAGTTAAAATCCTGATTTGTGAACAAATCATCCAGATTGGTTTTGTGAATTGGATAAACAGGTTTATTGAAAGGATCCAACTCAATAAATTGTTTATTTTTTTAAGTATTGGACTTTGATACTTCTCTCACAGACTGATGAATGTCATCAGTGCTGGGTAGTAACAGATTACATGTAATCTAGATTACGTAATCCGATTCCAAAAATTACTTGTAATTGAATTTTATTACATTTTGAAATGCTCATAACCAGTCTACAGTTGTTTTTTTATTGATTACATGAATACATATTATTCACACAATGCCAATAAGTTATTCAAAATATGTTGATTATCCATAATACTTCTTTTTTATCTTTTAAATTGTCCACCACAAAGCTGCGTATGACAATAGTGCACAAATTGACTAGTTTTAAGTCCCCATTCACTGTAGTTGCATGGACAAGAAGAGCATTCTTCTTGTGTGTGTCGTAGATGAACAAAAGTGGTTCAGGTACAACATGAGGGTGAATAAATTATGATTTTGGGTGAACTCTGGCTTTAAGAGCCACATGTGTGGAAATATGCGCCATCTGGGCAGGGACATTCTGTCAGTGTTTACAGTCCATATTGGGCCAGTGCTCTGGGATGTTTTCAGATGAAAGGACACTCCTTCCACACTTTTACTACATGAAAGTGGGAATTAGCCATACGTTTCTTAGAATGAGCGAGATGGCATCTGTCGTTCCTTCAAGTAAAGTCAGTTTTATTTGTAAAACCAAGACATAAAATGCTATGTTGTCAACCAAAAAAGCATTTCAAAACAGAAGTTTATCTGTGGTTTTCCATCAAGGTCTGTGGTTTGATGTTTGAAAGCAAGAAAAAAGTATTAATTAATATTGTACTTGTACGGGGTTAGATATAAAATAATAATAATAAGATTATTATTGTTGGTTATTATTATATAATTATAATCTTATCTAGATATATCTATTATATATAATATGATCATTTATAGGCTTAATTAACAAAATCAATATAATACAAGTAGTGTGTGGTCCCATATTGTGCGTGGGATTAATATAATACATATACAGTTTCATGGCCAGTAAAACATGTTTATGGCCAGTAAATTTTCTCAATTCACTGCCCATTGGCAGGTGTGTCAGCAGCACTGAGGTTTCAGCCTGGTACAACGTTTCAAAGAAGCGTACAAAAACGTTAAGATGTTAAGTTGATAACTTCTTATTCAATTAGAACTGCGGATAATATAGATTACATATGACATATTTCCCAGTTGATGGATTGTCCATATGATTTGTGTGCTTTTCAAATATTCATAAATCGTGTGTTTAAAAGCAACATTCACTGATAAAATTAGTATATTGGACTATTTGGATTTTTTATGTCTTGAGACCTTAAGTGTGTTAGAATCTTCGTTTAATTTGAGAGGAGAAACTTCTTGGAAAATAAGATTTTAAAAAATCCATGCCAGCCGGCCCCTTCAGAGAACAATCAATGTTTCATGACTTAAACCTTAAAGACTGTTAGCTACATTACAGCTTTAAATGACAACTTTGAAGCATGACTCACATTATGTGCTAGAGCTGACATTAGCTGGGAAAATAAGAGCGCCTATTTGTGTCTTTACAACCCACATAGAAAAGCTTTCAAAGCTGGAAATAATCAGACACATCAGGATTAGGATCACCAAAGGTCAGCCTAAAGTGTTTTGAAATGTCAATGAATTACATAATGAAATAAGAGTGACTGATAATGACAATTTGAAGAAGTCCAAACTTTTGCACATTGCACTGCTTATAAACTTGCAGTGTCCATTTCCAGTCTTTGATTATTTCTAAAGAACATTTATGTTCACTTTCTTAATCTGTCAGTTTACGTATGAGTTTTTTAAGTGGAAGATGCTCTGACTTACATTAAAGTGTGGTTTTATCTAGCTGCGTTGTATGCTGGTTTTAATCACCCTCTTTAATTTTAATAAATAATTATTCAGTTGTATAATTTCTTTAGGCAAAGAAAATGTATAATAATAATAAAGAATGCTGTCCTGTTTGTAATTGTGTATGCCAGCTTTTATATAAATATGTTGAAGAAGTTTTTTTAGATGGTAATGTAAGCAGTGAGGTTTTCGTGTATATTTTAAAAAATCAGTAATGAAGATAGAATAGCAATGAGATAACGCAGAGTAGGACACATTACTTCAGAGTGTTCAAATTTTCCACTTGTTAACAAAACAATTTTACACTTGTTGAGATTTCAGGGAGAGCTGGAGTGTAGATTGGTTGCTATTAGACCAACAACCACATTCAACACAAAGTGGGGACATACGGCGAAGGCCTGATTAAAGTCAAAAGAACTATAATAACTAGCAGCACAAGATGGTGACATACATGCCCCCTAGAAAACTGAAGCAAAAACCACAGGCTGAGACACACAGAACACACACACACACACCACAACACACACGTCACGTCAAAGGTTGCGTCAAGAGGTAGCAGGAGGGTCTGTCGACGCCCTCGAAACAGGATTTATCTGAGCAAAATGACACTAGTGTTTCACACAGGCGCGCCCTACCAGGATACATTACCAACAGAGGGAACCCGATACCAGTAATTGGTATTAGCATTTATGGCAAACATGCTGGTGTTGCAGAAAGCAGAGTGAAAACCAGGATGATCACTCATAACTTCAAAAAGTATCATTCCCAATCATTTTCTCTCTATGGATTGAAAAAAAATCAATAAGTGTCTGATCTGAAAATCAAACAATAACAAATAATGTTACAACGCACCTGTTTCACAATGTCTTGTATGAAGCACAGTTTTTTTATAAACACTTTTTGACACTATGTCAGATTCATTGATTAGTATTCTTTCAAACTCACACAGGCTGTCCACCACAGTGTTCACAAACAATCTCAATTCTGCATTCATATTTTTAAACAACCTAAACTTGCAGAATAATTGTTTAAAACCCACTCAGGGATCTGAAATCCAAGACATAGTATTTTACCGATACAATCTACCACACCACACACAGCACAACATCGTTGTGTTTCTGTGAATTTGGTGGGAACTTCCATGACTCTATTACCTTTTAGTCTGACCAAACAATATTTTCATCCTAACCCTAAACCTGCCCCTTACAGAAAACCTGTTTTTTTAATGATTTTTTTTCACTTTCAAAGAAACATCATTTACTATTTGTCAGGTTTTACTATCCTTGTGGACACACACACATGTTGGGTTTGCGACTCAGACGACATCGCAATGTCCCCTCTGGTTCTCTCTGACTCATCCAGCGCCACTGGGGCTGGATGCAATGGTACAGACTTGGCCGAGGCTTCGTCTGTACCCTTTTTCCCCGATCGCTCTGCTCCTGGGAGTTCTAGAGAGAGTACGTCGGGACGGGGTCCGTCTATTGCTAGTAGCCCCGTTCCGGCCGGGCCGAGTTGGGTTTCAGGCCTGATTTCTCTCCTCGACGGTGCTCTGTGGGAGATTCCCGTCAGGAGAGATCTCCTCTCACAGGCGGAGGGTATGATCTTTCACCCCCGCCCAGAGTTGTGGAAGCTGTGGGTGTGGCCCCTGAGGGGGCACAACTCATAGCATCTGGTCTCTCAACCGAGGTTGTTGAGACATCCTCCAATCCAGAGCTCCCTCTAAGAGGAAACTGTACGCCTTGAAGTGGAAAATTTCCACTTCTTGGTGCGAAGACCGCCAGCTCAACCCAGTTAACTGCCCAGTTGGTACAGTACTGGAGTTCTTGCAGGCCCGTTTCTCCGCGGGGGTAACCCATCTCGCACCCTGGCGGAAGGCTACGTCGGAGCGCCATTCTAGCGGGCCCAGGTACCACAACAAAGTCTTGGTGGTCACTCGGTGGGCAAGGACCCTCTGGTTACACGTTTCCTTCGCGGTGTGATGAGGCTGAGGCCTCAGGTACGATCTTGTGTCCCTCCTTGGGACCTCGCTGTGGTGTTAGAAGCTCTCTGTAGGCCTCCCTTTGAGCCTATCGAGGATATATCAGATCGTCTTCTTACGTTAAAGACTATGTTTCTCTTAGCTTGAATATTCCGGTGCCCGAATAGTTAGAACAGGGGCCATTACTGTGCCAGGGGGACTAGTCCTTGATCTCGCCCTCCACCATTGGGAAGCCTGATCAAGGCTGGCACTCGACACAGAAGGTTGTGGAGTGGGGACACTCCAAACGGACGCTTTCTGGCAGGAGTTCTAATGCAGGGACATATCTTGCAAACGACTGCAGGAATGGTCTACGCCCCCCTTTTGTCAGGTTATATGACCTAGATTTGCTGACCACTCCAGGCCCCTCTGTTGCTTGCCGAAATAGCCGTGCACTTTCACACCAGGAGGGATTTGCAAGTTTCTGGACGGGGCGACGCACTGTGGCCATCTCGTTGCTCCCAGCTGTTTTCCGAGTCGACACCTCGAGTTCTCAGAGCGCGGGCAGACAGAGTCTCTAGGTTACGTATGTGACCATGGTTCCCCGATGGAACGAGACGCTGCGTCGCAAGGCCGTACTTCCGGCATCCCTACTAGAGCTTGTTTCACTCCTAAGAAGCTAGCGCCGGCAGCACCTCACGTGCTTTTAAAGCTTCCCGGTCATGACGTCACCCGCCGCGGACGTCTCGCCTATCGTTCGACTGAATAGACACATGTGATTCAGAGCATTGGTCGCAGAAGGCGTTCCCCTAGCGTTTTCGATGCAGCGTCTCGTTCCCTCGGGAAACCATGGTTACATACGTAACCTGGGACGTTTTAATCGTGCTGGTGGATTTGTTATATCCTTCGGTGATATTTCTCTTTGCAGTGTTGTGAGGGACGTTGTGTTTCTGCCCTTTTAAGGTGTAGGTCCCTGTGAGGCACCCTTTGCGGGATTAGAAACCTGGTGCTCTTGTGACGGGCAGTGCTTTCCTCACTCTCTCGATATGTGTCCAGACCGGTTTGAGAGCCACGGTTTCCGCGTCTTCATGCTTCTGGGAAACCATGCAGCAGGTCAGAGGCTTCTGCGGAGCTTCTACTTGGATCATCCCAGGCCCCCGGGCACGACCACTGCAAAAAATGTCATGGATGTCCGGGCTCCAGGATATCCACTCTGGCTGAGGCATTTGAGCGGGAAGAATAGGTGGCATTGCCGGAAAACGTATTGTGTATTGCTGTCTCAGGCAGTGCTCACCTCCTTAGGGGGTCGTTATTTGAGCTTGCCAGCTTCCAGGCACTGTCTTGTTTCCTTTTATACTTTTTCCTTCCTTTCTAATCCTTTCTCTATCCCGTTTTGGCCCAGTACCTCTTGTATCTGTGATCAGATGCTGGAAAGTTAAATCGCTATGGTAAGTGCAACACGCTAAGCTCTGTGGACGTCTGAAACCCACATATGTTGGTAAGTGGCACACGTTTGAAACCACTTGTGTCACTTTGTAAAATTCACATAAGTGTTAAGTGTGCACGCTAGACTTTGTGCACTTTCTTAAATCCTGTACGGTAAGGGTTACGCGTTACAGCTTTGTTCCCTTTTCTCTGAGTTGGTTAGACCCCGGTACTTTGGGCTCCACTCAACCAGTGTGTCTCTATTTTTGACACACTTGGAAGTATCGCTCCCCTCACCATCGAGGGTTACTATGAGCATGCTGCTTCATATCGAGGGCCCGGGTTCGCTCCGTGGGCTGTTCCCGTGGTAATATTAGCAGTGCTCCCCTTAACCAAAGGGTTGCCTATGAGCGCGCTATTCCTTCTGAATTCGGAGTTCTCCTCTCAAGTGAGAGTTGAGTTCTCTGTTTTCCCAGAGCACCTGGAACCTAGTAGCATCAGGTGAAACTAGGCTCATTCCACGTTGGGGGACTACTCTGCTCCCTGCAGTACACTTACCTCTGATTTCTAACGATCATGCTGGGCGAGCCCCCTCTCTCGTTGAGAGCTGGGTCTGTGTTCCCTCAGCTAGGTAACTTACTGCTGGCAGTTCCAGTACTGGAACATGCTGTAGGTCCGAGCCGGCCCTCTCGTTTGAGAGCTGGGTGTGTTGCTCCCTCAGCTAAGTAAATTATGCCAGCTGTTCCAGCATTGGAACATGCGGTAAGTCAAGCTCCCCTCTCGTGTGAGAGTTGGGTGTTTGCCCCCTCAGCTAGAGACTTACTGCTAGCCATTCCAGCTTTATATCGTAGATCGAGTTGGTGACTCTCAAACATATTTGGTTTGGTATGCACCATTCCATCTATAAGCTGCTCTTTCAGAGTGCCACGAGAAACCCTTAGAACGGTATTTTTAAAATCCATGTTATGGTAAGTGTGCACGTGAAGGCTTTGTGCACTTTCTAAAATACACATTGTGGTAAGTTCGCACGCTAATTCTTTGCATTCTTTTCTAAAATCCTGTATGGTGAGGGCTTCACGCGGTTGCTTTGTGCCCTTTCTTGAACTGGTTTAAGCCCCGTTCACCTTGGGAACCACTCCACCTAGGTATCCTAGGATACATACTTTAACAGGGTGTCACTAGAGGTCTGTTGAGACAGTTCCTTCAGCAAACTCATGCAGAGCAAGCGGTAGCCCCTATGTGACAGGACAAGACTTAGTATGATTCTAGGCTCTTGGTCGTATCCCCTTAAAGAAATCCATTATGATTCCAAGCCTTGAGCTCTACCCCGGGCCCAGGAGTCTGGCCCTAACAGGTAAGTGGGGTATGTAACCTAGGCCTTTGGCCATAGGGAATAAAGTCACGGACAGCCGTCTAACGTCCCAGGGGCAAATCCCATAGCAATATGGTAGAGTTGGTACTTAGTGCTCGCAATGGTTCTGGCCCGCATTCCCCTCAGCATGGCGGCGTGGGTATACCGTTCCCCATATAGCGACCCCTAGAGGACGCAGTTTTAAGTTCCCTTGAAAGGGAACGTCTCAGTTTATTTATGTAACCATGGTTCCCTGAGGGGAAAGAGACACTGCGTCCTCTAGGCTTCCTGCCATGCTTCGAACGCAAGCTTCAGACGAAGAAGTGAATGACATGTTCTCCCGGCGCCTATTTATACTATAGTCGACCGGTAGGTTGATGTCATGGGCTGTCGCCGGCCAATGTGTTGGTGTTTTTTCAATGTATGCTTCAAACACGGGTCACGACGAGGCGTTCCCCATAGAGACCCCTAGAGGACGCCTGTTTCGTTCCCGGACCATGGAACCATGGTTAACATTAAGTACACCTGGCCTTCTCAATTAGCGGGCCTGAATTGCATACATAAAGTGTCAGATCTGAATAAACGTGGTCAGGAGAATGTGTTATTTAGGCCATAGAAACAGTGCCTGAAAAAGAAAATCAACATGCATTTACAGTGGTGTGAAAAAGTGTTGGCCCCCTTCTGTTTTTTTTAATTTTTTGCATATTTGTCACACTTAAAAGATTCAGATCAAACAAATATTAATATTACACAAAGATAATGCAAAAAAATACAAAATGCAGTTTTTAAATGAAAATTTCATTTATTAAGGGAAAAAAGCCATCCAAACCTGCCTAGCACTACGTGAAAAAGTAATTGCCCCCAAAAATCTAATAACTGGTTGTGCCACGCTTTGCAGCAACAACTGCAATCAAGTGTTTGCGATAACTGGCAATGAGTCTTTCACATCGCTGTGGAGGAATTTTGGCCCACTCTTCTTTGCAGAATTGTTTTAATTCCGCCACACTGGAGGGTTTTTGAGCATGAATGGACTGTTTAAGCATCTCAATCGTATTTAAGTCCGGACTTTGATTTGGCCACTTCAAAACCTTAATTTAGTTTTCTTGAGCCATTCAGATGTGGACTTGCTTGTGTGTTTGGGATCATTTTCCTGCTACATAACCCAAGCACGCTTGAGCTTGAGATCACAAACTGACTGCCGGACATTCTCCTTCAGGATTTTATGATATAGTGCAGAATTCATGGTTCCATCAATTATGGCAAGTCGTCCAGGTCCTGAAGCTGCAAAGCAGCCCCAGATCATCACACTACCACCACCATGTTTGACTGTTGGTATGATGTTCTTTTTATGAAATGCTGTGTTGGTTTTACGCCAGATGTAACGGGACACACACCTTCCAAAAAAAATCAACTTTTGTCTCATCAGTCCACAGAAAATTCTTGGGGATAATCAAGATATATTTTGTCAAATGTGAGATGAGCCTTTGTGTTCTCTTTGGTCAGCAATGGCTTTTGCCTTGAAACTCTCCCATGGATGCCGTTTTTGCCCAAACACTTTCTAATTGTTGACCCATGAACACTGACCTTAATTGAGGCAAAAGAGGCCTGCAGTTCTTTAGATGTTGTTCTGGGTTCTTTTATGACCTCTTGGATGAGTCGTCGTTGTGCTCTTGGAGTAATTTTGGTTGGCCGGCCACTCATGGGAAGGTTCACCATTGTTCCAAGTTTTCTCTATTTGTGGATAATGGCTTTGACCATGGTTCGCTGGAGTCCCAAAAGCCTTAGAAATGGCTTTCTAATCCTTTCCAGACTGATAACCATGGCAATGTTTTGATTATCATCTGTTATGAATTTCTGTAGATTGCGGCTTAAGGGGTGCTATTTAAGCATGCTTCACTTTTGTCAGACAGGTTCTATTTAAGTGATTTCTTGATTCAACAGGTCTGGCAGTAATCAGGCCTGGGTGTGGCTAGTGAAATTTAACTCAGCTTTCTAAAATAATGTGGTTAATTGCAGTTCTTTCATGATTTAACAGGAGGGGGCAATTAATTTTTCACGTAGGGCAACATAGGTTTGGACAGCTTTTTTCCCATAACAAATGAAATTATCATTTAAAAACTACATTTTGTATTTACTTGAATTATCTTTGTGTAATATTAAAATTTTTTGATGATCTGAAACATTAAAGTGTGACAAACATGCAAAAACAAAAAGAAATCAGGAAGGGGGCCAACAATTTTTCACACCACGATTCAAAAATTAAAATCCACTTTTTCTGTTCCACATAATTGGCCTCAGTGGATCTTGCTATCCTGAACCTTTCATGATCTAAATATGGAATATCGTTGATCAATTTCCATTAAGAGCAAAGCAACAATGACTAGACTCATTTGAAAAGCTGCTTCTAGTGATCGTGATATTCGTTGCACTGAAATGAACAGACAGCCATGTCAGAGGTAATGTGTGAATTGCATTATATAAAATTATAATACTTTAATGTTATGTTGTGTCACTTTGAAAAGTTGATTCAATGAACCAATAATCTTAGGTTTATGTGTATCATATCCAAGCAACTGTAAAAAAAAAAAAATTTTAAGACTTTTGAAAAATATGAATTTTGATCACATCAAATCACACATCAAAGTTCTGATATTAGTGCTAGAGTGATTGTAAAAAAACTGTAATTACTGTGATGATGCCCTGTGAGTGATGTAATCAAATTAAAAACTGCAGTTCAATAAGCTATTGATTATAAGTCATTCTTTTTACATTAGTTCATTGCACAACAGTCACATATGCGCAGATGCGGCGTCTGACTGGATTCTGTCATTCGCTGTCCTTCATGGGAGCGGCTCTAATGCTGCAGCTCTCATTTCCATGGTAACAGTGACTTCTCTGATTGGTCAATCTCTCTTCAGTATTATCTGTGAAAGGTTTAAACGTTTTAGTTTAAAAAAAAACAAAACAATGAATGAATGAATGGGACTTTTACTTCCAGAGCTGCTGCACTCCATATGAAGAGATCTGAGGTCCAAACAAAAGTCCATAGGAGCAGCATGTTCATGTGTTCCAGCCAATCACATCTCAAGAACAGACATGTATTTAAATGACTGGTTACCTCATTCCAGTGCCTCATCTGCACAGCAGTTCACTAAAGGATGTGAACTCGTGTCAGAAACTACAGGAATAAAAGCATCATAAGTTTGATTAAACTGCAGGTTCTGCTCAGATGAATAGTAATTGTGAAAGTGGTATCAGGACGCTGTTTAAGCTTGTGAGACGAGGGATATTGCATTGCCCAGAGCAGTGAATAATGAGGAGGGGGACTGAGGTCATTAAGATGAAATCACATAGTGTGGAACTAACTCTCACAACACCACCGTCTTACATCACTAATTATTTACTGAGTAATTAACCACTAATTAACATAGTACTAATTAAGTGGAAGTCAGTGGATTTAATGAGTCCAGAAGGTGCTTAAAAATGTTCCGAAATCTTTTGCTAAAATTGTACACTTTGCATGTTGATCATACTTAAGTTTAGTTATTTGAACATTGACATTTAAAGGGATAGTTCACGCAAAAATGAAAATCCTGTCATTATTTACTCATCCTCATGTCGTTCTAAACCTGTATGAGTTTCTTTCTTGTGCTGAACGCAAAAGAAGATATTTTGAAGAATGTTGGTAACCAAAACGTTGATGGTAGCCATTGACTTTCATAGTATTGAAAAAATGCTATGGAAGTCAATGGGTACCAGCAGCTTGAGGGTGAATAAATAAAGACAGAATTTTCATTTTTTGGTTGAACTATCTCTTTAACTTGTTTCACACGAGGAACTTATGTTAGGAGGACTTTTATGGTGCATATTGTTGAATAGTAAGCTACTACTTTTTTAAGCTATTAGACAGCAGCAGGAGGCAGCAGAACCACCCTCACTGGACCATCGTGGGAGGTGATAGCATTGTGGTGGCATATAATCCACTGGGGCAATAAAAAAAAACTCCTTCAAATGAATGCTTTCGTATTCTCTTTATCCGAATGCATTGGGGAACTCATATTTGAAATGCTCCCCATGTAATCTGCTTTAGAAATGTTTGTACTGGGTGTGCTTTGCCTAATAAAAACCTAATGAGTGTTATTACATGTGTGTGGTGTAATGAGCATGCTGTTGCCGTAGCTCAGTGTCATTAAAAATGAGAGGAGTCTCTTCATTAAAATGAACATCATAAAATAGCTTCTTATGGACAATGTAAAGTCATCTTAACAATGAACAACAGTATAGTATACTAGTATAGAAATGAACATTAACCTGTAATTAAAAGTTGTAAAATAGTTTTTTGATATCTAATGCATTAACTAATGTTAAAATCCATTAGGGAGGCCATTTCTACAACACCAAAAATGAGGGCAATTTGCAGGATTCCAGGATGAAAACAGAAAAACACACTTTAAAACACACAATTTACACAGATCACTTAATGCAACTCAGAGGTGGCATGCATGCATTTACCCTGCAATTACATTAATAATACTGAATAATACTGAATCTAGAAATATGATGTTGTAAAAAAAAAAAAGAAACAATACTGTAAATATGAAACTAAAACTGCTTAGTGAGTCACTGAATTATTCATTCAATCGATTTGTTTCAAATGAAGGAATTCAAAAACAATTCACTGCCATTCACAAATCTGTGGCCTCATGGTATAGGAAAGTGCTCACTGGAAGTAGTAAGTCATCTGGCTCCTTTTCACCTACTGTTTTATGAATACCGTGAATTCAGACATACTACTCTTTTCAAATACTGTTTTTCACCTACTATATAGTAAGGAAGTATGCGATTTCAGATTCTTTATTGATTCTTTGTTATTCTCTCTTTATTAACGAGTCAGTGAACCATTGGCTGAGCTGATTCAGTTTAGCGTAATCATTTAGAAACCAAGTTCATTGGAGATCAAAAATGTTGGCTCTGGCTTTGTTTGAAACAATTTTTTGGTGGCAAAATAGATCCAAAACCGTCAATATTGACAATATTGTTTCAAAAATGCACATCACTTAATATGCACATAGCCTATTTATTAATTTATTTACACTGGACATTCTGACCTAAAACCAGACAGATGGCCATCCAAGATACCATGTTTTATATCAAAACTTCCATATTCTGGATGATTAGAGGATCCCACATACTTGTACAATGCATAAGATGTTTCAGTCATTTACAGTTACCTAATTGCATAGTTTTCTGAGCTTTCCGTAAGTTTACAATGAGAACAACATGGCTGAGACTCACATCTCTAAATTCTTAAAAACAATGTTACAATTTACTCTGCAATGTAATTTGCCAGAAAATCTCAGAAAAAGCTATTCAGAGACAGATAATGTAGTTGAAACGCTCCAAGAAATGCTCAAGAAGGAGATTATTTCTTCTGTGGTCAAGATACAAATAATTGCCAGTGATTTTCATCGGTGAAACGGCTCTTGTGTTAAGCCTGGGGGTTCACTAGCGGTAGAGATTAATTGACAATCAGCTGTGAATGTAATTACGTGTCACATATATTAAACATGCCTGCTTTTTGAGATGAATTGCAGGTCGATAGGTCAAAGACGCGCAGACTGAAAGGCTGGTCCCGTCCCGGACCTGTGTACATCCAGAGACCTCTGCTATCTGTGATAGATGACTACAGCGTATAGAGAGTGGCGCTACACAAAACCATTACCCTATGAATTCAGCAGCGCCTCCCGTGGCTTCTCTTAATCTAATTGTGCCCATAACAATAGCACTGAGCACAGTGGTTCAGGTAGAGCTCCGTATTCATCTCATTTTTGTCCCTTCAAAGCACTCGGGGTCTAAATCCAGCGCCGCAGCTGGGAGCGATTGTGTGATAATGGTGGGCAGACACACAAATGTGGAGTTTATTTGAATTTTTATGGGTGATGCAAGCTTTATAAAAGTGATTGAGATTAATCTTCTTTTTAATATCCACACCCCATGGGCTACACTGAACATGTATTGTGTACTGTGTGTGTTGAATTGTGCATGCCTGCTATATATGCAATAGTTAGGATTCAAATGAATTGCGCCATGATACCGCTGTCTATTTGCTCATGATTCGCTAAAGGGATTATGCTAATCAGGTATTGCTGCCTGCAAACATCCCCACAAAATTGTTGACAGAAAGTTTGCACAGGGAAAAAAAGCTACAGTTACTGCTGTGACAATCACTATACAATGTACATAAGCATCCTTCAATATATCACCAACAGGCTAATCAAATTGCGCTGACCTTTGTGAATCTGCTGCATTATATAATGCACCTCGTTTGCATAGAAATAAGTCTGTCCAGAAAGAAAATGATGCTATATAAGTGCATATAGAGCCTGATTATGTTGGACTGTGAGTGGCATATGAATAACTGCTGCATGAATAAATAAGTGTGTACAGTAAGTATGTATGTACTGTATGTGTGCTGCAAAACTGTTTCCATGCATCAGTGATTTGATCGTTGGTCTTTTTCTCCGGGGACTAATTTTTGACAAACCAGTCTTAAGTCATAATAATTCAAATGAGATGCTGAAGGTAATGAAACTTAAGTCCTTAACCAAACCCCCCAAAAAACAGATTCTTCTTCATGCATTTATTTTGATCACAATCATTTTTTTCACATAAAAAAGCTAGAGCCCAGTATTTAGCCATGGCTGTTTAATTAAGAGACTATTCACGCAGGACACATCTTTGCATTTAATAAAGCTGGACGGAGCACTACTCAGTGGAGCAGAATTTGACACATTTTTCAAAGCTAAACTGTCTTGAACCTGACAGCACCTTAAAAAGAAATGACATGAGATGCTGACTAAAAGGCAACACAATGACCCAGTATGTTCCATCCTGGCATATGTGTAACAAGATAACTTAATTAAAAAATACTAATATAAAAAAAAATATATATCTATATCTATAACCCTCGACTGCTGCTACATGTCAGTCAAAAAAATTTTTAAACTTTTATTTTATTTGATAATGCTTTTTTGTTTACTATTTTAATAAGGGCATTTTAGTTTAAGGAGATTTTAACCCGGGAAAAAGTACAAAAGCTGTCACTGGGAAGGTACCTTTTGAAGGTACAAAGCTAGACTATTAAAGTTCACTATATAAAATGTGCTTTTAGTTATCCTGCCCAACCCGCAGCTGGAATTCAGCTTCTCGAAGCGATCAGAGTGCTACACATAGTCACATTTCAATGTCAGACGCAAAACTCATCTGTTAGCTGTGCTTATTGACTGAGCACTGTGCGAACGTCCAAACTGATTTGCCTATATTATATGTAGAAATCGTCTTCTTGAATTATTTAAACTCTTAATCAATTTTTTTTTTTTTTCTTTTTTCCCCAAAGTTTAAATTCCTTGTTTTATTGTTGTGATTATTGTTTTTATTTTATTTTATGTAAAGCACTTTGATTTACCATTGTGTATGAAATGTGCTATACAAATAAACTTGCCTTGCCTTGCCCTATATTACAGTACCCGTGGGGGGGTTGGGAAGATATTAAAGTAGATTACTTACTTGCACCCTACTTAAATGCACATTTTAGGGGTAAATACGGTACAGTTGTGTAACTTTTGAAACAGTGTGCTACAGAGACAGTTTTTGAACCTTTTTTTTTTTTATGAGTGTGTACTAAAATATATTTAGGGATTAATTATGATCTATTTATTACCTGTCAACCACTTTTTGAGAACAGACCTGAAAATGAAATCGCCAGCATGAACTGACAAATATCTTGAATGCACAGACTTAAGTTTAGTCTCTTTTTAATGAAGAAACTTGGCAGATTATGGAATTAAACAAGCGAAACTGAATGAGCATTCAAGCAAGATATTGTTTTGGGCGCAGTACCAAATGTTTCCACATGAAATTTGCTTTCCATTCATTCCCTATGCCGGTCATTTTTGACGATGAACAGTACAAGAGTAACAATTTTTTTCAAGATCATTTATCTTTTTTGAAATCATGAATGTGTGTGTGTGTGTGTGTTTACCTTTACCAAGTTTTGTACCATTCCAATTAATAAAATATAAAATTAAATTACATTTTAAAAAAACAACCAATCATTTTTTTTTTCAGTAAAAAAATCCAATACTTAATTGGGCAGAGTTTTGAAAAACCCTGGTCGGGGTTGGGAAACCTCAAATCAGGTGACAGCTAATTATCCATGCTTTTTGCTTTTTAAAGCCCTGTGTTACTGGATTATCATGGGTTTGTACTACTCACTTTTGAGGATTTTGGAGCTCACAGAGTTACTCCCCGCATTACACCACAGACATCACAAGGCCTAGCAGATATGTTTGCAAATCTCTGCGAAAGATTAGCTTCACCACACAATACAAACATTGCCATCTGAGCCATCAGAAGCATGTGTTCGCCATATTCCCCATGCTAAATCAACACACATCACTGACATTTGCTGTCTGGCAGCATTGATATGTAGCATTCAATAAGTGCTGAATGATTTATTCATTGGATCAAGAATTTTCATCCAATTAGGCATCCAAACAGCTCTCAGGCGCATCCGAGCTTTGAGCTCGGCCCTCAGATTTGTAGCTGAGAGTCTTTTCAAAGATTTCTTGCTGCTATAAAGACCTTCTGTCTCAATGTGTCGCCTCTAACTGCAGCGCATACAGACCGCAGTACATTTGGTAACGCTGGGCTGCTGTTGGTAATGAATTAGTGGTGTGAGTTGCTCGGGGAGCCGTTTCAGAACACCCACTCCATGCTTTCATTAGCAAGTCGACAGAGCAGCTCCACTGATCGATGCCTTAAAAACCTATAGGCTGTAATTAATGCGGGGATTTATGCAATATGAGAGCACAACGTGGGTCCCTCACTGTGTAATTAATCCAAGTGCTGCAGGGGCACACCTCGTGTCAACTGCATTAAAAGTGCATAACTTTTCTAATGGATAGAGTCGAGAGCAGAATTTAAGTATTACTCTGAATGAGCCTTGGCCCTGTTTATAGCTGCTATAATGTTCCCTGTCTAGGGTTAGTCGGTTACATGTGGACAGCTGAGACAAATTGGCATTAACACCTTCTTATGTGTGTCTCCAGTGCTTCCAAAAACGCATCCGGGAGTAAATTCAGTTAATGTTCAGTTCAGTTAAGTTCAGTTAGGTGGCTGAACCGCACACTAGAATACTATTCTTACTATTTCTGCAATGTCTAATATGGCAAAAATACTAAGAGTACTAGTAATTGCATAGACATTCTTAACAGGTCGTCGAATCCATGAGTCACAATGGAAATGGATGCTAAGAAGAAGCACACCTTACTTTTATTTTTTATTTTTTGCGATTTACATTCTAAGTGCATATAACCACCTACTGGGCAGTTGTGCAGTTATTTTTAATCTTTAAAGGGGTCATAGGATGCCCATTTTCCACAAGATGATATGACTCTTTAGGGTCTTAATGAAAAATCTGTAACATAGTTTGGTTAAAATTTCTCAATGGTAGTGTAAAAAACACCTTTTTTACCCTGTCAAAAACAGCTCTTGTCAGATCAAGCCTTTTTTGTAGTATTTTCCTTTAAATGTTAATGAGCTCTGCTGACCCCGCCCCTTTCTTCCGAACTGCTCTCAGAGAGACTGTTTACTTTAGCCGCGTTCATCATGAAACTTGCTAATTAGCACATTATTAGGAAAGGCGATTTGCAAAGATTAATTACAAAACATTATACTCACTTCTTCTGTAAATGAGGCTGTATCGAATGATTTCCCTTCAGAAACAATGTAATCCACTGCGAGTTCAGCGGCTCATATGTCGGGAGTAAATGACGACTGCTATGTTCATTATTACATCCAACAACAGAACACCTCAATCGCTTAGGAGTCATTCTTGTCTACATCTGCTCCGGCAGTGAAACAATGGCGGACTGATGACAGTCACTCAGGGCGAAGCTAAAGTAAGACGCCAGTCCAGTCTGTGCTGAAGCGCTACTGTCAATCAAACTATCGTGGGAGGGGCCTGTCTGTGTGACGTCACACACACAGGCATCTGAGATCGGCTCGATTTGAGAAAGGGGTAAACATTTAACCAGATTTTAAAAAAAAACACAGGGTGGATTTTTATCATTATAAGGTGGATGTGTACACACACTGCCAACGCAAATTTCAGTTCAAACAACTTGTAAAAGTGCATGTAGCATCCTATGACCCCTTTAATCAGTTTTATATTTTTTTTGGGACCAAGAATTATATTGTTTGATAGAGTTGGGGTACTTGGACTTGGAGCTCAGACTGCAATTATTAATGAACTCAGATGCACGGGTGGACTAGTATTCGAACTTGACACAAGGTGCATCCCAGTTTGCACACTTATACATTATTCTATGCTGTTTTGTGGTAGAAATAGTGAGAGCAGTGGGTTCACACTGAAAAAACAAAACAAAACATGCATGCACTCAACTGTTGCAGATTTAATTATATACTGGAGGGGCTACCAGACTCCAATTATGAAAGACTAACCTTAAAAATAACCTTTTAAAATTCATACACTACATCGTTTAGTAGATAGTGCATAAGTATAGTGTATAAGTGCATATGGAAAGTGTGCCCACAAAGATAGTTAGATACGAAGATAATCTCCATTTTTTGGAACCAAAAGTTGAGGTTATCTGTTTACTTATCTGCCACTGTACTTTCTGGAAACTGCCAGGACCATTAACTTCTCTATATCAGCACACTGTGGTCACGTGCATTTCAGACTGCCTCCAAATGATGTTTGCCTTTATACAGTTAAAAACTTTTCAATGTTTACACATGTACTGAGATTTGATTAAGGCGCATGTTATACCTTAATACACTACAGGGGGTGTTTGGGTGGTTCGGAAGCAGTTGCGTCTGTCGCTGAGTGTGGGTTAATGTGTTTTTGGGTTTTGATTTTGGGTTTGCATTAGCACACCAACACCACACTAGAAAAGGGTCCTGGGTCGGATTATCCCATGTCGATTGTATGTATGGTAGAGATTTACTCGGTCTATGTTTACTTGGTCGATTTATTTAATTATTAGCTTTTTATCAACTCACTATAAACTCATTATGTAATGTTTAATGCATTTTACACATTTCATTAATGTCCAATGCATATAAAAATTGGAAAATATTTTCTTTCTCTTTTTTTTTTTTATATCAATAAGGTATGTCTAATGGTAAGTTCAAAGCAAGTTTGATTAAAAAAAATCTAAAAATAGTCAGTACAAATTTTAAAATAGCCTAAATTGCTTTTACCAACTACTGCAATCAGTAACTTAAATGTGTAAGTAATCTACCCAGCTCTGCAACAAACCTATCCATCCTAACCACTAATAATGATGTTTAATTTACTACACACTTACTACATTACAGTACAATACAGAATGTTTCTCAAAGCTGCTTGTCGCCACATAAAATGCTTTCAGAGAGCAGCTCACAATCTTTGCATCACTTGCGATGGATTTGCAGCAGACAGATGCAAGAGCGCATGCATGCATTTTAAGTTTGGGTGACAAATCCACCAGGGACGAATATTTCAATATCACAGTGAAGTGGCTTCTTTGAGCTGTTACCCAGCTAAACCTCCAATATGGCTAGCACTACAGCAATGCAATGGTAACACAGTTTGGAGAGGGGGAGGAAGAATCAGGACCAAACAATCCATCAAAATCTGAAAACTGATTGAATTGTAAGAGTGAGTTTACTGGGAGCACAGACAGAAATGTAGCGACAGCACTGCTGTACAGATTTCGGTGTAATTAATGGGGGGCAAACCCTGCAGTTAGCTGCGTGCGTTGTGCACTGTGTGGGCCATTCTTTTACGCCGTTATCATAAAATTAATCGTCTCTGCCAGGGAACGTTGTGACCCATGGACACGTACGCTTCTGGTCATCAAGAATAATCACAGTCCTCTTCAGTACGATAGACGTAAAATGGCTAGCATTACGTATTTTATCTTGTCAATAGTCAAATCCCTTTAGTATAACATTTCATTCAAAAATCTATCTGCACTTTCCTAACAAACAAAAGGGGGGGCAGCCCTATTACATCGGACCGACTTCCTCTGGATGCTATTTTTAGTTTGGTCCGTTACCGTTTGACGTGCATCAGAATTCCTGATGTCTTGTTTGTTTTGAATCTCTAATGGTCTCCTTCACTTCAAAGCCCCGCGCGACTGGAGTGGGGTGGGAAGGTGGCAACAGCGGGTGAGCTAGGGAAGAGCTTGGTTTTTGGGGTGGGGTGGCCTGGCTGAGACGGTCAGACATGGGGTTAGGCGAATCGGACGTGGTGCACCTTGGCTGAGGCCCGGGGAAGCCGCCGGGCCTGGCCCCCCAGAGTGGGACGTTCGGCGGTCCCGGCGCGAATCCATGGCAGTGTCTGGGGCGTGAAGGAGCGGGGGGGGGTAGCCAGGTGGCTGGTGAGGAAGGCCCGTGGGGCAGCCACCACATGGGGTCGGCATACATGTGAGGTCATGTAACAAAGCTCGTGGTCTAAAGTTGGAGCAGGTGGAGGCCATCCAGTAGGCACGCGGGTTTCGGTGTGGGGGGTGGTTGGGGGAACGCGGGGTAACAAGACAGATGTAGGGCAAACAGGCTCACAGTAATGGAACAAAAGCAGGCGGCTCAAGAGGGGATCATGGCGTCTGCGTGGCATAGAGGGAAAAGAGGAGTATGGGGGGGGTTAAGGGGTTGAGCAAGCGAGACCAGGATCATGACAGATCGCGACAAGAAAAGATAACTGAGTTGGACCAATGAAGAATGCAAAAGGCAAAAGAAGCGGAAGACGGGGTGGCAGAGGGCGGACGAGGGCTTAGAATGGGGGGGGGGGGGGGCCAGGAGAAGAGAAAGAGGGAGAAGGCAAGGGGCCCCCCCCCATCCCAAGCATAAATGCGATGTCTGTTGCCTTTCTATTAAAGAATCAGTTCTAGACAAACAACATGCCAGGCCTTGATTGAATTGCGAGCTGTGCTCAACCAGTGTAAAATATCCTAAGAGGCAACTACCCTTACCACCCGTATGGGCTGTGTGCAGGAACTCGCACGCGAGTCTGATAGAGTGGGTTGTGGGCCATGCGTGCGGCATGGTGGGGCGAAAAGGAGCTTTAACGCCCACGGGTGGGTGGGGTGGGGGGGGGGGGTGTGGGTGGTGGGTGGTGAAGGGGGGGGGGGGAAGGGGGGGGAGGGGGGGGGGGGAAATAGGAGGGGGTCCCCGAACACTCAATGTTGTTACAAGTACAGAGAACACGTGACAGTTACCAGGATGTGTTCTTGATATTGAAGATGCATCAGATGCAGAGAAATGAATGGGTCCCAAAACACGCTGGGGGCGGACGACATATGGACAGCTGTATAAAATGAGAAATTTCTAGATTTAAACGTCCTACAGCAAGCTTGCAAATATGTATTGGCTCATGAAAGTAAACTTTTGCCATTTGTGTAGCATAATTTTAAGTGATAAAGACCTAAAGAAATCTTGCACAACTTTTACTGGCATATTTAAAAGTAACTTAACATTGACAAAGCACAGATAACCAGTGTTTGGCGTAACGCATTACAAGTAACGTGAATTACGTAATCAGACCCCCCCAAGTAACTAGTAAAGTAATGCATTACTTTTTAATTTACAAGAAAATATCTGAGTTACTTTTTCAAATAAGTAACGCCAGTTCCTTTGTTTCCCATGTATTGACTGACAGCTCTCCTGTCCTCATGTTGAGAGAATCAGGAGTAAGCGCAGAGGCGTTGTGTGTGAACATGACCTTACTGTAGTTCTACACTAAATATGAACATGTAGTTACTCATCTCACCAGCGCAAAACAGGTTCAGTATTCCTCAAAATGAATATAAACAGTGAAATGCAAACTGCATGAATATTTAATGTATTTAATCCCATTTTATCTCTTTCTCTCTTTTTTTGCTGCCGACCTTCAATAATCAAATTCAGGCATACAAATGAGCAAAACTTAATTGGATCTAGATAATACTAATCTTTTGTGTGTGTGTGTGTGTGTTTTTTCGTTTATTTCGTGTTTTTTTTTTTATTTTTTAAATGTTATGTTCATTGCAATCCGAATGGCTAAGGCGTGTCATTAACTGGGTTTTGGTGTGAAGGGCTTTTCATTTGGGCCAAAAATATAACTTTTTATATTAAAAACAAACAGACAATCCCAGCCCAGTAACTCAGTAATGCTATTAGTTACTTTTTTTATGGAGTAACGCAATATTGCAGTGTATCCTACTTTAAACGTAACTTTCCCAACTGCCGAATCACATTAATATACATCTCATTTCACAAATACACACCGTAACATAACTAAAACTATATAAATACTATATAATACATAAACAATTATGTAGGTAATGTTTTCAGGACTTATGTTTGCAATGTATGTATTATTTTTTGTCTTGTTGCTGGTCCCCGCACGTATGTGTGTTGGAACGGGCCCAGTTGACACCACATACATAACATCGGTGTGTGTCTCTAAAGATGCATTGTGTTTCGCACTCACGTCCCGGGCCGACGGGGGGCGCGGTGGGTCCATGGTACCCGTTTACTCTGGAGGGTAGCGCCGTTCGGTCGGCAGGGAGCGCAGAGTCGTAAATAAAAAAAAAGTCTGAAAGGAACAAAGACCGCAGTGTCGGGCGCAGCGTTGGGGGTGAGTCGGGGCAAGCATTCTGCGAATACTACGAGGAGAGCGCCTTTCAGTGTAGGATATGATTGGGTATTATAAAGGATTACACTTCTGTTGCGGTGTGTTTATTTTATGAAACTTTGTCTGGTGTATGTAGTAGCCATTGTATAAAGGTAATAAGCCCAGTGAAGCCATAGTTTAGCTGCTTAATCAAATACTTAATCATGCACAAATACCTTTGATTTAGCAAGAAATTTTGCATCATAATAATAAAAATGATAATAACAAGGATCTCTGTTCTCTGTTATCACGTGTTTGTCATGTTTCCTCACCTGTCTGTACCGCTCTGCTTCTCACCTTATAATTATGTTCAATTTTTATGTTTCACCTGTTCCCAATAGTTCTTTATACTCTATTTGTTTGTCTGTTTGTTGCAGATAATTATACCCTGTTTCTGATCTTATCGAGTGTTCTTCTGTTTCGGGGTGTATTCTGCTGCCGAGCACCTGTTCGCTGCTGATTTTGGATTTGTCTTCTTTCTGCTGTATTTGGATTACTATGATGTTTGACCCTCAGTCGCATGATTTCTCGATGATTTCCTGAAGATTCTCTTGCTCTCTGCTTTTGAGAGGAATTCTGTGGGCAATTTGCCAGTGATCTAAAACCTTTTTCCTTTGTACATTATTTAACGTTCAGTGGAATGGTGGATTTTGAAGAGCTTGAAAATGGCTTCAAATCTCTTTCCAGACGTACAAGCCATAACAGCGCTGCTTCTGAAGTACTCAGGAAACCGGTGGCTCCTTGGGTGGTGGGGGGGTCGTGTACAATTATTTACAATGTATTTCAGAGTAATTAATGAAACAAGATCCTAATCATTTGTTACTGACAATGGTGGGCTTTTAACGCTGTGGAAACGGCGGATGAAGTGGAGGGGTGGTTGGTTGTATTGAAAATGGAAAAGTTTATTCTTTGGTTTTAAGGGCTTTACATATACATATAGCTTTAATGTTTTCAAAATGATCCCCATTCACATGGATCCACAAAAACAACAAAAAACGCTGTATTGTGCCTGGCCGGCCAGGTTTGTGAGAGCAGAATCAGGATCTCCTGTGCTCATGAAATCTCATTACTCTGGCTTATTTGTCATTGGTGAAATTTAGTGTGTGACAATTGCCCCTGCAGGTCTCCACTATCTTCTCTCTTGTTTAATTAGTACAAATTTTATTATTCATTATTCATATAAACGCATGGGTCCAGCTGTGCGGCTGATGGATTTTCATTGGGTTTGTGATTTTTTTTTAGTTTTTTTTTGCTGACTTGGCATTTATTTTGAAGCCACTGGGCCATGTTGACTTCAGCCAATATAACCTTTACAGCGTTTACAGCCTCACAGGCTTTATGAAAGCAGGAGAGGCACAGAACGTGAAGTGTGAGGTTAAAGAGAAATGCTGAGGAGGCAAATAGAGCGGTGAAAGAAAACCTCTCTCCTCCTCACTACGGTCGACCTACAGCCTCCTGTAATTTACAGCTACTCAAGTCACAGAAGACGCCATTTTGCATAGTGTTACCGAGCTTTAATCGCAGTGATAGATGAAGATGTACTGCGTTTTATAAATGGAGGGGCACATTCATGAGAATAAGTCGAATGGGAAACGGAGAATATAGTGTCCTATAGCACTTGTTTCTCATTGAAATGAACAGTGATCAGTGTTCATGAGTATTAGATCGTGCTGTGAGGTGCAGGCAGGGTTATTAGAGTTCAATAAAACTGAAACTAAAATGAAAAGCAAAAGAAAAGGTAACACTTTAGTATAGGGACCAATTCTCAATATTAAAAATAGTTGCTTATTAGCATGCATATTACTATCATATTAGTTTTTATAGTGGCGACTATCTTATGAAGCACGAGTAGGAATGCTTTATTCTCTGACCATATTGTTAGATCGCTTTGGTGGTCCTACCCAAGTGAGCACGTAAACGGTGTCAGGAGAAAACACCTGTAGCTGGGAACATTGGGATGGGGGGGAGCAAAAATTATGTTTAAAATTAGTAAGAGTAGGAGACCTGGTGGCCCCAGAGAAACAAGCAAGGTTGGGCCGGCTGCTGAGATAAATAATTACCAGTAAGATGTTAAATAGGTAGAAACTGATACTAAGAGTGAAGTGAGGAAACTGGTTGTGTGTTGGAAAATTAAACATGCACATACACTGCAAACAAAAACAAGCAAAATAAAACAATTTTAAATATGACTAAATCTAACTAGAACTCATCAGTGATACTTAAAATACAGGCGTGCATGGAAACACATGATGAGCTCGAAGATAAAACCCTGGTTTCGAAACAAGGCAAACAACAAAGCAATGAAAAGTGATACATCAAATAGAATAATGCATACCTGAAGATAGTGAATTGTGGATGCGGATGAATCCTCTGGTTTAAGGTTAGTTAGTGTTAGGGTTAGATAACATGATTGTGGACAACCCTCCCTTTATAACTCCGGAATTATGTTCCTTTTGCCAACTCATGGCAAAAAGCGGGGTACACTTAGCATAATGGTCGTTGTTAACAGTAACTAGGCAAGAGAATAGGTAGTTGGAAACACAGAGTGTAACCCTTAACTATACTATAATGTCAATAATCAAAATCACATCATGAATAAGTTTAAGACTCTCTGTGGTCATTAAAATCCCAGGATGTCTTTTGAAAAGTGTAGAGGTGTGACCTCGGCATCCTGGACAAACTTGCCCATTGGCCTCTGATCATCATAGCCTCCTAACAATCCCCATATCTACTAATTGGCTTCATCACTCTGTCTCCCCTCCACCAATAAGCTGGTGTGTGGTGGGTGGTCTGGCGCAATATGGCTGCTGTCGCATCATCAAGGTGGATGCTGCACACTGGTGGTGGACGAGGAGATCCCCCTTACCAAGAAACGCTTTGAGTGCCTAGAAAGACGCTATATAACTGTAATGACTTTTATATTATTATTATTTATTAACTAATATAGAAGCAAGATTAACTAAGCAGTAAGTAGTAGCTAATTTAGGACAAAGGTAGTTCCTTATTAGATATTTGATCATTATTAAATAAAAATATCCTCATTGAGAACTACTTGTGAACTATGACCAATTAATAAAGAATAACCAATGAATTACTAATCACAACAGTAACGTCTTACAAGTGAACAATTGGGTTCTTTGTGGAAACTAATTTATGAATATGATATCCCCCAAATAAGTCGGCTACAGGTTGAAATTGTGACTACTACTCTTTCCAAAGGATGGATGTTCTCTGTTTATTTCAAACAAAAACATAAAATGATAATAAAAAGAATTCATTTAAAAATGTTAATAATTAGGAAGTGATTGAGTTAGTTCACAATTATGAGCTCTAGTTTGTGTCAGTTCAGTATGTCTCCGACTCCAAAAGATCTATACCTTTAGTGACAGTAGACTGGGGAGGACTTTTCTTGAATATAAATAATGATGTTCTCTTGACAAAAACAATTCACATCCTTAATGAAGGCATTGACTGCATTTATATTGTGTTAAGCACAAAACCACATATTCCAGATTACAGTGTCTGGTAAAATATCACTAGTGCCTCACACAAATGTATGTGTCAGATATAAAATATGTTAAATAACTTATTCATTTGTGCCTTAAGGGGTGGAGTAGGGGTGTGCCGGGTCGTGAGTGGTTAAGGTGTTTTTCACTTTTAAATAATGGTCCAGATCACTGGTAGTTCCTGCAGGCTGACAAGGTAACGTTTGAGTAATTAGTGAGAGGTTAATGTTTTTTTCACTTTAAAGCTAAAGTGCTACTAAAGAACTACTAGTGATCTGGACCATTATTTTAAAATGAAAAACACCTTAACCACTCAGTAATTACCAAGTAATTTAATAAGTTATTTAACATAGTTTATCAATATCTGACATACTGTACAGTCATGCATTTGTGTGAAGCACTAGTGATATTTTACCATTAGGTCTTTTGGAGTGGGATACATTGATACTGAACTGACACGAAGCAGATATCATAATTGTGAACTAATTCAATCACTTCCTAATTATTAACATTTTTAAGTGAATTTTCATTTGTATTATTATTCTATGTTTAAGTTTGAACATCCATCCTTTGGTAAGAGTAGTAGTCACAATTTTAAAATGTAGACAACTTATTTGGGGGATATCATATTCATAAATTAGTTTCCACAAAGAACCCAATTGTTCACTTTTAAGACGTTCCTGTTGTGATTAGTAATTAATTGGTTATTCTTTATTAACTGGTCATAGTTCACAATTAGTTCTCAATGAGGATATTTTTATTTAATAATTATCAAATATCTAATAAGGAACTACCTTTGTCCTAAATTTGCTACTACTTACTGCTTAGTTAATCTTGCTTCTCTTTTCGTTAATAGTATTAAGTTAAGTGTTAATGTAGTACTACCTATTACTTCCTGCGTAGTTACTTGTTAACAACGGACCATTATTCTAAAGTGTTACCGAAAGCGGTACTGACTGAGAAGCCATTCTGTGCTCTCACTCTCAGCGCGGTCTTTGAAAACGTGTTCTTCCAATAACGCAAGATAAGCCATTGCACCGAGACAAACATTTGTCACAGCTGTCTTTTATAGGGTTTGACACAAATTACACAAATTGTCTGTTTAAAGCCAGACAAATGATAAATTGAGTGTTTTATAATTAAAGGAAAGACAGGACATATGGGGATTGCTTAATGCATACTGTGACACTCTGAAATGCTTTTTATGTGTTGTGTCGCTATTCTACCACTAGATTCTCTGCGTAAGCATGCTCAGAAGTGTGCTTATATTTACACACATTTCTACGTATAAGTAGAAGTTGGTAGATCCCACACTTTGCGTGAAACTGTTCATACGCACTCATTACACACACATCTGTGCTTACGCTCTGTTGATAAATGAAGCCCCCGGTCTTATTGTGCACAATTCCTTGGTCCACTTCATTCTAAAGAAAGAGCTGTTCACATACTGTAATAACTGGCTCAAGCTTTGCTACGACTTTCCTGTTAACCACTTACCCACAAAGAGAAGAGAAGTCTAAGTGAGGGATCTCTGTAAATAGTAATGCAGTAAAACAAAAAAGTAAGTCTCCACTCTGGTTTGAGTTGAAGTGCCTTCTCTTTCCATAACATTCAAAAAAGCTATTCAAAACATATTTCTTATTCAGTGTAACCTGGCTCGTGAGGTTACAGGCTATACCTTAAGCAGAGAACCTGATTGAAGACTCAGAAGTGTGATGGTGATGGAGGTGTTGTTTAATTTATTGATTAAGCTGAATGCTGGAGGGGCTCTGCTCTGCTGTTTCAGTTACATTGCATTACATGAAGTGGGCTTTTTGCAGCCTGGCAACTCCGGCTAAAATGGCTCTCCAGCTCTGCATTTATGAGTGCGCATGGAACTCTATCTCAGCCTCACATACTTTCCCGGGGAGGAAAGGGCTTTTGCAGTTGACTGGCTTGCTGTCAGGAATAGCTGCTGGTTCTGTCAAAGCACTTTAAGAAATGGTGCCTCACCTCAGTAATCGCAGATAACTTGTCAGTTTGAATAAAATGGACAGCGTACAGCTGCATGGAAACAGTACCTCTAACACAATGAGATTGTTTATTGATAGCTTGATTTTGTCGCAAATAGCATCTCCAAACATAATACACCTGAATAAATCCATGTAATTGCAATCTGCTGTTGAAAAAAGGCACCTTTAAAATGATTGGCAATGGCTATTAAATTGCAACAGAGAGAGATAAAATAAGATGTATCTAAACTCATTGCTGCAGCTTTTAATGGTATGCAAGTGATTCTGATAATGTGTGAAGGGGAAATAATGCCACTGAATGAGAGTTTTGCCCTTCATGAATGTATTGAGATTTCAGCTGAATTTCTCCTCCCTGCGCTGCCTCTGCAGAACATCAACAGCTCCTTCACTGCTTCACAAAGAGCAGTTTTAGCAGCAAATATTTTACAGACCACAAATCATGAGCTATAGAAATGACACCAGAAGACCTGAAATATGGCATTGGAGTTGTATGGACTACTTTGTTGAAAGTTTTTCATGCTTTTTTTAGTCCTGTTTGGAGATTGACAGGCCCTGCAGGATTTCATTCCATGATTTCCACAGGTATTGAATGACTTAAAGACAAGCTGATAGGAATTTCATGTTTAGGTAGGGACATCAGTCCAGTTTTAGTTCATAGTCCGGTTTTGAAATACCATGTCCGCCTATCACACAGGGTTGAGCTGGACACTCATTTGTCCTCCTTTTATGGTCACTGTTTTATAAGTTTCCAAGGATATAATAATATAAAGCTGTTAAATGTTATGTTCAAATTAGATGCAACTTTAGACACAATACTGTTAATAAGGACTGTTTTGCACAAATGTATTTTGTTCTGGAATGATTCAACGTTTTTGAACGAATCAAGGAGTAAGACAATAGCCATCATAAGCAGCCTGCTAAAGCTGGAAAGTGCATATACACTTTTTAACATATCTTTCTATTGCAGAAATAGTAAGAGTAGGAGTATGCTAGTATACAAGTCACCTGCTTCATTCCTGAATGAATCAGCCAATTTGAACTAGTCGTTCAAATAGTAAATATATCATGTACTTAAGACATTGATTCGCCACCACCTACTGGCCTTTTGTTATTTTCATATTTGATGTATTATTTCCTAGTTCTTTATTCATTTTATATTTAAAACTTTAATCTCATAATATTATTAATGCAATTGTAACAGTAGTGTAAATGCATTCATGGCATCTTTGAGCTGCACTAAATATAGTCTGTGTAAATATTTCTTAAATCCCACTTCGGATGCAGCTTCTGTGCTACTTTTTCAATGCAAAGATGAATTTTGATATTGATTTACTTCTGTGCCACTTCCTCAATGCAAAGATGTTGATATTGATTTAATTTGATTGGTATCATCCTTATAGTGTCTTGTTATTCGAATTTTAATAAGTTAATTTAGGAATTTACATGAAAGATTATATATCTTTTTTACTAAGGCTGTAAAGGTAAAAATGCCACTGGAGATCATCTTAAGGGTGTAAATATCTCTCCATAATGGAAAAGATCATTTCTGTCACTGGTTTGGGATTATTTTTCAGTTTTTTCCTAGAAACACTGAATCCTGCAAAGTGACCTGCTTTTTAGTCTGATAGAAACCCTATGTTTAGGTGAACTATTTATTTAATGTATTTGACATGATGATATTTTGTCATGACACTAATGGTTACAAATGCAGTTTGAGTACATTAATAAAAAAAAAAAAATCATGATATATCCCAGATGAACATTTTCGTTTTCAAAAGAAGTCAAAGCAAATATATGAATGCACTGAGACAGCACAGCTCTTTTCTAAGCTAAACTTAGACTGTTTTACAATTGAGCTGTAATAAATTCAGGATGATGCATTTTTGGAGCACAATTGGAAGTAAATATATTAATAAATAGGGCATGGTGTTAATGTTGGAGGTTGTAATAGTCTAGTGGTTAAGGATGTGCGATAATAATTTATGCCCCTCAGCTAATCAAAACATTCATAGCAGGCAGCTTGCTCTAGGAGATGAGGTTAATGAGCCTAGCATGAAAGTTTTATCTGATTCCGCTTAAGTGATGGAGCTAAACTGATTGCTGAGTAATTTTAAAAATGTACCCCCTAATTGTTATTCAGTAATAAATTATTTATTTTCCCATGTCAACCACCAAACATGAAACACAGCGGTCAAAAAAACAAAAAAAAAGGAACAAAAGATATATTCATTAGATCATCGTTTTCATGATTAGCATTATATGATTAGCAATGATTAGCGATATAATAAAAGTCAAGACATTTAAGGCATTCTCAATAATGCATACGATGTGAATTAAGTCCTGTGAGACTTTCTGCACTTTTCATCTTGAAAGATACTTTAGATGACAAGCATCTGCTAAATACAAGTAAAAGTTAAAGTAAAAAATAAAATAAGAAATAGTGAAAATACATCGTGCTTTTATTCAATGTCAAATCAAGGTGCAGTTATTACTTTTAGTTTTTATTATTATTATTATCCATTGTTTTTTCGTTAGTTTGCGAAGGCAAGCATCACTATTTTCCTGCTTGGGGTAAGTGATTTAACACCCCTAACATTAAAGGTGCTGTATGTCATTTTTTTAATGTACTAAAGCATAAAAATCATAACATGTTTGCAGAACATGCTAAACTCACATACTTGTTTCTGTGAAAAGCAATGCTACAGCCAGTTAATCTGCTGTGAAATGTGTGTTCCGTGCCGGAATGTCTGTTTTTGTTTTGGTCTGTGTGACTCCACCCACTGACAGTTTACCCAATAGTATTTTGACAACCCGAGTTGTAACTCACCTAGTGGCATTTATGCTAAAGACATTAATGTTTCAACAAATCATTCAGCTTGTTGATGAGGGGTGTGATATTACCTTTCTGCGCAATCTGACATAACAATATATGTATGTCAGTAAAATTCTGCAAAATAAATAAATAATCAATCATCAATCAATCCCCAAGCAATCTAGACAACAAAATATCCCAGAGCAGGGCCCTTGATCTCCAGTCCTGGAAGCCCAGTATCCTGCTGAGTTTAGCTTTAACCCTAACCAAACTTTAGCTGTAACCCTATCTAAACCAAGTTTTCACAGCTAAACATAGACATCTGGTTGATTCTGAAGTCAGATGTCACAATTTACAGGTCTAAAAATAGATACAAATAATTTTCGCATTGCTACACATTGAGATACATATAGTATTAGCTTCACTGCACACCCTTATATCATATATCACAGTTCTGTCTGGGCCGCATCCCTCGTTGAACTCTGGGAAGCCCATTTTCAAAACAAACAAACCTTGAACGGAGAGTCTGCAATCAAAAAAGAAAACAGATAGTGTGCCAAAGAGAGATCCAAGTCACAACGGCACTTGCTTTTCATATGGCTGTTTTTTTCTTCTTAATGTCAGTGGGTCTTGACATGATAGATCTGCTCAAACCAACAGATTCACCTGCACAGAAAAGAAGTGATAAAAAACAACTGATGCAGAAGATGTATTCTGCAAGTATCATGCAATTGTATGTATTTATCAACCACAGATGGTGATAAAGTTCTGAAGTGCTGCAGGAATGAGTCCTAAAACCAGTATATGAGCTGGCATTTTTGCACTTCCAGTTCCATTGTCCCAAAGTCAATGGGTTCTTACTTAAAAGCCTGAAATAAGGTATGTGGTGAAAACAAACTCGAGATTTCAATAAGTTGTATTTTATAACATGTAAAACATCAGTAACATTGTCACATTTTTGCTGATAATATTTCAACAATCTGTGTTTATGACAGTTTAATGAATGAGGCCCATTGTTTGCAGCGGTTTAGCACAGTGAAATAGTGAGGCGATGTTTTATAATACAGAAAACAAAAAGAAAGCTGGATGAGGTGGATATGTACCTACAATCCATTGCAGGAAACAAACACCAGCTCTGTATTACGTGTAAAGCTGGTGCACCTCTATACAGTAGATAAAGACATACAATATCCATAAAGCCTGTGTTATACTTTCTGCGTGCGCTAGTCCGCTAGTGTCTGCTATGGTGCGCAAACGTAAAAAATCGTTATCGGAGAGCGTGTGCACGGAGGCTCTGAGCAGACATCCGCGTGACCTGTCAATAGGCTACTGCGCATGCGCAGGCTGTGTGAAGAAGCCCATTGCTACTCGAACCTGTACAATCCGTCGATAAAACAATATAAAGACAGCCAGATGTGCAATAACTCTGGGCAATTCTTTGTTCACATGTTTGTTTATTGTTCAAGCCGATCTACTACGCATTTCTATGAAACACGTCCGCGGAGCGGACAGTTTCAGTAGTATAATTGCAAGTAGTCCGTGACAAATCTTTTGTGTTGTCATGTGTTTTGAACATCTGGAAGGGGAGAAGAGGGAAGGTCATATCTCAGTCCTTCACACACCTGCACCATACAAGGACGTCAGTGATTGAGGTAATTACTCTGTCAGATGAGTTTTCCCAGGGTGCTTCTGCTGTGAATCATTTGGGGTAAATTTAACACAATCTCGCTGATTTACACCTCTGGCGTTCAGGAAAGCCAGTCTGATAGCTGATAACCAAAAGCTAATTAACTGCTGGGTTGCAGAAGGATCTGCGATGTCTGCTTTCCTTCAATGAGCAGTGCGATTAGCCTTCCACCTCAGAGCGGAAAGCTAAACTATGGACCATTGGGTCTCACATTCAAAAGATCAAACTATTTGCTTTTGCAATATTTTGGTGAAGGGCACTCAGGGCTCACTAATTTAATGTCTCTATACGTACCTACTGTCAGGCCAGTTTAATCAGTCCTCGATAAATGGAGACAAATGGAGTTGCCAGCTCATATGCAGATTACTTTTACAGTTACTAATTTAAACATTCATCATGTTTTCTTGATTATTTCAGTGATTGCCTGCTTAAACTTCTCCCATCTGTTGTGAAGGGCTTGAAGCACACTGTTTGGTTTCATTACTGATCTGACGCTCAAAACTGCTGTTGAAACAAACTGCTCTTTAAACTTGCTTTCAGGAAATCAAGACTTTCAGGGCAAATAGAATAATATCTTAGTATATCAATAATATTGTGTTGATATTTTTTCATTTGTTTGTTTTGTTTTTGGGTGTTTGTGCTTTTGAACATGAATTAAATTGTGGTGAATGGTCTTACACACATTACTATAGCCATATTTCCTGTTCACATTGAGCTTATGTGAATTCAAATATGTGGTCTATTCATGAGTCTTAAAGATGCATTATAACCAACACTGTTGTTACAACTTACAATTTATCCAGCTAGCAAAGAAAATGTTTGCTACCACATTACAGCTGTTAATGTACTGCCAGTAGTCTACCGTAAAATCAAGAAAATACAGCAATGTACTAAAATTCAGTGCATGGTATTACGGTAACATTCTGTAAAGTAGATTAAAGTAACAGTAAACTCCTGGCAACCCTGCAGCCAGTTAATTTACAAGAGGAAAACCAACAGTGGCAGTTCTGGCATACTTGCTGTCCTATAATATATGGTGCCTCCAACTATATATGTATATAAATATATGATGTAATATATATAAAACATATTTTCATTTGTTTTTCCTAAGTAAAAAGGGGAAGATCAGCGGAAGAAGAAGCAGAATAGACCGTAACAGAACAGCAAGCAAGAAACCATTCTCTCTTCATATTCTTTCTTTCTAATCTGTCATGTAAATCAGTGTAAAGACAACTTGGATTACAAATCCTTCTCCCGTAGAGGCTGTCTATGGCAGATGTGGGGAGTAAGTACATGTAAAAGAATTAAGAATTACAAACATAAATTATCTGTAATCTGTACAGTTACTGAGAAAGGAAAAAAAAAGTAAGGTAACTTAGTTACTTATGAAAATGTTAACGACATTTACAAAGGGGGTTACATTTGAATATTTTCACACACATACAGATATAATTGATTTCTTTCCCAAATTGCTGTAAAATATGAGACATCAATGTTTCGGGAGTTTAGGACACATGCTTATTCAATAAATGTTTTATTTCCTATTTGGGTTTATTTATGTGCTTAATTTTTAAGATTAACTGTTTTTTCCAAAGCATTGTTAGCATGTGTTTCCTGTCATAGCTATGCAAAGATTTGATTTCAAAAAGAGTATCATAGCTATTAAACTACATCTTATGTTTTTAAATCTGCATTTAATCTCAGAACAATCTTGAAGTAAAAAGAGGGTTTAAGTCTGATTTTTGGTGGCTGTGCTTTAAAATTAAATTGTTTTAATCTTAATTAAAGTAATGAAGCATTTTGTGACAGAGTTGTCAGTGATTCAAGACTGTTAAACATTTCCTTGTGACTCCAGCATGTGTTCCCTCAACAGCGTGACGTGACAGAAGAACCGACCAAAACAGTAACCTCCGTTTGTCTACCCTACGTTTTGTTTTCTGGTTTTCTCTCAGCGTTTTTGTTTCCGTGGTGTGCCCTAATGGATCCCCTCCTTAGCCCCGAATTCCTCCTCCTCTTGCTGGAGCAGGGGGCGCGCTCGCTCGAGGACCATACAAGACTGTTTCTGGCCCTCGCCGAACTCACCAGCTATCTGGACGACGCGCTCTGCGCGTTCTATGATGCCAGCCTCAACCCCGTGTGCAGAGCGCCGTCGTCTGAAGATGGTCCTCGAGAGGATTTCGCCACCTTCATGGAGTGGAATCTGGCGAGAAACGGATCACCATTCACCATCTGCCCCGTGGATGATCTCGCCAGATCCACTCCAGACCCAGTGCCCAGCCCATCATCTCCCGCGGTGTGGAGCATCAGCCCGAGCCCACCGATGATGGAGAGCCAATTCCCACTGCGATCAGCGAGCCAGCGCAAAGCCGAGCGACTGAGAAGAGGATCGCCCCGGACGTAGAGCTCAATCTGTCAGACCAGGTGCGAGAGCCTGCGACAATGCCAGCCACGAGGGAGAAAGCCACGGACAGTGTGAGCGCGGAGAGTTGCTCCGCCCCCTTGATCGCGGCTGAGGGTGAGCTGAGTATGGTGTGGCGAATGTGCCACACCGAAGAGGAGATGGCTGCAGTCCCCGAACCCAGTCCAGAGGGCCCTCCAGTGCCCGCTCCTAGAAAGCGCCCTCCAGTGCCCGCGCCTCGAAAAGCGCCCTCCAGTGCCCGCTCCTCCAGAGCACCCTCAAGTGTCCGCTCCTCCAGAGCGCCATCCTGTTCCCGTGTTCAGTCTAGAGGGAGCTCCCGATGCAGAGTTTAGCCCTGAATGCCCGGAGGCTCACAAATGACCGCCCTCCCACCCGCTCCTGCCTCCTCCACAGCTGTCGTCTGGCAGCCCCTCTGCTCACCCTCAGCCCACCATCATTACGGTGCGAGCTCCGAGGGTCTGCCATCCTCCATCGACACCGTGGCTGGAGAAGCCCTTGCCTTCGCTTCCAGCCTCTAAGCCCCAGACTCCGCCTCGGCCCGTAGACCCAGCGGCTCCACCACGGCTCCTAGCTCCCTCGCCTCCACCGTCACCCGTCGATCCACCAGGCACTCTCGTCCCTCTGGCTCCACCTTGGTCGGGCGCCTCCGCCTGCACCTCGTCGATTTTTTTCTCTCGCATTTTTACCAGCAAATATAAGTTATATTATGATTTCAGATCGTAGAAGCATATCACAAATCTTGATGACAGACACTGTAATTGGAAAAAATAAAAATTAAAAAGAAATTGCCACCTGCCCTTTTTCAATTTCCCTTTAAAAAGACTGAGGTCATCAATTAGCAGACTGAAGTCCAGCATTATCATCATTATCATCGAGCAAATTAAACAAACGTTGACAGCAATATAACAAACAAACAAGTAAGTAAGAATAAATAACTAAAATGAATACTCTGTAAAAGATTCTCTGTTTGATATTCTGATTTATTTAGCCAGTAGCAGACGAGGAGAGTTTGGGAAACCCCAAGGGTCATGGTTTGGTTAATAATATATTCTTTTGCTCTGTATAATGGGGAAAAAGAGTCAGTTTTAGTATAAAAAATTATTTTTAACTCTAATACTAGTACGCTAAGCCTAATCACTAGGCTTGAAGAGGACTATTGGACTCTTTGGATTGAAGTATTTCCTGCTTCATTCTTGAATTTGATTTTTCAGGATTGTCATTAGTTTTGTGTGAATCCGTTGCTAATGGTTCCTTTGCTCTCAGAGCAGCTGATGAAGCCCTCAGCAGGCGGTTCGGAATGGAAATATTATGTCTTGGCTGATCCTTCAGAGGGAAACTCAAACCGAAGGCTAGGGTACAGCCTAAGGACTTGAGCAGATTTGGTTTTCTTCTACATCCTCTGTTCTACATTAAATTTTCATTCTGTTTCTACAGAGCGGCTCTGAAAGCCACAGGCTGGTTGTATGGCTCTGAGAGCACAGCACAGCAGGAGTTAAGCATTACTGGGTTCACGGCGGAGATCAGAGTGAATGTGAGTGAACAGCTAGTGTGCATTTGATATTCTCCCTGATGCTCTTTTCTAAAAGCTTTCGTAGCATGGGAGCGAAACAGTTAATCTCAGTGTCTTCACGTCCTTAGAGAACCTTTATGGAACTCCTTGAGCTCATTGAAAGTGCTCATTAAAATAAGGTTAGCTTACTGTTGCAAAACAAAAGTGAATTGGGCAACCTCAGCGGGTTTCAACTTTGACACCTCAAGTGTTTATTAGGCGTCCAGTTCTGAGAGCTGTGGTGAATTAATTTCAAGATCACCGCTCTGCATGATTTATCATGCGTTCAAGTCAACATGAAATCAAAATTTACTTAGAGAAAATAAAATTGTATAATTCTTTGCACTTGCTGCTTGCTAGAAAAAGGATCAGACATTGGCATATTCCAGGATTACTGGTGTAAAGGCTTTGACTGGACAGTCGAGCAGCGTGTCTCACCCTGTTTGACAGGCCAGTGCTGCAGAGCTCTGACAGAAGCCCTTGTTCCGATTTTATGTTTGCGGCAGCTCTTCTCTGAAAGATGCATCACAGAACCTTGGCTTTATCAGCACTGCGTCATCTGACCAATGCATCTTTAAACTGACATGTCCAAAGAACAGACAATACATGCACACTTGATGGGACACGCACCCTTCTGGTTTAATCAATTCAGTCACAACTCAAGAGATCAATAGATGTCAAAGATAAGAACATACTTTTAGAAAATGAGACGTGGCTTGACTTTAGGATAGTTTTCTTAGAACCTTAACAATGAATTTTGGCAGAAACAAAGGGAGAGTCGTGTCTTTAGGATATTTAGGACTTGTTATAAAGTTTTGACAGGATTCGAAAAAGAAAAAAGTGGGTAGTTTTACAATTAGGGATGCTTCTGACTGCCTGAAATCCTGACAAGTGGAACTTTTTCAGATGATTTTATTTTAAAACATCTATTGCATATCCTGAAATTAAGACCTGGGGCCGGTTGCACCAGTTAGATGTAAAAAAAAAAAAAGTTGGGTGTATGCTGGGCTTTGTCAACTAAAACTACGACTAGGCACAACTACACCCGGCGTAGACGATGCTCATCCATGCCAACACATTCTCCGGCAGTGATAGCTTAGATGACATTCACGCTGCAATGGCTACAACTACTAATAATAAAGAACCAAACTGCTGAATAACAAGTGAAGCCACCGCGCCATGATTTCATTGAGTAAACATTTCCTAACAAGTCCACATTTTTATATTTGAAGCCACTGCAGATTTATCAGCAGATTCTTCAAGCAAACATTAAAAATGAAGGTGGCAGGTTAAGTAAAATGTAATGAATATAATACAATGCTTCTCTCTAGACTAGAGTCATTTTTTTCTAGCTGACTATAATTGATGTACAATGAATATCTTTCCTGATGTAAATGTGACTTTACGTGACACTGTTCACATGTTCTCTTGACATCTTTCTGTGGATGAAAAACATTGAGTGATTACATGAGACATCATACATTTCAGTAAGTTGTTTTGTTTCTTTCAACACTTTTTTGATGTTCATTCATGTTTATTTTTGCTATAACTAGTTGCAAAAACTCAGGAACAGAATGATAGGTTCGGTGACGCTTGGAACTGACGGCAAACAGAGAACGGCCACACTACAGGCGTTAAGAAAAAAACAAACTATAGTTGTAATTTTGTGATAAAACACAAAACTTACTGCAATTATTGGATGGTAGGTCCTCTACAAATAATGAACTATTTCCAAGCACTGTCCCTCAAGCAAGATGAAGAATGGTACAATTTCTTCTAATAATCCCAGATCATCTGTATTATTTTACTGCATAATTACGTACTGAAATATATTTTGTGTTAGGTCAATTACTGTCGGCAGTGTGGAATACCCTACACCGAACTTCGCGATTGATATCGCTTATTCTGCCAGAAAAGACCATAAACATTACTGTGATGAGTGGGGTGGGGCCGAGAGCCGTGGGAGCGGAGCGAGGCCGGTGGAGTCTAATGATAATGAGCGACACCTGTGTCACTCACCGGTCTCGAGTCCCACGGTCCAGTATCATGTTTTAATTAAGTTGTTATTTTTTTATTTATTTTTTTAATGTTTGTGTATGTTAAAAGTACCATTCTGGCAGTGAGAACGATCCTGAACTAAATGAAGATTAATGTTTTGTCATGTGATGTGTTTATTGAACCAATCGGATAAGAGTAAATGGAGAGTCAGCGAGAGCCTCATTTGATTGGCTACAAGAAGATGGTGGACCCGCCCTCACCCTCACACTTGCAAAACTCAGTTAGTGAGAGAATCGTGGCAAAATTGTAAGCACAGAGAAAAGAAAGACGGAGCTGTACATATCGGTTTATTTCGGGAACTTTTTGCTCCACATGCAAAACAAGTCATTTAGACATTTGGTTATGATTGGTTGGACATACCAAATTGGAATAAGATGGTTCTACGCAGTCAATCCATTTTGCAGTTCTTTAAAATGTTGTTTTCACTTGCAAATCACTGTTCACAGCTTTGCAGTACTTTTGACCTTATTTTAGCGAAAACAACATGCCAAAAGTGTAAGTGCGGAAAAATGGAAGACAGAAGAATGCAGATCTTTTTTTTTTTTGCTTTTCTTGCGCATGCAAATTTAATTTACGCTTACAGTCTTATGTACACTTACACAACTCTTACCCTGCGTATGCAAATCTTTTAGGCATTATTTTAATAATAGACTGGCACAGATCTGTGTTGCCAGATGTGTTGCCAAAAATTCTATACTGACTCAGAGAATGAATACAAATGTAACAACAGATTTCTGTTATCTTGCACATTGACTCAAACTTGTTGCTGACTTGCAAATGTTTAAGATCTACAATTTACTGTAGTTGATATTTTAATGACATGAGTTTTCTCTGCATTACATGAGTGTCAGTCTTTTTATCGATCAGCTATATTTTTGAGCCAAAACCATACTGTACAGTGTACACAAGTATGTGTACTGCAGATGCTTCTAGCTACCCAAGCTCATTTTTACGTTTGTTGTGTCCCGAAATTTGTCAGAATGCAATTGTGATCTCAGTGTTGGTGCATCAAGGTGTTACTGTAGATAATAGTATAGAGTCTTCTTTACTTTTGTCTGTCAGGTCGACTACTGTCATAGAACAGCAACAGCAATAGTTTAAAGAGAATCTTGCTGAGCAAGTTATCTATAATTACAGTAGCTAGCTACCTGAAAACTAAAAATTTGATTAACTGTAATAACAGACGGTAACTGTAATAACCCCTCTTGAACACAGTAATGGAAGAATGCACGCTAATTATGTACAGCGGGTGCTTGAAACGCATGGGCTAAGCATTTGCAAATGTTTACAAGCTTTTATGGTTGCCAGATTTCAAGAGTTCAAGAGCTGTTTTTCATAAACTGATAGTTTTATAATCCATAAAAAAAGATTGACAAGCTGTTGTAATCATGTAAGACATGCTGCTGCACAAATAGGCATAAGTAAATCGCATATCAGATCCTAGACAGGTGGAGGTGGAGGGTTTCCGAAGAAATCTGAAGGACCAGCTTACAGAAAACACTGAGCCAGTCTATTTAAATGTTAAGCAAGCAATCCCATAGGCTGCAGAAGAAGCAGAGGCCAGTCAACTTGTGTCATGTAAACAATGTGATTGTTAGACAATCAGCCTGCACAATCTACTCTTTCATAAATTAAGTAGTCATACTGTATTTATATTTTGTTTAAAGGTAAAAAAGGCAATTTTAAACATTTTGTGACTGGTTGCAGCAATGCCCTGAGAACTGGACCAGGGAAAAATAGCTCTTTTTCCATGTACAGGGGGAAATTTGTTCTGTCACTGTTCAGATTGATTTCACTGGTTCAGAGATCAAACTGTTCATAGATAGCAAATATGACTATCTTCTTCTTTCTGATGTCCAGGTTTCAGTTTTTTTCTGCCCATGAACATAAAAGTCCAAACATTCACTGGGTTCACCGTTGCCTTGGGAACACTAAACTACTAGTCCCCCATCTCTATCCAAACACTTAACATGACCACACTGTGATCAGAGGGCCCTCGAAATCCTTAAAATATCTGCTTCATTTTTCAGGCAGCAGGACTGTAGATGCTCTCATATTAATTAATATGGCTATGGCATCGGTGCCGTGCTTCATCTCAATCTGATTTCAAGCAGGAAAAAACAGCTTTGAGGTTTGCAATGTCACATTAGAGGAAAGATGTGAAAGAAGTGGCTCTCGTTAGAGTGTGAGTCCTCGACATATTATGTCACTCCTCTCAGTAAGATATGTCTAATGAATGAATTTGCTAGTTCTAAAGATTCTACAACATTCTGTACTTTAATGATCTGTAAATATTCACTCTCCATATGTGTGATGTTTTCTCATCACAAGATTTCAAGTATTAGAGACAGCTGGATCATGCATGTGTGGTGATGGTTTAGAAATAGGGAAGACTATAGGCAACTAGGTTTGCAAAGATGCAACTATTACAAAATATGGTCTTGGACATCACAGACATCTGCAATCAAAAGCCACAAGACCAAAAGTCCACATTAATGTCCCACTTACTGTAGAGTTTACCTGGAGAACCAGACAGGAGAGAGAAAACAACCTGAAACTTGAAACCATTAACCATAAGAGCAAACTCTACAGTGTGCACGTTTCCTCACCCTTGTCTTTTGTTTTTGTTTCTTATTTATTGTCATTGTTTAGAATGTTAATTCTTTATAGTTTGTCACGTCTGTAAGTCACACTGCATTGTGTTCATTTGCATAATAGTTGGACTTGCACATAGATTTCTTTATTATGATAATTTAACCAATATGTCTCTAATTGTTTGTGTGGCTTCTGTTTCTACCATACCTCCTTCATCACTAATACCTTGCTTTATATGCTGTGCACATCTTTGTATGTTGATATCAAACCAAATGTTTATTAACTAAGAACAATAATGTCAGTAATTTGTGATATGACATGAATCAGGATCCAACTGAGGCATCAACAAGCCAATAAGAAACAGAAGTGAACATTACAGGTAAAGCCTTAGTGGTCAGTTCTGATTTATTGCTCAGATCCGATTTCTGTTTGTTTGTTTGTTTGTTTGTTTGATTGTTTGTTTGGCTGTTCTCTCTTTTTTTCATATTAAAGTGTGAACTTGGTCATAAACTGACTTACATGAGTGAAAGAACAAAGAACAACAAAGATGGCATGCAGCATGCTGTCATACAGAGGTCAACACAGAGGCCACTGGAGTCAGGGTTTGCATGTTCAGTTATAAGGTAATGTGCAGTGGAATCAGCGAAGTTGTGCAGTCCATAAGGAAGACAAGGATGAGGAGATAATATTTAAATATTTACTATATATCCCCTCAAGTTTTGCTTGCATAGAGCTGTCACTGTTATAATTAAGAGTTTTAACACCTCATTGTCCCTACACCGTCTACTAGTATACCAACTACTGGCATATTACACCACTCTCTGGAATACTTGATTCTGATTGAATTGTTTTCTTTGCAGAAGCTTTGTGTTTAAAGAGCTAAATCAATATTTTGTGTCAATTTTTTTTTTCCTTAATCTGGCAAGTATCTATGCAATAATTAGGATCATGTACATCCAGCTGGTTGTTATCACAGAATGAATATCAACATACTGATCAGGGCCTGATGCGGACAGGTTACGTAATGTAACATATTTTGAGTGACTCCCAGGTCACACTGCAAAACATAACACCTGTATCTGTTTTAGTGGCCCAAATCAGAATCGAAAAAATAAGATACCTTGTGGTTTGGGCTGTTCAAAAAGGAAACTCTTAGCATTACATACTTTTTCCCTTGAATACCCTTTGTAAGAGGTATTAGAGATTTAGTGCTATAAGGGCACTGAGTTTTAACATTTTTCAGGCATTGGACAGTCTTACACACTTACTTCCTGTCATGTGCATAAGCTCTCAAATGGCCAAAACCGCAAGTGTAGACAGGCCCTCAGTCAACATCACTTTAACACTCCCCTTGGCCGATTCCTTTTTCTCCCACATATTCATGGCTATGTTTAAGGAATCTTCAGACTGCCTCACACCCATCCCTCACCTCTTTAGCTCTCTTCGCACTTCATATCAACTATTTCTCACAAGCTGCCTCCCTGAAATCCACCATCTCATTAACACTGCACACCCTCTGCCCTGTAGTCTTAAAACAGATCAGCCCATGCATCCCAGAGACTCATTAGAGTAGCAGGACAGAAATATAGCAGAAAGAAAATCAAAGAAAACCTTATTCCAATATCAAAACAGAAAAATACGTCATTCTTCCATTCTGGAATCAACACTACGATCATCAACCCACACAAGCCTTTTCAACCTTCTCATGCCTCCTCCTCCTACTCTGCCATCCACAGTTCTTGTTAATGACTTCACACAATTCAAAACAAAGTGGTCATCATCTGCAACTCATTTCTCCAAAACCCTAGATACATTTGCACCAGTCATCTTCTCTGCTGCAAGTAAAACATACTCCAGCATTTCATGCAGTGGGAAACAAGCCCCCATGATACCATTCCCTTTCCTTTTGTCCCAGAGGTATTGTCTCATCTTCTGACCTATATCTAATTTCTACACCTACACTTCACCATTTTTCTTTATAACCAAAACTCTGGGCTGATTGGTTTTCATCCAACTTATCTGGCAAATAGTAACCTGTTTGACCCCTATCAGTCAGATTAAACCTGCTGTTCTGAATGGAAGCATCAATGTCTTAAACTTGATGTAAGTTGCAGAATAATGAGGAGATGTGTGATGAGAGCACTTTTGGGCACATTGGAGACCAGTCATGCTGCTGCTTTCTGGTCATGTGTAGAGGTATAATTGAACATGATGGAAGGCCAGCCAGAAGAGTATTGCAATAGTCCAGCCCAGAAATGACAAGAGTCTGGATGAGAATTTGTGCAGAAAGGGCCTGATCTCTCTGATGTTGTGTAATTCAAACCTGCGTGACCGTGCTGTCAGGGTGGTCTTTAAAGATCAGCTTGTTATCAAAGATTGCCCCGAGATTTGTGACTGGTCTGGTTGAGATTATTGTTGATGATCCTAGCTGGATGGTAAAGTTGTGCTGTACAGTTGGAGTGGGAAGTTAAAAAAACTCACTAGGTATTCACTAGGTTGAGTTGCAGGTGATGTACTTTCATCCATACTATGATGTCCGCCAGACAGTTTGAGATACGTATAGCTACCATGGGATCATCTGATTGAAATAAAAAGTAAAGCTGTCTGTCATCATAATAATGGATAATGGATCCTAGCAAAGTATTGTACTCTATATGGAGAAAATATAGAAAAAGGGGTCCAAGAACCAATCCCTGAGGTACCCCGTGACAAGTTGATGTACTTTGGATAGCAGAAAATAGCTGTACATTTTTAGGTAGTGATTTTGAAGTGTATCACAGCGATGTAAATGCACTGTGAATAAAAACTTCCATCCAGCCAAGCCATCGCATCACTTCAGCAGCTGTTAGATCCCAAAGAAACCAGTAACCAGTTCAATGGCATCTGTGAAGTTTAATGGATACTCACTTACTGTCAGGATGAACTTATTGGAAAAAAAACAAAATGGAAATGCCTGTGGCATGTCCTAAAACTTACAGATAAGGATATAACCGTAAAATGTTATGTATAAGTTATGTGCTGAGAAAAACAGGTATCCAGATGCATTAAACAGCACACACATCATCCAGAGCACCTGAAAGGGAAAGCCTTGTTGTATTATATGCCTACGAGCTTGTTTGAAAAGCATAATATAAAGCATTGTCATGTTTTGGATAACTTGTTTTGTCCACTTTTCCCACAGCAGCTTGGTTTGTGTCCTCTGCTATACAGTATTTCAGATGCGTTTTGTCCATAGAAATGTGTTATTCACTGCTGTAAAGTGACATGACTGGTAGATGTTTTGTGAACAGCGCGCAGACATGATTAATGGATAATCAAATTCATGTTCAATTATTTTCATTATTGATTTCATCGATTAGTTTCTGCGGCCTTAAATCTCATTATCTGTGAGTCACGTAGCATGATGGAAGTTGGAACCCAGTCCCCAAGACCATGGTCAGTGCAATCAACTAGTAAATTGTTAGCTAGCTTACTCAATATTTCAAACCATAAAACTTGAAGAGCTTGAAAAAAGTCTGCATACTCAAAACGTCAAAGAGTCAAAAGTGAGATGAAAACATTATAAGCAAATTCACTGACTGAAGCAAGGCAAACGTTTCGGTCACATGTTGACCATTTTCAATGCCGAGCTGACAGTTTGTCAACAACGTTTGCCTTGTTTCATTCAGTAAATAGCTTATATTGTTTTCATCTCGCTTGTGAACCTTTGACGTTTGAGTGTGCAGACTTTTTTCAAGCTCTTCACCTTTGGGAAACTTTTTTTTGGTCTACGCACCTCAGTTGGATTATTTTGAAGGCGCGGTGAGTCTCTGGCTGCTAAACTATAAAACTTCAAACAAAAAAAGTGTGGTTAACATGCTTGTGTATTACCAAATAACAATCTAAAGTTCTTCTAATATAAAACTTGTCTTTATTAACAAAGTGTTTGAGGCAAAACCTCTTTACTAGCTTTTCTAGATGGTCTCCTTTTGAGTTACTGAACAGGTTCAACTTCACCAGATTACCAGTCAAAAAGTAATTTAAAACAAATGTATTTCAGCTGATTTGTATGATATATTTTCCCCTACTAAATGTGTGTGTTTGTGAAAGGCCACAGTTGCTGAAGTGCATATACTATTTATAAGTTTTGTGTTTCAGGTATGGTAGTGTACGTTCATTGAATTATACTTTTTAATGATGTTTCTTAGGAAGACTTGTGCTCTGCTGTGAACCACTCTGGTTTAAACAAAAAGACAGGAATGTTTTCTCATGCTGAGATACAGCACAGCTTTTCGTACTTTATTGCTTACATATATGTGACAATGTTCATCAAAGGTCAGTTTCCATCAGTGTTAGTAAGTGCCTCATGGGTGTTCTTCAGCATGCAAGCTTATGTGATTAGAACAAATTCAATTTCTGTGGTCTGATTGATGTAACTTGTTAAATTAGTCTATTTACACGAATTCCATCAGATGTCCTCATGACATCCTCTATATCAGTGGTTCTCAATTCCAGTCCTGGGGTACCACTGCTCTGAAAATTTTGTATGTCTTGCTTATTTAACACAGATCAGAGACATACAAAGTGCGCAGAACAGTTGATCACCAAGACTGGAGTAGAGAACCACTGCCTTAAAGCAATAAACAATTAAAAACAATACAGTATATGCTACTACTATTACTACATATATACGGCATAGGTGATTATTTTAAAGACTGTTTTTCTTCTTATTTTTGCAGTGTCTCTCTCTACCTGTGCAGAGGTTTTGAGGATCTCTGACCCTGAAAAACATACCAGCTATCCACAGCACCTTGTCTAGAAACATCGTAAGTCATAGACATTGCACACACATCAAAAAGAGCATCATATAAACCTAGGGGTAAAAGACATACAGTGGTGTGAAAAAGTGTTGGCCCCCTTCCTGATTTCTTATTTTTTTTTGCATGTTTGTCACACTTTAATGTTTCAGATCATCAAATAAATTTAAATATTAGTAAAAGATAATACAAGTAAACACAACATGCAGTTTTTTTAAATGAAGGTTTTTATTATTAAGGAAAACAAAATCCAAAACTACATGTCCCTGTGTGAAAAAGTGTTTGCCCCCCTGTTAAAACTGTGGTATATCACACCTGAGTTCAATTTCTCTAGCCACACCCAGGCCTGATTACTGCCACACCTGTTCGCAATCAAGAAATCTCTTAAATAGGACCTGCCTGACCAAGTGAAGTAGACCAAAAGATCCTCAAAAGCTAGACATCATGCCAAGATCCAAAGATATTCAGAAACAAATGAGAAAGTAATTGAGATCTATTAGTCTGGAAAAGGTTATAAAGCTATTTATAAAGCTTTGGGACTCCATCGAACCACAGTGAGAGCCAGTATTCACAAATGGCAAAAACATGGAACAGTGGAGAACCTTCCCAGGAGTGGCCGGCCGACTAAAATTACCCCAAGAGCACAGCGACGACTCATCCAAGAGGTCACAAAAGACCACACAACAAAATCCAAAGAACTGCAGGCCTCACTTGACTCAGTTAAGGTCAGTGTTCATGACTCCACCATAAAGACGAAAGCTGCTGCTGAGCAAAAAGAACATAAAGGCTAGTCTCAGTTTTTGCCAGAAAACATCTTGATGATCCCCGAGATTTTTGGGAAAATACTCTGTGGACTGAAGAGACAAAAGTTGAACTTTTTGGAAGGTGTGTGTCCCATTTACATCTGGCGTAAAACCAACACAGCATTTCATAAAAAGAACATCCTAGCAGCAGGGTAAACTAGGGTGTGGTAGTTGGTTGATGGTCTGGGGCTGTTTTTGCTGCTTCAGGACCTGGAAGACTTGCTGTGCTAAATGGAACCATGAATTCTGCTGTTAACCAAAAAATCCTGAAGGAGAATGTCAGGCCATCAGTTTGTGACCTCAAGCTGAAGCGAACTTTTGTTCTGCAGCAGGACAATGATACAAAACACACCAGCAAGTCCACCTATGAATGGCTCAAGAAAAACTAAATTAAAATTTTGGAGTGGCCAAATCAAAGTCCAAACTTAAATCCGATTGAGATCCTGTGGCATGACCTTAAACAGTCCATTCATGCTCGAAAAAACCCTCCAATGTGGCTGAATTACAACAATTCTGCACTAGATTGATTGGACCAAAATTCCTCCACAAGCCTGTAAACGAACCTCATTGCAAATTATCGGCCAACGCTCTGAGTGCCATTGTTTTGGCGCTAAGGGTGGTCCAACCAGTTAATTAGGTTTAGGTGGCAACACTTTTTTTCACACAGGGCCTGTATTTGTGGATTTAGTTTTCGCCTTAATAATAAAAACCAAATTAGAAAAACTGACAGTTGTGTTCACTTGTGTTATCTTTTACTAATATTTAAATGTTTCATCTAAAACATTAAAGTGTGACAAACATGAAAAAAAAAAACAGAAGGGTGTCAACCCTTTTCACACCTTGTATTAATGTCAGTCACCTTTTATTTATATAGTGCTTTATACAATACAGATTGGGTCAAAGCAGCTTTACAGTATCAAATAGGAGAACAGTGTGCCAATAATGCAAAAGGACAATAGTAAACACTAATTTTTCAGTTTAAAGGCCGGTCATCAGTGAATTCAGATGATGTCCATCACCAACTCAGTTCAGTTTAAATATTATCTGTGCAATCATTTTGGCAATCATGTCAACGATATCGCTGGAATTAAGTGTCCCCAACTAAGCAAGCCAGAGGCGACAGCGGCAAGTAACCAAAACTCCATCGGTGACAAAATGGAGAAAAAAACCTTGGGAGAAACCATTTGTTTGTTCCATACTGCAACAAAGTCAGATTGTGCAGAGGACTCATCTGGTTCCTGTGGTCTTGTCCCGGTGGCCGTCTAAGAGACAAGGTCTTCACAGGGGATCTGTCTCTGGGGCTCATCTAATTGTCCTGGTCTCTGCTGACTTTCAGGGCTGTAGAGGTCATCTCTAGTTGCTGATCCACCATTTGGGCTGGATACGGACTGGATCCGGGTGACCATCTGATCTGGATACAGACTTGATCTGGTGGCTACGGTGACCTCGGAATAAGAAAAAAAACAGACTAATATTAGCGTAGATGCCATTCTTCTTACGATGTAACAAGTACATCGGGTGTTATGGAAAGTGTTCCCGGTTCCGGTTGCTCTAGTTGATGCAGCCTAAAAATCCTTTAATGGATTTGAATATTAGAAATGTGTTAGTGTGTTATGTGTAAGCGAGGTTAAAGAGAATGGATCTTTATTCTAAATTTCAACTTGACAGAGTGTTCCTTCCTTCCAACAATGTTAGGTAGATTATTTCCAGAGGTTGGGCGTAAATTAGGAAAAGGATCTTCCGCTCGCAGTTTATTTTGATATTCTAGGTATTATCAAATTGCCATAGTTTTGAGAACGCAGTGGACATGGAGTACTATAATGCAATAAGAACTCGTTCAAATACTGAGGTCTAAAACCATTCAGGGCTTTTATAAGTAAAAGCAAGATTTTAAAAATCTATACAATGTTTAATAGGAACAATGCAGTGTTGACAGAACCGGGCTAATATGGTCATAATTCCTGGTTTTAGTAAGAACTCTAGCTGCTGCATTTTGGACCATCTGGAGTCCCGATAGCTATTACTAGAGTAAAACGTTTCCTCAACTTCCGAGTTTGCTTGTACATTTAAGGAGAAAAACTAATATCACAGCCAGGATTACTATCGAGAAACAATGGAGCAACGGCATGAATACAACAGCATTAATAAAGTTAACAATTGATAATACAATACTAACTAACATCATAACAGTTTTTGAAAACCAACATTTACAACAAAGCATATTATTTTGCAACATTGTTTCAGTACAGCAGTATTAGCCCACAAAATGTCACTAGTCCACCAAAAAGCATTAATCGAATTGAAATACAGTCGCTGAATGTTTTCTGAAAGCAATTTTAGAAGTTTAATTTCTGTCATGTTGAATCAGGAGTAACTTCAGCAAGAGAAAGAGTCATTGTACTGTCTGATAACAGGCAGAGAAGTTCCCCAGTAGAACATTTTAAAACAAAAAGGCGGCATAAAGTGACTCAATTTTGCCAACATCCTCTTCTGCTGTCTTTAGGTAGTGTCCCCTCATGCCTTATATTAAATTCTTCAGCTAAGTCATTAAGTCTACTAAAACTCCACAGAGCTGCCCACTCCACGAGTGCATTAAAAATGAGTCATGCATGTGATCGAAACCAGTGCATTAGAGCTCATGAATTTAGCATGCTTTGCTACGCAGAAGCAAGACTATTCAATCGGAACTTTACTGAGTGATACTCATGAACTCGTGCCATTTATAGCTCAGGTCAAAGCACCACATGGAACATTGATGGCTTGGTCTATGATGTCATGGTGCATTATTTCACTGCTGGAATTTCATTTTGCTAAAAATGAAGAGCTAAGAGATCCAGTAACAATCGGTATTTGGTCAGGGACATAAAAATAGTGTAATGACTGTCAAAAACTATTGGAAGTCTGTCTCTAAGATGCATTTCGCCTTTTTAAATTACAACCAAATTGTTTATCATCACTGAAAGAATAAATGTTTTGGTATGAAACAACACCTCCACCATGTGATTATTATGTCCTGAAGACTATAGTCCCACTATCTTTATCATTTCAAAGGGATTTTAGATGAATGGTATGACTCTCAGAGACTAGTTTTTACCTCAAAAAACAAATGCTGGGTGTCATATTTGCCAACAGAGATGCTGTGTTCCTCCAGAGGAAAATAAAATGACTGGGAGAAATCACAATTCTCACTATTAACTAACTATTAACTACAAATTTTGCTGCAATAAACTCCTAATTGCTGCTTATTATTAATAGTAAGGTAGTTGTTCATTTCAGGTATAGGATAGGATTAAGGGATCTAAAATATGTTCATGTATAATAAGACATTAATATGTGCTTTATAAGTAATAAACAGTCAATATGCTAGTAATACACATGTTGGTTAATAGTGAGAAATGCTCCTTAAAATAAAGTAAAACCAATTTGGGATACTACCGGAGGCAGATTTTGGGGTGATTTAACATTTTTGAAATGTTATCATGACAAACTGTTTTAGAGATTTTGTTCTTTTGCCAAAGAGAAAGAGGCTGGCAAAAAAAGTGCTTAGCAATACTAGGAAAATGCTTTTTCTGGAGATGCTGGTGAACAACTTGTAGTAGGAGGCAATGATCATGATTTTGCCAAGTAGAAGGTGTTACTGGATCAACATTTTTTGCCTGTCCTGGAACAGACAAGTGTATTTTCTGCAGTTTTCCATGTTTAACCTCACAAAACTCAAAAACACGTAATTCTGTTAATTCAAACTGAAGGTGATATAGACTGAATGTCAAATAGCCAGAGCAGAACTGCCCCCTATCAAATGATCTGTATTGTGAAAAGCACTTTATAAACCTGAAGCATACAGCTTGGCGAAATCGCAGTAACAGTCTGTAGCTGCCATGTAACCAAGATGGTCCATGGAGAATTTACTACACAGACACTACATTCAGAGACACTCAGGGATCACTCCTCAAAATCCATCAAAGTCTATTGTTGCCCACTATGAAGAGAGAGAGTATAAAATGATCTAACTTTGTGGTTTATTCCCCCAAGAGCTTCTATCCAGCCTTCCTGAGAGAGCGAGAGTGTTTGAGTTGAGGTTTGAGGTGTGCATGCTCTCCCCAGGGTTTTGCTCAATGATCCCTAGAACATATTGCTTGCTCATTCAGCCGTAGAGCTTCTGGATCAGAGTGTTTAAAACAATATGCATAAATTAGACATGAGGGGAATACATCTTGTTAACCTCTGGACAATTTTGCATTTTTTTTTTTTTTTAATCAACATCCACTATATTTTGTCAAGTAAGGTGTGCTTAAGGTGAAATAAATTGTCTTTGTAACATACTGTAACAGATATAGAATCTTGTTGCATGTATTTAAACAGCAAAAACACATTTGGGCCACTTTCGAATGTGATCTGATACAAGCTATTTTGTATGCAAAAGATAGGCTATAGGTCTGGTCCAAAACCAATATTTGGTGTTCAGAAATGGATAGTGGACATATTGATTGTTTATATCTTTTAAATATTTACATATCATCTAAAGGCAGCTTTAGTTTGCAAAACAAATGTCCAACCATTGGAATAGTCCAGCTGAGAATGTGTGGTCCAGTGTTGACTTTTCTCAAAGCTTTTGGAAAGTCTGGACAGCAAAAAAAAAAAAAAAAAAAAACCTTACTGGTGTCCACACTGTTACAAATTAATGCCACTGATATATTTGAGGATATGTCAGTGCAAGTTGCTTTGAGTTAACACAGCTCAAACATGCATTTTAGTCTGGGACTAGGCTTAAACCTTGTCTGTGAAACCAGGCAATACAATATTTCACTAACATTTCACAACCACAAAGTATCACACTATAACTATAGGCCTCTCTACATTAAGTTTTTTCGTTTTGAAGCTTAACAAATTTCTGTCTGTGAAATGCTTTGCTTGAAAAGTGTGCTTGTTATTTTTCAAGTAAATGGCACTTGGTTTCAGATTTTATTGCCTAATGCAATAACATTAATTGTGACTCAGTCTATGCTAAATCGTTTAATTAACAGAAAATGATAAGTTACTTATAAAAACTTTGTTGAACTTCTAGCTTCTGAATGCAAATAAGTTGCTCTTTTTGATTGATCTCCAAAAATGCCATTAAAATAAATAACTATATAAATAAAAATGCCATGTGTTAAGAAATGAAGTGTTAGTTTTATGGTCTCAGTGATCTCACACTATGAAAGCCACCGCTGACTGTGTTTAAATCGCTCTTGACTTACACTCACAGGCTGGCTCTAGCTCATTTGGGTTTATTCAAATGCCTTTCTTCACAAACATTGTCTGAGGTGTCATCGGCTGAGAGAGAGCACACTCTCACGCCCGGGCCGCTAATGAGACGTATCTGTTATAGTGGATGATTTGCTCAATGAGACTAATTACTGTGTTTCACCCGTAGATGATAATGAATTCATTATTTATGTTGTGGCTGTATTTTCAATCAATCTAGAGATGCAGACTTCGAGCAGGCTTAATATGGGTGTGCTGTTGTAGTGTAAGTGTGAGTGAATGGTTTTAAGAACACACTCTTGAGCTTGTGAAGAGACAGCAGAGTGTTTTCTCCTCTCTCTCTGTCTCTGTCTCTGTCTCTCGATCTCTTGCCCGGGGAGGCCAGGCTGTCTGCTGTGATTCTAACCCGTCTCACTGTCTGGCTGACAGCAGACTGACATACGAAAACATGGGCCGCTTTTTTAAAGTCTGTTCTTGTGGTCTCAGAAATAGACACTGACAGGCTGCCATTGATGTTATTCATATAATGATATTCACAGACAGGCAATAGAAGTGAAGGGTCAAATCATTATTGCAGCTAGAGGGAAATGCATGGCAACACAAGAGAGATAAAACAAATATAAAACCATCAATTGAGTTCACTTAAATGGTAAAAGATGGCCAATTGTATGTGACAGTACTGCCAAAATCGTTGAACGGAAAAAGGGATTTTATGTTTTTCAAAAATACTTATTGACCTAATTAGATTGGTTAAATTGTTATGGCAAGGTACTATTAATATAATATAAAAGTATATAAAAAAAGATCCATCAAGCAGGCCCCAAAAGTGCTTTAGAGAAAGTGAACAGCAGATATCACACTTAATTTTAATGCCTCCTGGTCTGCATTGAGTGACTTGTTTATTGCCAGATTACAAAAGGAAAACATACCCGGTGTTCATTTTTTAAAATTGATTTACAAGCTCCATCCTTGTTAACATTCTTTTACTTAAACTTTGAAACTAATTGACAAAAGTGATTGCTTGATTGTGATGCTTCCTCTCATTGTATTTCATTTTTTAAATATATTTCAATATGATATTACTGTAGAAATTACTGTAACAAATTGCTATCTTGTTCAGTTTTGTATTGTGTTTCGGATCTTGAGCTTAAAGGGGTCCTATTATGCTTTTCGCTTTTTCGATTTTAGTCAGTGTGTAGTGTGTATGTTTGGCAATAAAAAAAGATCTACAAAGTTACAAAAGTCCAAGTCCACCCAAAGCAGATATGTGTTTTTTAAAAAAAAAAAATCCCTTTTCAAGAACTACAACGAATGGCTCATTTGGACTACAGCGTTGTTTTCTGGGGTTTTGTAATATCACAAAGCGGGCCATTAGAATATCATTACAAAAAATCCCGCCTATGGAAATTCGAATGGTTGGGGGGTGGAAGAGTTTTGTGGTTAGAACGCTTGGTGAATGCATCAGACCAGCCTACGATGGAAGAAGAGAAGTGTGTTCAGCGGTTTTTGACATGTCTAAACGTAATTTAGCCCAAAACCACTAAAAACAAACCTGTCCTTGCAATATCCGTTGCGTGCAAAAGGTTCGACATGATCCTCTGTCAATATCTACATTGGCCTCAAATTGATTATGGCAATATTTGACACGTCCTTAACCTTACCGGAGCAGACGGAACTTGCTGCTTTGGCAAGGGGCGGGGCAGTACTGAAACACCGTCTAAACTATTCGCCAATCACAACGCACTGCACTATAAAAAACACTGGGTTAAAAACACCAATTTGTGTTGTAATTAACCCAGGGCTGGGTAATATAGACAGAACCTTCTTGGGTTACATTTTACCCAGCATTGGTTTGTTTATTTAACCCATAATGTTTATTTAACCCAGCTAATGGGTTTATTAATTTTACTATATCTTATTTTTTACTTCATACATTAAATATTGTTTACAGATTAACTTAAATCCTCTAAACCTTTCTAAAATACTCCACATATCCACTGGTTTGCATGATAACTTCCTTTATTTTCCTTTATCATTTACAGAATTGTTTATATCATTTTTAATAGGCTATACATATTGCCTATATTTAAACTCGTTTAACAAACATTAGAAGAAAAATTCAACATTAAACAGAAGCAATTCACGTGTAATCGACCAGTCTCTGTTATTCTGTTTCCATCGTAACGGACCTGGTTCTCGTGCCCGAGCTGGAGTCATGTTCGGCGGGAAACTGCTAATGGACCGCCGCCCAGCGTTTCACTCTAAACATGCTGTGACTCCATAACCTGCCAATAAGCAAACAATAAACAGCTCTGAGGACATGTTTTAACATCCAAAGTATGATATTCTGTGTTTATGAATAAAATCATTTATTTTATGCAAAGCATCAGGCTTTTCCATCACGCGAAAAGACCGCAGACACTCGTTAAAGGTGAGTAACACCGCGCACCTGTATGTTGCTCTGCATAAAATTTGGACGGTAGGGTAGGGGGGGGGGGGGGGGGAGGCAGGGGGTCAGGGGGCCGTAACATTTTTATAATAGATAAAATAAAATGTAGGCTACACAAACCTTTATTTTACCGAAGAATGCATCAATTCGATGGCGCTTAGAACTGCTCTCTCATGAAGAGAAGATGCAAAATCCCCGCGATAACTCAACCTCTGGGTTACTCCTGACCCAGGATCCGAGTAACACACAAACTACCCAAACACTGGGTTGTTACGTCTGAACCAGGAGCTGGGTAACACAAAAACTACCCAAACACTGGGTTGTTACATTTGACCCAGGAGCCGGGTAACACAAAACGACCCAAACACTGGGTTGTTATGTCTGACCCAGGAGCTGCAAAACAACCCAAATACTGGGTTGTTACATTTGACCCAGGAGTTGGGTAACACAAAAACTACCCAAACATTGGGTAATGTCTGACTCAGGAGCTGCAAAACAACCCAAACACTGAGTTGTTACATTTGACCCAGGATCCGAGTAACACAAAAACTACCCAAACACTGGGTTGTTACGTCTGACCCAGGAGCTGCAAAACAACCCAAACACTGAGTTGTTACATTTGACCCAGGATCTGAGTAACACAAAAACTACCCAAACATTGGGTAATGTCTGACTCAGGAGCTGCAAAACAACCCAAACACTGAGTTGTTACATTTGACCCAGGATCTGAGTAACACAAAAACTACCCAAACATTGGGTAATGTCTGACTCAGGAGCTGCAAAACAACCCAAACACTGAGTTGTTACATTTGACCCAGGATCTGAGTAACACAAAAACTACCCAAACACTGGGTTGTTACGTCTGACCCAGGAGCTGCAAAACAACCCAAACACTGAGTTGTTACATTTGACCCAGGATCCGAGTAACACAAAAACTACCCAAACACTGGGTTGTTACGTCTGACCCAGGAGCTGCAAAACAACCCAAACACTGAGTTGTTACATTTGACCCAGGATCCGAGTAATACAAAAACTACCCAAACACTGGGTTGTTACGTCTGACCCAGGAGCTGCAAAACAACCCAAACACTGAGTTGTTACATTTGACCCAGGAGCTGGGTAATACAAAAACTACCCAAACACTGGGTTGTTACGTCTGACCCAGGAGCTGCAAAACAACCCAAATACTGGGTTGTTACATTTGACCCAGGAGTTGGGTAACACAAAAACTACCCAAACATTGGGTAATGTCTGACTCAGGAGCTGCAAAACAACCCAAACACTGAGTTGTTACATTTGACCCAGGAGCTTGGTAACACAAAAACTACCCAAACACTGGGCTGTTACGTCTGACCCAGGAGCTGCAAAACAACCCAAACACTGAGTTGTTACATTTGACCCAGGATCCGAGTAATACAAAAACTACCCAAACACTGGGTTGTTACGTCTGACCCAGGAGCTGCAAAACAACCCAAACACTGAGTTGTTACATTTGACCCAGGATCCGAGTAACACAAAAACTACCCAAACACTGGGTTGTTACGTCTGACCCAGGAGCTGCAAAACCCCCAAACACTGATTGTGTACCTTTGACCCAGGATCCGAGTAACACACAAACTACCCAAACACTGGGTTGTTACGTCTGACCCAGGAGCTGGGTAACACAAAAACTACCCAAACATTGAGTTGTTATGTCTGACACAGGAGCGGAGTAACACAAAAACTAACCCAAACACTGGGTTGTTACGTTCTGACCCAGGAACTGCTGCAAAACAACCCAAACACTGAGTTGTTACATTTGACCCAGGAGCTGGGTAACACAAAAACTACCCAAACACTGGGCTGTTACGTCTGACCCAGGAGCTGCAAAACAACCCAAACACTGAGTTGTTACATTTGACCCAGGATCCGAGTAATACAAAAACTACCCAAACACTGGGTTGTTACATTTGAACCAGGAGCTGGGTAACACAAAAACTACCCAAAAAATGGGTTGTTACATTTGACCCAGGAGCGGAGTAACAAACTACCCAAAAACCTGGTCGTTTACGTCTGACCCAGGAGCTGCAAAACAACCCAAACACTGGGTTGTTACATTTGACCCAGGAGTTGGGTAACACAAAAACTACCCAAACATTGGGTAATGTCTGACTCAGGAGCTGCAAAACAACCCAAACACTGGTTGTTACATTTGACCCAGGAGCTGGGTAACACTAAAAAACTACCCAAATATTGGGTTGTTATGTCTGACCCAGGAGCAGCAAAACAGCCCAAACTCTGGGTTGTTACATTTGACCCAGGAGTTGGGTAACACAAAAACTACCCAAACATTGGGTAATGTCTGACTCAGGAGCTGCAAAACAACCCAAACACTGAGTTGTTACATTTGACTCAGGATCCGAGTAATACAAAAACTACCCAAACACTGGGTTGTTACGTCTGACCCAGGAGCTGCAAAACAACCCAAAAATTGGGTTGTTACATTTGACCCAGGAGCCGGGTAACACAAAAACTACCCAAACACTGGGTTGTTACATTTGACCCAGGAGCTTCTGGCAAAACAACCCAAACCCTGGGTTGTTACATTTGACCCAGGAGCTGGGTAGCACAAAAACTACCCAAACATTGGGTTGTTATGTCTGATCCAGGAGCTGCAAAACAACCCAAACACTGGTTGTTACATTTGACCCAGGATCTGAGTAACACAAAAACTACCCAAACATTGGGTTGTTACGTCTGACCCAGGAGCTGCAAAACAACCCAAACACTGAGTTGTTACATTTGACCCAGGATCTGAGTAACACAAAAACTACCAAAACATTGGGTTGTTATGTCTGAACCAGGAGCTGCAAAACAACCCAAACACTGGGTTGTTACATTTGACCCAGGAGCTGGGTAATACAAAAATTACCCAAACATTGGGTTGTTATGTCTAATCCAGGAGCTGCAAAACAACCCAAACACTGAGTTGTTACATTTGACCCAGGATCCGAGTAACACAAAAACTACCCAAACACTGGGTTGTTACGTCTGACCCAGGAGCTGCAAAAACAACCCAAACACTGAGTTGTTACATTTGACCCAGGATCTGAGTAACACAAAAACTACCCAAACATTGGGTAATGTCTGACTCAGGAGCTGCAAAACAACCCAAACACTGAGTTGTTACATTTGACCCAGGATCCGAGTAATACAAAAACTACCCAAACACTGGGTTGTTACATTTGAACCAGGAGCTGGGTAACACAAAAACTACCCAAACACTGGGTTGTTACATTTGACCCAGGAGCCGGGTATTACAAAAACTACCCAAACCCTGTGTTGTTGACGTCTGACCCAGGAGCTGCAAACACCCAAACACTGAGTTGGTTACATTTTTTTTTTTTTTTTTTTGACCCAGGATCGAGTAACACAAAAACTAAACCCAACACTGGGTTTTACGGTCTTACCCAGTGAGCCCCCTGCAAAACAACCCAAACACTGAGTTGTTACATTTGACCCAGGATCTGAGTAACACAGAAACTACCCAAACATTGGGTTATGACTGACCCTGGAGCTGCAAAACAACCCAAACACTGAGTTGTTACATTTGACCCAGGATCCGAGTAACACAAAAACTACCCAAACACTGGGTTGTTACGTCTGACCCAGGAGCTGCAAAACAACCCAAAACACTGGGTTGTTACATTTGACCCAGGAGCTGGGTAACACTAAACCTACCCAAACATTGGGTTGTTATGTCTGATCCAGGAGCTGCAAAACAACCCAAACACTGAGTTGTTACATTTGACCCAGGATCTGAGTAACACAAAAACAACCCAAACATTGGGTTGTTATGTCTGACCCAGGAGCTGCAAAACAACCCAAACACTGAGTTGTTACATTTGACCCAGGAGCTGGGTAACACTAAAAAACTACCCAAACATTGGGTTGTTTTGTCTGACCCAGGAGCTGCAAAACAACCCAAACACTGAGTTGTTACATTTGACCCAGGAGCTTGGTAACACAAAAACTACCCAAACACTGAAAAAATATGACCAAAAAAAAAAGACCCAAACGGCTCAACCCAGCATTTTGGTTAAAAAAATAACCCAGGATTTTTAAGAGTGTGGGACAGCTAACCAATCACAACACATTTTGTTTTTCGAAAGGCGGGCCTTCATTAAACCCGGAACTAATTGAGCCGTTTGTGCCAGGCTGGGGAGAAAGGTATTGTAATAATGTCAATTATGTGAAAATTTTTCGTTTTTCGAACCACCAAGCATGAGAGCATGTTTTTCCAGTCAAACCCCCGTTACAACCCCCGAAACATACAACCAAGATTTCTTCGTGTATCATCGAGACGCCTTATCACTCTTCGATCGGTCTTCGGGGGTGGCGCGCAGCGTGATCGAAAGGAAGGCATGTTTTTTTGGGAAAAGTGTATGTAGAGGGCGCGTGTGCAAATGCAGGCCTACATCATTTCAAAATCAAGCCCAAGCTTGATTTAGAAACAATCATGGGCAGCACACCACATCTGTTTTACTTATGCTTTGCCTATGATTATGAGATCAAGCGAACTCCTGAAAGCAACTTCTTATTATTTTGCTTCTCATTCTTTTTGCAGTGCTTTCACACAATTGATTATGTACAATTGTCTGCTGTTTAATACATTATCAACTGCTTATGTCACATTGATTAAAATACATTACACTGGTTCTCTGTTGAAGAGTCTTACCCCACAAAACATCTAGTCATTCATTCAATGCATAATTTATTAAATGCATGCTGTTTTCATAATCTGTCTAGTGTGTTTTCTATACATTTCTATTAGACATGTTGGCCCCACTTTATATTACGTGACCTTACATCAAAAATTAAGTACAATGTACTTATTGTGTTCATATTGTATTGCAAAACACTTTTGCTGCTATTGAGGTGGGATACGGGTAGGTTAGGGACAGGTTTGGTGGTATGGGTAGGTTTAAGGGTGGGTTAAGGTGTAAGGGATGGGTCAACAGTGTAATTATATATTTGTAATTACAGAAATTCATTACATGCAGGTATTTTTAAAATATAAGTACAATGTAAAAACATGTATGTACACAATAAGTGCATTGTACCAAATTATTAATTTAAATGTAAGTACATAGTTGTTAAGGCCACTTAATATAAAGTGGGTCCGACATGTTTGTAAATGTGACCTGATTTAATGTATTGCTCTCAGGTTAATCTTGACTAATGCAGGTGAATGTGTGAAGCATTAGATTCTTTCCACGCTGCACTGCCAAGGAAGATATCAGTTGTGATGTCCTGTGTTTACCATCAAATACACAACACAACAGAAAATGTTATTAATTGCAATCCATTGTATTTGTATGTTTGTGAAGAAATTGTTAGGATTGTTTATCAAATGAAAATATATTCTGAGCTCATAACATAATTTAAACCTATGAAAATGTTTTTTAAAAGCACATGGCAGCATAGTTTTATCACTGTAAAGTGGCACAATGTTTTTGCAGCAACTTACCTGTCATAGTTTAATGAGTGAGTAGATGACAGATGACATGGACAGATTTGCTGGTATATAAGTATTCCGAAATTCCTTAAAGGGGTCATATGATGCTTTTTTAAAGATCATTATTTTGTGTATTTGGTGTAACAGAATATGTTACATGTTCAAAAAACACATTATTTTTCAAATAACATTATTGTAGGTCCTCTATGCCCCGCCTCTCTCAAACGCTTCGTTTTCTACAAAGCCCCTCCTTCCGACAAGCGCAGTCTGCTCTGATTGGCCAGCTGACCCAGTGCATTGTGATTGGTCGAACACCGCAAGCACTCGTCGGAAATGTAACGCCCCTTACCATAATCGCGAGCTTCAGCTCTCAAAATAAATGTAAAGACAGAGTGGAACAGAGTCGCGTGACAGACAGTGATGAAGCTGGTATGTGTTTGCAGTACCCAAGCCACGGTTAAGACAGCTGACTCCACTGTGATGTGATGACCCGCATCTCTCTCTCTCTCTCTCTCTCTCTCTCCCCCTCTCTCCTCTCTCTCTCTCTCTCTCTCTCTCTCTCTCTCTCTCGCTCTCACTCTCTTCTCCCCAATCTCTCGTCTCGCTCTCCTCTCTCCCATCTCCTCTCGCTTGCTCACATCTCTCTCCCTCTCTCTCTCTCTCTCGCTCGCTCGCCACACAACCACACACACACACACACACACACACGATGCGCAAAACTCCGCATGTGAACAGTCAGTACAAATACTTAAACTAATAACAAAACCGTAGCTGATTCAGAAGTGCCAGATTGTCATAGCAAAGTCCAAATTACTCCTCTCCTAGGTTCACGAAACGGTCGTCCATAAAACGCATTGCTGTTCTGTTGTAATTAATCTTAAAGATTCCTAAATGCATCTACTTTCGGAAGTAACCATGCCTTCTTCTTTGCGTGCACATTTGGGCGCATTATGCTGATATTTCCACATAGTGAGGTAGATATGTTGGGGCGTGTTAGAACGAGCCATTTTAGGGGGGAGTGGCAGAGTCTTAACTTTGATAAAGAATATCTCTTTGGTTTTGAGAGTTTAGTCTTTGCAACTTCAGGGATCTTATCTATGTACCAAGAGCTTGTAACACTCCAAAAAGGGAAAGGAAAATTTTTAATCGCATCATATGACCCCTTTAAGCTTATTGCCGTTACTGTGGCAGCCAACAACAGCACAGCTTAACCCTCCGCATATTTTTATATTCAGTTATGTTGAAAACGTTTCCATTTTATTAATTCAGTCGATCTTTTTTTACCCTGTTTTAACATGAATTTCTATGGAGAAATCCATGTTAAAATGAACACAAGAGCACCCAAACGGAAGTTAGAATCCATCATAGCAGCGCTCATCGGTTACTCTGGAAAAAGGTGGATAGATCAGCCATGCAATGAAACAAGCCATTCAATTAGATTTGAGCTTTAATCATGTTCCCGGAGGCACAGCTGTTTCACAAAAGATTGATGGCACTATTGCATTGAAAGCCATTTTGAAAACCAGTGTAAACACAGAAGGAAAGTATTCCATATGTGTTAGAAACACCATTCAGAAAAAAATGCACCTTTATAGCCTATTCTTTAAACAGACTGCTATGCACTCTAACGACATGATATTCACAAAGCAGTCTGGAGTGAAATTATTTGTGCAGACATAAAGGCATTTAGGTAGATTTTGAGACGCATTATCTTGAAAAATAGAAGTAATCCACTGCATCCTTAGTGTCTCAGATTTTGGGAGAAAATGAAGACTCTTATGTTCAGGCTTACATCCAAAGACTGCTTACGAGACATTGTTGGCGTTGCAGCTGCTCGAGAGCGGAGAAAATGGAGGACAGCATACAATCAAACACAACTCGCTGAGGGCGGAAACTACTGTAATGCAGGACTGTCAGTCAGCGGCTGTGGGCGGGGCCTAAGCAAAGTGATGTCACATTGCTTAGAGAATCAAAACCGCTTGCCTAGTGAGACTGATTTAATTTAAAGGGGATTAAAAAATTAGGAGTGGGTGGATTTTTATGATTGTAGGGGGGTTGTGTTCACACACTGCCAACACACATTTGTGTCCAAACACCATGTAAAAGTGGACTTTGCATAATAGATTTAAATGCCTCTGATTGGCCATTGTGCTCAAAGAAATCAATAGATGTGTCTGTGATTTGCTGCACTGCTTAACACTGCGGAAAAAAAAGTTGTAAACAGAAACCTTTGTGCAAACACAAACATACATCGGAGCGTTTGCCAAATCTGTTGCTTTTTTTATAAAAAAGTTGTATGTCAGTATTGCTGCTGTTTGTCAGTAAATATGTATCAGTAACAGTGGCAGGTTTGGTTGCATTTTATTTTGTGATTTGTAGAGTGTTAGGATGAGAAAGGGGAGGATTCAGAGTGAAAATAACCTACAGCATCAGGAACAAGATATGGCAGAATTCAGATTTAATGTGGTGGAGCAGAGAAAGGTACGGTAGGAAATGAGAATTCAAACTCATTTCTTTTTATATATATATATCTATTTACTTCTACTGAGTACATCCTTTAATATAAAATCAAGATCAAAAATGATTCGTTAAAAATAATATAATAATATAATAATAATTTGTGTCAGAGTTTAATAAATACTAATCATTATATTCATATTATATTTAAACTCTGACCCTGCTTTTTATTTTATTTTTTATTTATTTTATTCATTAAGGCATTTCGCAACCTTTAGCCCAAAGCTACTTACAAATGAGGACAACAGAAGCCATCAATTGTCGTATTCAAACAACTAAAAACGGATCCAAAACTAAAAGCTAAAACTTTATAAATACTACTATACACATTTTAAAAATACAGAAATTAAATAAAAATGACAAATGCATACAACTAAATTTCAAAACTTAACATTTAAATGAAAAACCAAAAATAAAGCTACAAACAATTCAAAATATTAAAGAACAAAATGTATAAGAGTATAATAATGATTCTAACATAACACTAAATTTGAATTAAATTTAAATAAATAAATAAATTAAAAATTAACATAAAACTAAGCCAAACACCAAAAAAACAATGTACATGTTGTTAGTACGTTTGTACACATACATACATACACCTACATATATATATATAACTCACATACACATTTATAAATTCATATATATATTATTCATTTCCATTTAGTTTGTTGAAGTAATAAAATAACTCAAATTAAATAAAACTAAAAACTTAAAAAGACCTATACAGACAAAATAAATTCAAACATAATTTAACTAAAATTAAAATAAACAAATACAAATAATACAAATCAAACAACAGTATTTTATCAGTAATCATAAAATAACACTGCCAAACTTACATGCTAAAAAATAACAACTTACTTACACATAGTAAGAATTGGTTATAAAAACTGAATACAGAAGGGAAACAAGTAGTAGGAAAGATAATTATTCAAAAGCGATACTTATCCTTTGCCGGTATCCTGCACGGTGGAGTCGCACAGTAGAGTCGATGTTCTTTACACTCTTCGGTCTTCACACGAGGAGGCCTTCAGACGTCCGCTGTCGCGGTAAACTAAGCTTTTTTATACCCGTCTAACAAAATACTAAATTAATTCAGCTGGACACACTTTCCTTATTTTTTCCACAACAAATGACCAAGCAAGAGCAGACACTGACAAGATACAGATTATTCTTAAGATACTGATTATTTCACCAAATAAATTTTAAAAATCTACCGATTTCTGCCATGTTCAGCATAGTCACATTAAAAGCATAATGAATGTATGTCAGGCTGTCTCATTTAAGTCACATATCCTGCTGTACTCTAGATACAGGCAGTGCTCTGTGCAGCTCCTGCAGTGCTGTTAACCTTCCTGCATCATCGAAGGATTGAAACAGGTAGGGGTTCACAAAACAAACAGATTCCCAAATACTCCAGGGACACGAAGGTCAAAGTGAGATCCTTACAATTCTGCCGAATTACTATTTTAATGTCAGAGTCTTCCTGAGAAAGCAGTGCATAAACAGAAATGCCAGTTGCATTTGTGTGTGCGTGCTTGTAATGTGCTCGGCCTATGAGAACGATTGACATTGAGATGGAGGTATTCAGCGAAGCATGAAATAAGCTTTTCTGGAGAACAGTGCAGGGTTGAGAGGATGGGGGTGGGAGTGCGGGGTGATCGCTCATGTTATTTCTTAATTAACAACTTGCCGTTCTTAAGCCAAGCTCGTAAAATGTGTTCTATTCATCCTTTCTGGCCAGTCTGCTGCTAATTTCTGCAGATATTAATTTCCATCAGAAATGCTGAGTGACTGGAAAAGAAGCTTTAAAATATATATATTACTATACGCTCAACATTGTGTATGCAGTCAAAATTGATTTAAATACAAGCTTTCCATAACCGTAGTCTCTCATATTGAAGATGGATTTACTGTGTGCCAATGCGGTGATGCCAGCAAGAATAATTCGTTTTGTCTTTATACAATCAAGCCCAGACATTCCTGTTGGTTATTAGGGCCCAAGCATTGAAAGTGTGCAGGGCCCTATTGTTCTCCTAAAGAGTATTACGGATTTCCTCTCAAGGTTTCAATGGGCTTTGGGGCCCTTAAAGGCATAGTTCACCCATTGAAAATTAACTGAAAATGTACTCACCTTCAGGCCATCCAAGTTTGTTTCTTCATTGGATTTGGTGAAATGTAGCATTGCATCACTTGCTCACCAATGGATCCTCTGCAGTGAATGGGTGCCATCAGAATGAGAGTCTAATCAGCTGATAAAAACATCCAAAAGTGTACATATATGTTTTTGAACATTTGGACAGACACTAAAATGGACAATATAATTGTATTCATAGCATCTAAAATGCACACCCTATTACACATGTACTATTACATATTTACAACTTAGCAAATAACGGAGTCATTTTGTTCTGAGAAATACCTTTTATTGCTAAATTAATTTGTAAATGAAATCCAGATGGAACCAATAACAGCAGAGTCATTTGCACTGTGCATAGTGGCATATAATTATCATCAAAGCTCAAGAAGTATGAATTATGTGAATTGCATGTCGGTTTAATAGTGTACCATTAATGTGCGTTTACTGGTTTGTGTTTGTGTGTGCTGTCACAATGGCTCTTAATAGTCTTTAGAAATCACATAACAGAATGAAACCTTTATAACATCTAATTAGGTCAGTGCATTAACTGTGATCAATAAAAAATGTGGTGGCGTTAATTAAACTTTATTTACTTAATTCATTATTTGTGCAATAAAATCTCCCTGTACACTATTAGCCTAAAAGGATTTGTAAAAATGTGTTTAAAGCTTACATTAATGTTCTACAGTAACGAATGCATATTTGGCTAGACCTTGCAAATCTGAACAATATCATGATGTGCAATTATGCAAACAAATGATATCACAATTCTATACTTAAACAGACTGATGATGAAAAAAATAAATCCAAAGAAAGGTGTGATGGCGCACATTTTGACACAAAGACTTCAGCAAATAGCTGAACAGTGGTTTGATAATGTCCTCCGAGAATTCAGATAATACTCACTTAACCCGTCTCATGCGATTAAAACATCCTTTTCTGACTGTTGCGTCTCTGAGCTGCTGAGATCTAGTGAGGCGGTGCGGACAAATGAAGGGGAGGAGAAGTCGAGGGCAACAGGAGCTCAGATGATAAACATAATTTACACTCTCCACAACCAGAGTCGTTAATTATCTTCACAGTCACTGACTAATGAACAACTCATGGACAAAGAGATGGGAGAGTTGAGACAACAGAATCAAAGTACTATAACCTTCCTCCTGTATGGAAAAATATATCATCTCCACATCCATAACATTCACCCAAAAATGAAAGTTGTGTCATCATTTAGTCACCCTCATGACTTATATGACTTTCTTTCTTCTGCAGAACACAAAATAAGATTTGACCTCTAGTGTACAGAAAGAAAAAACTGAGACACTTTTCTAAATATCTAGTTCAACAAAAGATACAGTGTTGGAATGAATTGAGGATGAGTTAATGAACTTCATTTTGGGAGAGCTATCCCTTTAAACATCCATACGCAATAAATAAATTAATGTTTTAATAAGTGATCTTATCCACCTTATTTTTCAAAATGTAAGCCGTTTTTCTGTGAATGTGCGAGACTTCTGGTTCATTAGCCACTGTAGAGAAATAAAGAGAAGAATAACAAAGTGCAGTAAATGGTAAAACTGTTTGCACTACAAAACATTGTCTTCATAATTAAGATAATACATTAAAATAATGTGGTAAGATACCAATTCGCAATATGAAGCAGCAAATCAAGCTGTTTTGTAAAGCTAAAAATAGCTGGAAGCAAATGCCACCGGAAGCCAGACCCATAGAATTTACAATTTCCGCTCTTACGGGAAAAATAAGGTGGATACATAAAGGTAATTGTCAGAAAAAAGTCATCATTTTATATCACGCCATTCCCACGCGAGCTCTCAACACACTGCAATACCTTTTCTGAGTAACATTCCATGCATGTTGAACAGCTGAATTGATTTATGGCTCTCGTTTTAAACTGGCAAACAATCAATGCTGTAATGTGCAGTGTACCTTTAAGAATGAATAGAAATGATTTATGGTCCACCAAACAGCATGAGTCATTCATGTGGCAGTATTTGCTATACACACTTAGTTAGTGCACACGTCTTACCATCTTATGCGGAATGGCTGTGAACTTTCACATAGAATTGATGGTAGTGAGGTGAATATTTCATAGCTATTGATTTAAATAACCAACGGACCATTTAAAATATTGATTGGAAAACCAATTTGATCACCAATTGTAAATGCGATACAAACTATAAACTCAAAAAATTATTCAACATTTAGAAACGTAAATATGTAAATAAGCACTGGGACTGCAAAAATGGTTCAGGGCTTGTGTAATCCAGTCCTTGCAGATCTTGTTCATACATACAGTGGCAAGAATAAGTTTGTGAACCCTTTGAAAATATCTGTTTGTTACACATAAAACTATCTGACTAAACTAATAACTTTAACTAACTAATAACTAATAAATTTTTCACATTTTTATTCACAGCTCATGGTGGAGAAAGTAAGTGAACCCTTTGAATTGAGTAAACTTTAGTTCCACCTTCACCACCAAAACCTCCACTAAATGTAGCTGTTTCTGTAGCTGCTTCTAACCTCCAGATCTGTTTCAGGTTATCAATATTTCAAGGTTGTCTTGGTGGTACAGCTTTCTTTAGGTAATGCCATGGCATCTGAATGGCTTAAGGTCAGGACTCTGGAAAACACATATTTTTCAGCCGTCCGTTTGGTTGATCACCTTCAGTGATTGCAAGTGCCCAGACCCAAACCAATATGCTCCTCCATTATGAGGTTTTATAGTTGGTGTGCAGTGTGTTGCAGAATAGCAACAGTCCAGAACCTGATTGTGTTTGTCTAGAATTGTGACTTGAGATTGAGATGAAGATCAGAACACATTTTATGAGTAATGCAGGAACTGCTTTCCTGTAAGATGCGTAACTTTAAATGTTATAGAGGCTGAAATGTATTAGAATAAGTTTGGAGGATATCATTTGTGAAGGCAAGGCTGGTAAACTCAGAAGTCAGAAGTCAGAAAGAGCTTTATTTTTAGGAATTTTACTTGACTACAGGAGCTTCCAGTGCAGAAGAAAGTATGGACATGCAAACATGCATGATAGTGCAGACATACATAGGAATAACACAGTAGAGATGGAATATAACACTAATATAAGAAAAATAGAAAATTAAAGAATGCATTACTGTATATACAGAAGTAAAAGTATAGAAAAAAATAAAATTGTTTAAATGAATGCACAGATATGTTATTTAGCAACGTCATATGACCCCTTTAAAGGGTCATGACATGAAAAATCAAATTTCCCTTGATCTTTTGAAACATAATAGGCCTTTGTATCATTAAAACATCCTGGGGGGTCGGGGGGGGGGCAATACATTTATGTAACCAAGCTACAAAAATGGCTCATCTGAATAGGATCTGTGATGTTACATAGGCAAATACATTTGCATATGAGCAAGACATTGATAAATACTTCTCCATCATCGCACCATAAGCCCCACTCACTCATGTTCAGTCACTTAATGGCTGAAAACTGTCTACACCAGGTGCGAGTGTTACATTGCGTCAAAAGCAAACAAAAATACAAGCTTAACATGTGGCACCCCGGGTGTATGTGTTAACTTTAGTTGTGTTAATGTTTGCCTTTAGATCTGTTGTACCTTATTCATTTTCTTCACAGTGCAGTTGAAATGTCCGTTCTTCTGTTGAGGTAGATTCCAGTGTGACTGCACCACCACTGTGCTTCCACCCTGTAACTGGTTTCAGAATTTCACTGTTCAGAATGCATGAGTGTTCATTCAACTGCAGGTGGCATGAGCTAGTGTACCTAGAAGTCCTGTAAAGGGGAAATGGAATGCATGACAGTTACCTGGAATACCCCAATGATCACAACAACAAGCTTTGACACAGAGCCGTGGCCTCACAAACTGCGACTTGGCAGCAATGCAGTCTATGGTACTATGGAAACTGTCAAAGTTCATCACCCTGAGTGCGTTCAAGAAACAGCAAGGCAGTAGAGCCAGCCTTTTTCAGTTGGGAGAAGGTGTTGTGGGAAATGCACATCAACATCCAAACGTATAACTGCCTATCACCCATCACCAGACCATACAAGTGTGTTGGAGCAGGGTTAGAACTAAAATCTGCAAAATGGTGGCCCTCCAGGAGCTACTGTAGGATTGACAACATTTTTACAAAGAGTTCAATTTAACAAGGAGACACTTTTCGGACTTGATGTACAGAGAGAAAAATAGTACACAAGAGTTTGTTTTTCTGTCCAGGACTGATGCCTGTGATAACAGTTGGTCAAGTTCTGCGGTTAACAGACTTTATTCTGGACTGTGCATGCTCTCTTTTACAGGTAGGTCTGATGTCTGAATTTCTCCTGAGCTGGAATGTAAACTGAGGACCTTGATCTGACACAGTACAGAGACAAACAGATCATATTCAGCAGCAGTGGTTCTGCTATGCCTTGGGTTGACAGGAGTTTGTCACAAAAGAGGCATAAACTTGCAATGGAAAAAGGAAGTTTGAAGCCTGGAGTGTCAGAACTGGAGTTGATGTGAAACGCGATTCACCTTGGAAGTGCTGGTTTCCAGGTGAAAAGCTAAGAAGTTCTTTTTAATAAGCACAGAGAAAGGAACAGTGGTGATGCTGATGGTTGGAAAGCGGAAATTGAAGCCAGTCTCTAATCGTGATCCTTAGTTCACAATCTAATTTATTAATTTCATCTTCATGTGTACCCACCAGTGGGATCATGTAATGTGGAAGCATGTCATTTGATGTTAATTCCAATTAAAGTTTTTCAATTCAAAATACTTAAACCAGTTTTCTGAATGTAAACATTATAACACAGAGGTGGCCAAATTTCGACACGCATGATTGATTAAAGCTTAGAATAGGGGTCCATTGACCAGACTGAAGATATCACGGTATGTTCAAAGTAAGATGTGATGCAGTTTATTTCTCTTAAGAAAGCAGAGTGGGTAGATCTCGCACAGATACAGTTTAAGGAAGACAGTGTCATCTCAAGAAATATCTGCGTACACACAAAACCACTGAAAACCGACTCAAAACAATTTAGAATACATGCCAGACTAGTATGTGGCACTGTAATTTTGCCACAGAGGCACACTAAAATGGAGGAGACTTGGAGCATGCGCATAAATGTTGCGCACTGTATACAAACCCAACACAACAACAAGAAAAGCTAGTAAAGTTAGTAAAGCTAATAGGCTCAGTAGGTCCTGCAGCACGAACACAAGCATATAGTCTGCCATTGTAGTTGTTGTTGCTGTTACGTGACATAGTGGTGTCTGACTAGGGTCGAGATGTGGGTTGATGACGACATCATCGTTTCACAACATATACTGTACACACGAAAATGCAAAGGTGTCATTTTCAGATTTATCTATTCTGGGACCCGGTTTAAAAAAAAAGAGAGAGGTTTCAGGCTCCCAAAACGCTGGATACGTCTGCACAAAATGCTGATATGATAAAAAAAAATTTATGTATACAGCTAAACACATTTCCATGTGTACGGGGCCTATAGCAGTGATTCAGATCATTTGCATCAAATAAACTAAAGTGTGTCAGATACTGCTTCTCCACTGGGGCTGGAGCTGGAGCCGGTGCTCCGTGGCTCGCATTTCCACTGGCAGGAACCCTCTGTGTCACCAACATGTGACCGGAAACACTTGTTATCTCTTGCGGAAGGAGAGCATTGGTGTCTTCTGCTGACCACTACTGAACTTACATATTTAATTGTTGTTAATTTACCTGAACTCCGACGGCTTTTTAAAATTGCACGTTTCAAACTGCAGTTTGTATTTGAATGCCGCCTACTGACATCATATGCATCACATAAAAGGAACTCTGGAATTCCATGCCATGAAAACATAGACATCAAGTGTACTATTGTCACGCCCCTGGACTCCTTGTGTTGTGTTTTCCCTCCCCAGGTGTGCTGTGTTCCCTTTAATTAGTCATTCTTTGCACCTGTGTTTTCCCAATCACCCAGTGTTTAAAAGCCCCAGTCCTTTCAGTTAGTGTTTGTCGGTCCTCAAACGTCATTCTTTGTGTTCCAGTGTCTCCTACGTTCCCCGTGTGATCATTAAAGACTGTGAATTGAAGTTATCTCCATGTTTCCTCGTTCCACGCTCCTTGCCTCCCGAGAAGTGTGATAGAAGGGCCGACCAAAACAGTAACTTCCGTTTATCCCCTCCGTTTGTTTTCCGTTTTTTCCTCAGTGTTTTTCCTTTCCATTGTGTTTACCCCATGGATCCCTTCACTCGCCCCGAATTCCTCCTCCTCCTGCTGGAGCAGGGAGACAAATCTCTCGAGGACCATACCAAACTGTTCCTGTTGGTTGCGAACATCACCAGCTATCCGGACAATGCGCTCTGCTCTTTCTATGACGCAAGCCTGAAAGCCGAGTGCAGAGCGTTGTTGTCCGAAGATGGTCCTCGGGAGGAATTCGCCGCCTTCATGGAGTGGACTCTGGCGAGAAACGGGTCGCCACTCACCATCTGCCCCGTGGAGGATCTCGCCGGATCCACTCCAGACACAGTGCCCAGCCCACCATCTCCCCGATGAGCGGAGCGCATGCCTGAGCCCACCGCTGACGGAGAGCCATTTCCCGCCGCTATCCGCAAGCCAGAGCAAAGCCAAGCGACTGAGCAGAGGATCGCCTCGGAAGTTGAGCCCAACCCATCAGACCAGGTGTGAGCGTGGAGAGGAGCTCCGCCCCCTGCATCATGGCTGAGGGTGAGCTGACTATGGCGGGACATAAGGGCCAGAATATAGAGGGAAGGGCTCCTGATCCCCAGTTCAGCCCAGGAAGGGGCTCCTGATCCCCAGTCCAGCCAGGAAGGGCTCCTGATCCCCAGTTCAGCCAAGGAAGGGCTCCTGATCCCCAATTCAGCCCGGGAAGGGCTCCTGATCCCTCGTTTAGCCCAGGAAGGGCTCCTGATCCTCAGTCCAGCCCAGGAAGGGCTCCTGAACCCCAGTCCAGCCCAGGAAGGGCTCCAGATCCCCAATTCAGCCCGGGAAGGGCTCCTGATTCCTCGTTAAGCCCAGGAAGGGCTCCTGATCCCCAGTCAAGCCCAGAGAGGGCTCCAGCCAAGAGCGCCCTCCAGTGCCCGCTCCTCAAAAATGCCCGCCATCCCACCCGCTCCAGCCTCCTCCACCACTGTCATCTGTCAGCCCCTCTGCTCGCCCTCAGCCCACCATCATTGTGGTGCGAGCCCCACGGGACTGCCATCCTCCAGCATCGCCATGGCTGGAGAATCCCTCACCTCCGCCTCCAGCCTCCGAGGCCCAGACTCCGCCTCGGCCTGTAGAGCCAGTGTCTCCACCTCGGCTCCTAACTTCCTCGCCTCCACCGTCACCCATCGATACATCAGCTCCACCGGGTTTCCCATCCCTCCGGATCAGCCAGTCGGCTCTGGATCAATCCTGGAGCCGGCCTCGTCGCTCTGTCCCACCAGATCCGTTGGGTCCTTCCTCCCGCCAGCTCCACCTGGTTCTCAGTCGCTCTGGCTCCGCCGCGGATCTCCGCCTTGGTTGCCAGAGCCTTCGGCTCCACCCTGGCCCCCCGGATCCTCGGCATCCCCCTGGCTCGTTGGCTCTCCGTCTCCGCCTCGGGCTCCTCCACCACCTGCTCTGCCACCGTTGGTCGACCCCCTGGAGTCGGTGGCCCTTCCTCCTCCATGGCTCCTCCCTCCATCAGCTCCACCGTGGGCCGCTGTTATGCCTTGGGACTGGTGTCAGCCTGCTGTGCTCTTCCTGCTCCGGGTCCCTCCTGTCTGCTCCCTGGCTCCTCCCTCCATCGTCTACTCCCTGGAATCTGTCTGCCGGCCCCCTCCCGGGCATCCGTCCTCCTCCCTAGTTCCCACCCACTCCCCTCCCCATGTTGTTTCTACGGTGCGAGGATGCACCTTCCAGGAGGGGGGAGTAATGTCACGCACCTGGACTCTTTGTGTTGTGTTTTCCCTCCCCAGGTGTGCCGTGTTCCCTTTACAGTCTGGTTTGAAAATCAGCGGGATTAAACCCTTAGTTGCATTGACTAGTTGTTAATACATGTTGTTGTGCAGTTTTGAACAAGGTCATTAATCTGTCCACTCAGGCCCGGCCACCACACTGAGTCTCGAGCACGCAGTCGACATCTAGCATCTAGGAGCCCCCTGGTGCCCTTCGTGCAGCTTCTCCAGGACTGTGTTGCGCATACCTGAGGGTAAAACCAGCCGGGATCCCTTTAATAGTAGATCATCATGGACTGTGAGAACTGCTCTTTCAGGCCAGAATTTCCTTACCTCCCCTGTTATGAGGCTGAGGTCTGGCCATCCTTCCTGGCATCGCTTCATCACCTCAGAACAGGTGGGGTCCACTTTCAGCTGTTCTATGAGTTCAGCCAAATAGTTAAGGCTGCGAGGTATGCAAAAGTCTCTACATAGATGTTTGTGTCTTCCATAAAGTCAGCATCAGAATTGTGTTCTCCCAGGCTGTTTGTTACTGGCGAACAAGACAATGTGTCAGCTGTCACCAGCATTTTGCCAGATGTATGCGTGATGGTGTAGTTGTACCTCATCACCCTCATGTGGAATCTCTGAATTCTCAGCGGAAGTTCTGCTAGCTCTTGAATACCCAACAGGCTCACCAGGGGTTTGTGATCTGTCTCCAGATGGAAGTGATGTCCAATGAGGAAGTCTTTAAACCTTTCACATCCCCAGGTCAGACCCAAGGCCTCCTTTTCCACCTGGGTGTACCGTTGCTCTGTGGGAGTAAGTGAATGTGACGCATAAGCCACTGGTTTCCACTGCTCCTCCTCTTTCTGTAGAAGAACTGCACCAAGGCCATATGATGATGCATCAGCAGACAGTTTCAATTCACTGAAGGCCTCTTGTTGCTTTACCCCAGCCCCAGTGGTTTCTATTTGACAGAAAGTCCCTCAGTGGCCTGTCGTTCTCTGCAAGGCATGGTATGAATTTACCTAATTGGTTTACCATACCGAGGAAGCTGCAAACTTCACTGATGGTGGATGGCTCTTTCATCTCCAGCACCGCTCTAGTCTTGTCTGGATCAGGTCTCACTCCACTCTCTGAAATTATATGACCCATAAACTTGACCTCCTGTCTGCCCAACTCACACTTCGCCAAATTAAGTGTTTATAACAGCTTTTTCAATCCTGGCTAATACTGTGTGTAGTCTCTCGTCATGCTGAGCCTGTGACTCACCCCAGATGAGCACATCGTCTATATTGCACACAACACCAGTCAGTCCTTCTATGACCATCGACATGCGTCTCTGAAAATGCTCTGGTGCAGAAGCAATGCCAAACGGCAGCCTATTGAAAAAAAATCTTCCAAATGAGTTTATAAATGTTGTATATTTGGCTGATTGGTCCAACAGTGGAATCTGCCAGAACCTCATGTTTGCGTCCAATTTACTGAAAACGTTAGCCCTGCCCAGCAGTCCAAGAGACTGCTCTACAGAAGGCAAAATGTACTTCTCCCTACATACAGCCTCATTCAGTTTAGTGAGGTTAACACGGATACATACGGTCCCATTCTTTTTGGGCACAGGTACCATGCCGGAGCACCAGTCGGTCGGCTCCTCAAACTTTGTTATGACTCCGAGCTGCTCCATGCGCTCATTTTTAACCTTTTCCAACAAAGGAAATGGAACTCTCCTAAGGGTTTCCAGAGAGAATGGAGTCACATTTTGAGCTTGATCGTGTAGGGCTGGCATACGTAGGCCTTGACACAACTTTGAGTAAATTTTTTTGAGTATGCTCGCATCCACACTGTCAAGCCGAGCTACAAGATTGAGCTGTAAAATTGCTGGCCGACCTAGAAGTGCTGTGTGCAGATCTTTAACCACATACACCTTTTCTTGCACAGTAAGCTCACCTTTGCTAAGTGACTCATGGGACTTCCCAATTATAGAGAGTGGACCGCCACCTGGCCCCAATAGCGGCTTGCCTCCATTTTCTAGAGTGAATACCCCTTTTGTTATCTCTCTGAATGTAAACTCTGGGATTACCGTAACGTCAGCGCCTGTGTCGATTTAAAATTTTACTTTATGGTGTCTAATGAACAGCTCTACAGCCAAAGCATCCTGGCCTGCCTCTACTGTGCCTAAAAACAAGGACTCTGATGATTCATTGCATTCCTCTGCATCAATATCATGCACTGTTTTGGCAGTTTTACGCATCTTGCTGTAGTGCCCTTTTTTCCACATGGCATGAAACATCTTTGGCTGGGCACTGCCATTTCCCATGACCAGGTGTTTTTCCACATCTTTGACAGGGCCTTTTGTCATTTTTGTTCACAGATGAGATTGATGCATGCTTGGGAAAACTGCTATTTTTGAATTTTGATGGGCTCTGTTTGGCTGTTATTTTGTTAGTTTTTGCAGCCACGGCATCAATTTCAGCTCCACTTCTTGACTCACCTCTTAAGTCAGTTTGCTGTTTTTAATGACTTCTGATTGTCGTGCCATATTAACTCTTTCCCTGCCTTTGACGAGTTATCTCGTCTTTTAGAAGACAACTCGTCTTTGGCTGGGAAGCATTTTTACGGCTTTTCGTGTTTTCACTGTTATACACTAGGGGGCGCTGTTACACATCTTCTGAATGAGTACAAAACCTCCCGAACAAAAACACACGTGAACAGGACAGAGAAACGAGCGATCTCTTATGTAAACAGATGCATATGAAAAATAATGCGATCATCAACAATGGCAGCATATAAATGAAAACTGCATAATTTTACGGAGTAAAATGTTGATCCAGGAAGTGGTATATGTCTGTGCAAGCTTTGGAGGTGTTGATAGAAGCGATTTACTGGATTTATGCTTTGATAATCGTACTGAATATTACCCAGATGTAGTTTTTGATAAAAATGTGATTTTCTCACCTTTTTGCTCAAAATTATGCATTTTTATGAAACCTACCTATATACAAGTGTTGATTAAAAAAGAACGCTTTAAGCTTGAATAAAACTGATTTTTTTTGTTTAAAAGTAAAGGCTCTGATCTTTAATTTCGGTGTATTGCATATTCAAGTATTCATACAGCAAAATATTCTGGAGGCCATCAAATTTGAGTTTGAATGATCAAAAATGATGGCGGTGGCTGGCAACTTTTTTCAAAAATGCTGGCGGGGAAAGAGTTAATAGCTTTCTCAAGAGTGAGGTCTCTGTCCAGCTGCATCCGCTCAGATAGTGTACTGTCTCTTAGACCAACTGCAAGTCTTTCTCTGAGCAGTTCATCATGAAGAGCACCATAGTTACAGTTTTCTACAAGAGCATATAGGGCTGTTATGAAATTATCAACTGGTTCACTTGGCTGCTGCACTCTTTCATTGAATCTTGCTCGTTCCTAGATTACGTTCTTTTTGGGCACGAAAAATCTGTTGAATGTCTCTTTAACTGTTTCATACTCCTGCCGCTGTGCTTCGGATAAAGGCTGATCTCTTAGGGCATCAGCTGTCTCGTCTCCCATGCAGTATATTAATGTGTTCGCCTGATAAGCCTGCGAGCTGACATGTAAATTACTGACCAGTCGAAATCTTTCTCCCACTCTTGAGGTTTTGAGAAATTGAACCGCTCTGGAGGCTGAATCGTGAAGGGGGCGCTCGGAGGCATGTTTACATGCCTTACATGGCTGGAGTTGTTGCTGCGCCCCCGCAGGACCCGCGTCGACTTCGCTCATGCTGTTCGCTCAACTGCCCCGACTCTTTCTTTCTTTCTTTCTTTCTTTATTTTTCTTCTCTGTCACCCCTCTATTCTCGCTTTACTTCTGACACCATGTGCTGCGTATTAAAACAACAAGGAGACAGGCCATTGCAAGTGTTTACTTATTTGCCAAAGCTTTTATTTCCCCCCTGTCTTTTTACCGCTTCTTCCCTGTTCTAACCCTTGACTCCTCCCCGTCCCTTTGTCTTAAAGAGCCCCATAACAAACACATAATAATCACACCACAAACATCTTACATTTTAAATGTAGCCTACATTTTAAACAGAATATCGTCATGTTTGTTATATTTTGCAATGAAATAATAATAGTCCAATGAAATCCATATCATTTGGTGTGCGTCTCCACGCAACAACAGCGGTGATGGTTAGAGAATTAAATCTGCCGGCACGTCTTCATTAATAAAATTAAAACCTTCAGTGCACAATTTTCCACACCACAACATTTCAAGCACATCTTACCAGCAAACATATTCTAGTTCACATCCTTCTTCTTCACTCCCTGAGGCAGAAGTCTCCAAACTCATCTTTTCTAATCATCCTACTACTTGTCTGCTTGATCCTATTCCATCTCATATACTTCAAGCCATTTCTCCTGCAGTTGTACCTGCACTCACTCACACATCATTAACACATACCTTCACACTGGTGTTTTCCCCTCAGCATTCAGGCAGGCTCGTATAACCCCACTACTTAACAAACCCACCCTTAACCCATCTCTTTTAGAGAACTACAGATCCGGTTTCCCTTCTTCCTTTCATTGCAAAAAAAAAACACTTGAATGAGCTGTGTTCAACAAAGTCTCTGCCTTTCTCACACAGAACAACCTCCTCGACAGCAACCAGTCTGGTTTCAGAAGTGGACATTCAACCGAGACTGCCTTGCTCTCAGATGTTGAAGCCCTAAGACTGGCAAAAGCAGATTCCAAATCTTCAATACTTATCTTGCTGGATCTGCCTGCCGCTTTTGACACAGTTAACCACCAGATCCTCCTGTCAACCCTATTGGCAAAGGGCATCTCAGGAACCACATGCCAGTGGTTTGAGTTTTACCTCTCTGATAGGTCCTTCAAGGTATCTTGGAGAGGTGATGTGTCCAAGTCGCAACATCTACCTACTGGGGTGCCCCAGGGCTCAGTTCTTGGACCACTTCTCTTCTCTGTCTACATGGCATCACTAGGTTCTGTCATTCAGAAACATGGATTTTCATATCACTGCTATGCTGATGACACTCAACTCTACCTCTCATTCCATCCTGATGATCCGACGATAGCTGCTTGCATCTCAGCTTGTCTAACAGACATTTCTTGCTGGATGACGGACCATCACCTTAAACTCAACCTGGCCAAGACAGAACTGCTTGTGGCTCCAGCAAACCCATAGTTTCATCACAATTTCAACATCCAGTTAGGCACATCAGCCATAACTCCTTCAAAAACAGCTAGAAACCTTGTAGTTGTGATTGATGATAAGCTGAATTCATCAGACCACATTGCTAAAACTGCTGTCCTGCAGATTTGCTTTATTCAACATCAAGAAGATCAGACCCTTTCTTTCGGAACATGCTTCACAACTCCTTGTTCAAGCTCTTGTTCTGTCAAGGCTAGACTATTGCAATGCTCTCTTGGCAGGTCTTCCAACCAGTTCTACCAAACCTTTACAATTAATCCAGAATGCGGCAACAAGATTCATTTTTTATGAGCTGAAAAGAATGCACGTCACACCTCTGTTTATCAATTTGCACTGGCTACCAATAGATGCTAGCTTAAAATTCAAGGCATTGATGTTTGCCTACAAAACCACCACTGGCTCTGCACCCCTTTACCTAAATTCATTACTTCAGAATTATGCTCCCTCTAGAAGCTTGAACGCTGAACGTGCTCTATGTGCATCACCAGCCCTTTTGTGATTTAATTGCTTCCATTGTCCTCATTTGTAAGTCGCTTTGGATAAAAGCGTCTGCTAAATGTAAATGTAATCCATATAGTAATGTATTTAAACCCTCATGTTTGCCTTTTCTTTTTTGTTGCTGTTCCATGTTTCCATACATGCATGGTCATTGGTTATTGTCAAGTTCTTGTCGCTGTTTATGGTTTGTTTTATGATTTTGAATTTCACTGTGTTTGAAAACTCTTTATTACAGTATTAAACAATTATAATGAAAACGATTATATTTAACATGTTCAGGAAATCCTGCAGTATGGCTTCAGCCGCACTGCCAATCTGCATCCCATAAGGATACCATGTGTAGGTGTGAGTATCCTTAAATGCTCATTTACATCTCTCTTTACATTTTGTATATTTAGAAGGCAATCATCTCTTTTGCAAGCCTCCATAGCCTTTTTGAGCATATTACTTTGCAGGGATAGGATGACTGTATCTCCAGAGCTAGTGAATGTGGAAAAAGTAATACAGGTTTTTGATCCACCCAGCATTATGTGGAAGCAATGGAGGAAACTTCATATGCTGACAGTGATGTACCGGGAGTAGGGATTACTTCATTTTCTGCATACAATATCAAAGTGACAGGAGCAGGGTAAATAACTTTGATGGCACTCTTGTGCTGAATTTGATCAGTGGATGTAAGGGATAAGAAGTCATTGAAGTCAAAATCTTTATAGACTGGAGACTGCAATCATCAGTAATATCAGAAGCCTCCCTAATAGCTATCTTCTGCTCATCCACTGTATTTGAGACTCCTGAGGGTGTAGCTCCCTGATTTTCTGTTCAATAATTACTCTTAGTGCTGCAGTAAGAAAAAGACTAAGAAAAAAATGATTATAGGATCAACACAAAACAGCATTAAAGCTAAAAGTCAGATATATCTGAAAATCTATAGTTTACCCCAAAATACAATGTAATTTACATTCCAAACATGCATGTATTGGTGTTACACTGAATGTTAAGTACTGACAGATAATTTTATGTTCAGCCAGACCACTCTTTGAGATTTACATTTTGAATGACCCAATGTCAGAAAACGTTGATAGCATGACAACAGTTAAGGGTGTATTTTTTATTTTTTTTATCCAGACAGTAAGCCGCCAGAGGATACCAGTCACCAAGTGCCTGGTGCACATCCCCACTTGAATGAAGACAATAACATCTCAAATGCTCATCATACCAAGCACTGAAATTCCTGACAGTGAAACTAACACTTCTTTCCAAAATGACATACTGCATAATTTCGGCAATGTCAGGCAAACCCCCAGTTCAACCATAAGGCAGAACAATCCCACTTTGTATGCTGTTCCACAGTAAAACACTTAAGTAGTTAATGGAAGCCTTCTTTGATTTGTCATTTTTATCATGGCCAGCTGCATCCCTACATTCAGAAGATTTAGCAGCATATTTAGGGTGACAATACATGCCATTTTTACGAGACACATCCTGGCCAGGATTCCTATATTTCCTAAAATATCCAGAATTTGGCTGTTTGCGCTGCACGGACCTATTGTTCTATGACATCTGTAAGAGCTATAGAGAGCAGAGCAGATGGCTTCTTGTGCTTTCGAGACATTCTCTCAGTACTTTGATGTCACTCAACGATCAGTCTGTGGAGTCGAATGAATGAACGAACTGACACATCTAATATGAACATGTATTTGCATCACTTTTACCATTCTCTGTAGACCCCACCTTCTCACGCTCTACAATTAGTCGATTATGTACAATGCCAGCACGTTATTGGTCAAACTAGTATGAAAACAGGAAACAAAGCTAAATATAGAAATCCTGGCCAGGATGTGTCCCTTAAAAATGGCATGTATGGCCACCCTAAGCATATTGCAAATTTTACTCGCATAAAAATTAGGTTTTCCCAGGACTGGCATGTAAGTGATGAGCCATCATTAGTTGATGCCTTGATGCAATGGATAGCAAAACATTTTTAAAACTGGTAGTATGTCCTGAAAAAGTTATGCTTATATTCAAAGCAAATCGTCCAAAGACCAACAACTTGACCAGAAGCCTCTATCAACTGAGGATAAGGACACAAGAAGTGGTGTTTTGGGAGCAGTTTTTCTCTGTGGGAAAAGGTCAAGAAATCGATGCCAGTGTTGTGATATCTTAAAGTCAGGATAAATAATTCTTTCTGCAGGTGACATGACCAGTTCAACGATCAGGTGCTTTTCCGCCAAGAACAAAGGAGGCTTATACATCCATGTTCAGACTGTGAAGGAAAATCCTACACTGACCAATTGTTCAAAAAGGTTTGTCCATTGACAGACAAACTGAGACATTTTCACTTTACTACTGGTTATCCCCCAGGCATAGCCCATGACTTTTTTGAAGGAGTCATTCCTATGGAGCTTGCACTGTGCTTCCCTATCTTGTGAAGGATGAGTATTTCACTTTAAGTGAAGAGTTTAGCTCAGTGTGTCCAATTGTACTACCAATTGTAAGACAAAACAAATAGCCTTCAGGCAATACCCCAAAATCTGGTCAAATGTTGAAGTGTTGAGCAAAATGCATGAGAACTGGGCCCTTATCAGACTTCTGCCATTCTTTATTGAGTCCAAGATAGCTTAAGATGAACCTGCCTGGCAAAGAACCAAAACTCAAATGGTGATAGGACACTTGAACATTGTTGAGACCTTTTCAAACTCAACCGCTGCAATGTCCGGAGAATAGACTTCTGAATGAAAAGCCAAGGAACCACCAACCTTTATTGCTGTCAGATTAAAATGAACCAATTCAACCACAACAATTGCCTCTGAGGGCACTGCCATGGTTTTCAATGGAAGATATTAAGAAAAGCCAGCAGCAAGAGAGTAATTAAGAAAAGTGTCTGTTGTGAAATGAGACAAACAAACAAAAATATTCTTGTTCAGTCACTTAGACACATCGTTAAAAATAAACTTCAGCCATCCATTTCTAATAGTTCTAATGCGTTTCTAATAGTTCTAGCCATGCATTTCTAATTATCCTCTGGACGGATATCCACACTTTTGGAAGTACAGTTTGTCTACATCAAAGGACAGAGCAACATTAGACGGTCTTGCTCGATAACAGCATCACGCTTGTGATCGATTGACAGAAATTAGTTGTTAGGAGCACGCCACCTTCATTTACATATGCGTATTAAGGGCTGTGTATAGGAAAATTGTAAAATCGTGTAGAGGGCGATTTAAAATCTGAATGTTTCAGAAGGACAAAGTACAACAACTCATATTTTAAACTGAGGAATTACTTTGAGAAGAACCTGCAGTGTAGGTATTATATATCTATATATATATTTATATATACTGTATACAGTGTTGGGAAGTAGCTAGTTACATGTAACGGAATTACATAATTAATTACAAAATAAAAGTAATTGTAATCAATTACAGTTACTGAGAAAAATGTGCAATTAAATTAATTAAATTACAGTTATTAAAATGTTAAGGATTACAAAGGGGGTTACATCAGATTTTTTTTCACAAACACTCCCACATACCGATTTAATTGATTTATTTCATAAATTGCATTGACTGCTCTAAAACATGAGACACCAATGTTTCAGGAGTTTACAACATGCTTATTCGATAACTCTTATTTTCTATATGGTGTATGTAAATGCTTTTTTTTTTTCAAAGGCATTGTTAGATTCAAGTGTTTCCTGTCATAGCTATGCAAAAATTTGATTTCAAAAACAGTATCATAGCTATTAAAATATTTCTTGTTATGATTTTAAATCTGTATTAACCTGAAGAACAACGATCTTAAAGTAAGTCTGATTTGGGGTGGCTGTGCTTCAAAGGGGCATCGGTTGCCCTTTTCCAAGTAGGTATGATTCTTTAGTCGGTCTTCTGAATGGTGCTAAAGGGGGCTGTGGAAAACAACACCCTTTTTACCTTGTCAAAACAGCTCTGTTCACGTGACTAGTTTCGTGCATATCTCTTACATGATAATAAAGCTTGACTAACCACGCCCATCTCTTCCGTGGAAGAGCAAATAATCATTAAAAAATATATAAAGTGTGAGACTTACTACTTCTGGAGGTGCGGCTGGATCACAAACAATCCTTGAGATTTTACTTTTTAACAAAATTTGCATTGAATTGTCCCTCATTCAGAAGGCAGACTAGAGTAAAATGATTTGCGCAGACATAAACGAATTTAGGTGTATTTGTTAGCGCATTTCCATCAAAATCACAGCTGTTGGGTCTGATGTCTGGAGAAAATTAGGACTCTTATATTGCACTACATCAGGGGTGGGAACGTTGATCCTGGAGGGCCACTCTCCTGCAGAGTTTAGTTCCAACCCTGAAAAACCCAAGAAAAAAAAAACCTAAATGCATCCCGAAGACCTTGATTAGCTGGTTCAGGTGTTTTTGATTAGGGTTGGAGCTAAACTCTGCAGGGACACCGGCCCTCCAGGATCAACTTTCCCCACCCCTGCACTACATCTAACAACAAAACACCTTTATTGCTTACAAGACATTGTTGTCGCTACAGCTGCTCGAGCGCGGAGAAAATTACGGACTTTGTACAACTGGCTGAGGGTGGAAATATGCTAATATGGGACAGTACGCCAGTGGTCGTGGGAGGGGCCTGAACAATATGACATCATATTGGCTTGATAACTCTTTAGGTTCTTGGGGGATTAAAAAAAGGAGTGAATGGATTTTTTTCATTGTAGAGTGGTTGTGTCTACACACTACCAAGACACATTTATATGCAAATGATGATATTTTGCATGCAATGTCTCCTTTAAAATTTTAATATTATAATCTTAATTCAAGTGACGAAGGATTTTGAAAGTCTGACAGTTATCAGTACTACTGTAAGGTTAACCCTGCCTGGTTTACATGCTTGAAAATGATTAACAATTGAAAACATTAGAAATTTAGAAAAGTAATCAACCCCCCCAGACCGCCCGGACAGTATCAAAGGTAACAGTTACATTACTTTAATAAAGTAATTGAAAAGTTACACTACTTATTACATTTTAAGTAGGGTAACCTGTAATTATTATTATTATTATTGTAGAGTTAACTATTATATGTGTTAATAACAATGACACTTTAGTGACTGTTTGTGACACGCTTGAATGTGGTCATATTGAATCTAGTCAGTCTTCTACAGTCTTTGATGATCGGGGTATATTATACTTCTTTGGTCTTCTGGGAAACATGTAACTATGTAGCTTCTAAAGGGCAGTACTAAATCATCACATCATCATCATGTTCAAAAGTTTACACCCCCAGGTCTTAAAGCATCAGTTGGTGATCATCCAGGTAACAACACAATTGAATTAAATTATATTATTTATTTTCTAAATGTATAATGCATGTTGTCACTCTTTATTACTCATGCAAGACAATGCTCAGTGTCTTTAATTTTGCAAGCAACAGTAATGATCAATGGCAGAGCTTTCTTGATAAATGTGTAATTTGTGGGTGGAACATATTCCCACCACTTTGAAAGCCTTGAGAAAGTAATTTAATAGAGGAAAAGCATCATTTTTACCTAATTTGAGTTATGTAAGATAAAATATGTTTGCACCAACCAGACAGTGCCTGATCTATGAACCTTACAAACATACAGTATCTGGAGTTAAAAATACATGCATAATAGTATGTTATAAGTAGCTGAAATAAGTACAAATGTCAGGGCATGTCAAAACATCTCAAGGGCCCCAAAATCACCTCAGACCCCAGAGGGTTAAAGCACTAAGGCATTATAGACATTATGACTTTCTGTAAACTTCTTTGAAATGATGTGTAATGTGAAGTGCTATACAAATAAACTGTGGCTGTTTGAGGGGATGGTTGGGAAATTGAAAAGTTGATAATTATGTTTCAATATGCTGGGTACACTTTAGTTTAGTAAACAATTCTCACTATTAACTAACTATTAAGTATGACTTTCGCCTCAATAAACTCAGAGTTTGCTGCTTATTAATAGTTAGTAAGGTAATTCTTAAGTTTAGGTATGGGGTAGGGTTAAGGATGTAGAATATGGTCAGAATAAGGCATTAATATGTGCTTTACAAATACTAATAAACAGCCAATATGCTAGTAATATGCATGCTAATAAGCAACTAGATAATAGTGAGAATGGTTTGCCTAAGGTGTTACCAATTTTTTTTTTATATCAACATTAAAACCCCTTGAGCTTCAATTAAAAAAAATTACACATAGGTCCATAGTGGACAAAAATGTCATGGTCTCATTTTAAAGAAGACCCATGGCAGATTATTGTTGAAAAAAGTTTAAAAAGTGAAACCAAAAAAAAAGTTATAGAGGTTTAAGTTTATGAAAATTAGTTATGAACAATATTTTATATAAAATATATATTTTATGAAACATGTTGAAATCTAAACCTGCTAGAAAATCAAAGCCAAGAATCTAAACAAGTTTAGATTAAGTCAGATTTGAGGTTGATATCTCAAAAAATTAGCTTTCAGTGAGATTTTGTTTGGGCGCAGTAGCAAATTTTCCTGGTGCACACAGTGGTTGGATTTGTTATTTGCAGTAGAGTTTTTCTCTCTCAAATATAACAAGAACACACACACCATTTTTTTTAATGACACACATACAAACCACTCTCTGACATCCATACCAACACATCCACACAATTTTAGCTGCATTATTTATCCACTTGGCTCTATAATATGCAGAAGCAGAAAACAGGAATAAAGCGAGTATTTTCTTTATAGGTCAAATCTGAAAAAATGCCACCATCTGGTAAAGAATTTAATTTTGAAGCCTTGCCAACAGAATGAAAGCCTATTAATAAAAATTGCATCATTTTACAGTTAAATGGCACTGTGATTAAAAATAGCCGTTTTAATGGGTTTCAATGGGGACATTTTTGTTCTTAAGGTCCTGAGAGGAACTATTTTGTGTACCTAGTGCAAAATAGATTTATTTAAGGAAATGAGGGTGAAATAGTAAAATTCCAATAAAAATACACACCTGTGCCAAAATTTATGCAGTTGGCAATAACACAGGCAAAACTATAAAAAAAATAAAAAAACTGAAAAGGACAAAAATGTCCAAAAGGTTGCACAAGAAAGTCAGCTGGATAACTGTCAGCTTTTACCAGACAGACTGCTCTAAACTGAATCTAAACATAACATTGTCTAATCATCTTTCTTAGAACACAAGCCTCACCTCTTTTTTCTTCTTCTTTTTTTTATAAATACTGGCAAAAACTTTATAGCTACAAAGACTATAAGATGCAAATATTACAATTCACCCCCAAATTCAACATACATGACACAAAACAGTAATTACAAATCCACTTTTGGGTGCCTGGAATCCAATTGTTTCTGCAAATTGCAGTGATCCATTTACCTCTATTTCTGTAGTTTTTGGCAGACTGTAAAAAGATAGCTTATTTTCTTATTGAACCCATTTGTGCAGTCAATTGAACAAGAGCTCTTTCCCATTTTACAAGTGTTTCAAGGTGAACACTAATGCTGCCACGCAGTCTTTCTGCCACTCAGTTGGTATAGCGGCAGTCTACTGTGACGTCATGTGTACATCTTTACAAATGTGTAATATGCATTACAAACAGCCAATGGCCACCTGGAAAAGGCATCGCATCACTGCTGCTGCTGTTACAAGTCCCCATAGCAAACTGAGAACTGCAGAATACATTATGAATGCAAATAAATATTTCCACTTGAATATAGTGATCAATGATGATGGCTTGTTGATATACCCTGCTGTTGGTGTTGTGTGCTGTAACCCACTGTTTCCCAGCCCTGTTACTGGAGGCACACCAACAATACACATTTTCAGACTCTTCCTAATCAAGCACATCTGATTCAACTCATCAGCTTGTTAGTAAAGACTCCAAAACCTGCTACAGATGGGTCAGATTAGGGATACATCCAAAATGTGTAGTGTTGGTGTGCCTCCGGGAACAGGGTTGGGTTCTGAGCACCTAGGTTACAGTGCAGCCCTTACAGCAGGGAAACTCTGGCCGTCGAGATACACTTAGGCTAGGGATACATTTGAAAATGCCGTTTTCATTTTTAAAAACTCTCTGTCCACATTAGTGGTTTTTCCAAAAGTTTCTCATCCACACTGAAACGTCGAAAAACCGTTAAAGTCAGTGTAAACTCAATTCTGAGAATTGTACACATTATAAATGTTAGAAATGCATTACTGAAACATGTTACAAAGACTATGATCTATGCAGTACTTAATTGTGGAGTTAGACCGTTAAACTGTTTTTTGTTTTCAGGATTTTTTGGGGTGGGGTTAAAATCATGACTCGATGACGCAACGGAGCCACTGAACAGGGCCCCTCTCGTAACACTATAAGAGCTGTGTTCGACTTAAACTAGCGCTGTGCAGACCAACCGGTGAGTGACACCAAAGTACGGTGAGAGCCATAGAGAGCAGACAGCTCATTCGAATCACTCTCACATATCACACACTGGTTGGTCTGCGCAGTGTTGGTCTAACTAGAGTGCATTAGCATCAGTGCTTTGCCCACTCAGTCGCGAGTTACTGTCATTACCGTTAGTTACAGTTTACAGTTTGCTAACTAGCTATGTCTTCATCACGCAAATGCATATTAGCCTGGTTGCGATAATTTACAAAACAGCTTGTTCTCCTTATTTAAATTAAGCTGCTAGAGCATCTATTCAGCTTGCAGCGGTATTTGACAGTTGAGAGAGATGGCAGCTTTCCCGCGAGTGGGCGTGGTTTCTGTACCGCCAGCGGACACGCCCCTAGCATTTTTAAAGATTTTGATACCTTATTTTATTTACTTGGCTTTTTTATCATTCAAATTTGGCTGGGTGGTTAATAACACATTTTTATGTGGTGTGACAAATTCGGAACACACATTTAATATTGCATTGCATGGACTTTAAATTCTACGAATGTGTAAAACCTCATAAAAGCTCACTGAGATGATACAGAAGGAACAGACATATTAATTGTGCATGCAGTTCTTCTGGCAGGATCATTTTATTTGCAGAAAAGCTTTCCATTTACACTTTGGAGAGCGTTTTTAAAAAGCTCAGTTTTCCATGACAAAAACGACGTCTCAGTGTGGACAGAAGCCCAAAATGGAGAGAAAAAGATGCGTTTTCATATGGACAAGGCCTATTCAAACACACCTGAACAAGCAAATCAAGCTCTTCAGAATTAATAGGGAGCAACAGGCAGGTCTTACAGTCTTACAGGAATTAGCGTGTTGTGTCTGGTTGCCATGCGTTGCAGTAATTATAGGTTTCTTAATTAAGATGTGAATGCTCCCACCCAGATAAAATGACAACAGTGTGCCTGAAAGACAATCTTTCGTCAAAGCTAATCAGGCTTACAATTGCTTAGCCCAGTTGAACGTGAATAGATAACATTTCTAAGTGCACGAATGAATTAATTGTCTTCTCTTAACAAGTTCATAAAAACATAATATTCCCAAGCATTGTTTAGTTACTTAATATTCACAAGCAACAACCTTATTATTCCATTAAAATCCCTGAGAAACAAACTTTGAACACAAATTGCATTTTCTCACACTCTAAGTATTACTTAATATGCTTAATTAGTACATTAATCTATTGTTTCTAATGGGCGATTGAGCTCACTGACACTGAAGGTGAAATGCATATTTCTTTATAAGCACAATGTACTTGTGCCAGCTTAAATTCTCCATTTGTAAATGTACATTATATTTTGTTTCTCACTACTTGATTTAATTCATTAACATCTATTAATATCTTACGGTCTAATAAATATTCTTGTTTTTTACGTGCATAATATAAGAGTACCTTGCATGCAAACCTTCTATTTAGCATTGCTTATATAACCCTATGTTAATAAACATGCTGATTTGCTCTGCATAAATAATCTTGTTGCTCTCCCTTACTAAGTTCATGCTAATTCGCATTTTATTTTTTCACATGAGTTCATTCAAGCTGAGCTTAGTTACTGTTTCCTCACAGCAATGACATTGTCTTCCTGTTGCTGCTGTGGTTACTGAACGCATTTCTTGCACTATACACAACCTGTTAAACATCAAACATGATTTTGAACCATGTGTATGTCGCTTCATTTAGGAACTGATTAATACAGGCTGTGCAACAATTAGTTATTTGGATAATGAAAAGAACGTTCACGTACCTCTGTGTTTCTCGTGGGGGGTCAGGACCTGAACTGGGAACCACTAACAGTCCTTAAAATAAATCTCGACTCTGTTAAAAAAAAAAAAAAAGTTTTCTATTTGAATATATTTGAAAGTGTAATTTATTCATGTGATTTCAAAGCTGAATCTTTAGATAAACGCTGATCTTTGGATGTTTTTATTCATCAAAGAATCCTGAAAAAATTTACTCAACTGTTTTAAATTATTACAGTTTTTCCTCAATCGATTTGACACTTTTCTCCAATGCAATGTACTCAAAACAATTAGCACAGCCATCCAAACACAAAATTATCTTAACCAAACAGTTCTACTTTACTGCAAAATGAAGCACTGCAATTTTTTCTAGTAATGCATTAAAGTAAATATTAACATCAAATCTATAGGTGTGTTCTCTATTGATTATAAAACACATTCAGCTGTAGATGCACAAATATGCTAATGAAAATACATGTTTATTGCAATCCAACAGTTTTAATTCTTCAGTAGTTTTGTTATATATATATATATTGTGTATATCTAAACGAAATGAAAATTGTTATCCAACAACTGCTTTCACCCATGAGAAAAAACGAATTGCCCCTTTAAACTTACGTACAAATGTTGTATACATGAATTATCCTGAATTACTGATCTTGCCTTTCATTTACATCTGGAAGAGAATTTCATTGCATCTTATCTAGACTACATATATTTGCATGTAGCAAAATGTACAGTAAGAAGTTTGAATCCATGCTTGAAAAGCTCCTGTCTTAACATCTCTCCAGGCCTCTTACTTTGAGGCTGGAGGTGTTGTTCTGGACCACCATGTCAACAATGCTCCCGTTCCATTCAAAATAATCTTGATTGTCCACCTTGAATGATCTCAAACTTAAATTCTGAAAAATGTTTTGACATTTACAGTAAATAACAGAAGTTGTCCCTGGAGGACTAAAAATCTGCACTATCAACAATCATAGTACAACACTTTATGTGTTTTTATATGTGTTGTGCACATTGTTTTGAGAAAATGATTTGCATGATTTCTTATTTGTATGAAATTAATGAAAACGTACAATCTGTTTAGGAAAATTACAAAGTATTCAGATCACTGTGTTAACTGTATGACAGGTATTACAACGAGAAGGTGATTTATGAGGACATTTTCAGTGTCCCCGTAATTCAAAAGACTTATAAATAATTCAGAATGAGTTTTTTTGAAAATCTAAAAATGCAGAAAGTCTCCTGTGAGGGGTAGGTTTAGGGGTAGGGTTGGTGTAGGGCAATAGAATATACGGTCTGTACAGTATAAAAACCATTACGCCTATGGAGAGTCCCCATAAACCATAAAAACAAACCTGTGTGTGTGTGTGATATTTTTTTAAGTTGTAAATAAAAGATTATTGGTGTGTTATATAAGAAAATACAATTTCAGAATTTCTTTGTAAGTGTAAAAATGGCAAGCATTTTCGAAGTGAAAATTGTTTCTGCAATGTAATGTATTTTCAATGTAATAATAATGCCACATTTACCAGGCTTTTCAACGGGTGCCTGACTGAGCGGGGAACCTGTTTGAAAGCCTAACAGGAACAGGAGAGTAATGTTGTGTTTCCCTTCAGCCATGAGGCCAAGTTGTCACTCATAACCACATCCAAAACAATAAGTGAATGCTTTTTATTCTCACTAACTGCAGCTATCGTTCACATGTGTCTCTAGCTCTGTGATCTTCTCCATCAGCCTGTTTATTGCCTTGCATTCATCTCATGTGAATGATCCCTCACTGATGGATGAAGCTATGCTGAACATATGGCGTGATGTGCATATGGCAATAGCAAGAGATCCACAGTTGGTTGATGAATGAAGAGTTTGTTGTTTCTGAGAGTAGGGCTTTTGAGATTGATGAAATTAGCGTGAAATGTGAATCACCAAGATAAAGAAGTATGAATCACAGAGGAGAAATAGCTTGATGCAGTCCATAGATTCTTCACATTTAGAAAATAATGTTTTCAGTATAGTCACAACATTTTGCACTAGAAACTAAATTAAAAGTTAATCAAAGTGTTTAGTATAGAAATTGATTAGCTGTCTACCAATACAAAATAAATATAATGTAATAGGCAAACAGAAACATTACAGAAACAGAAAGCAAATGGTATGAGATGATGTTTTTAAGGCAAATGTAAATTTATGTTGCATTTGACATTTATATATCACATTGAATTTATCAATTTTATGTTTTTAAGCATTTTTAAGCATTAAACGAGTTTGTTTATACCAAGTATAAATAGCCCATCTTGATGGCAAAGGCATATATTCAAAATGTTCTTGAGGCATAGGGTTTGGCGAAAAACAAACGGAAATGTAAAGTTGTATTTTATCCCCCCAACAGAACTCCAGATCTTGGCCCCTGGTCTTCTGTGCGTGACTGCATCATGAGACTCCATTAGCACAGCAGCTCATGACGACTTTCCCAGAAAAAGCACACAAAGTTGTGAGATATCAAAGTTGATCAAAATATGACACAAAATGCAATCCATGTACTTTCTGTCCTGAGTGAACTATCCCTTTAACTCTATTTGTACTTAATGCAAATAGCCTCTGCCAAACTATAATAATACAATAACAAGCATAGTTAATTTATTATGCTTTATTTTACACTACAAACAATTTTTTGTCCATTAGTAACCAGACCCCACAGGTGTAGTGATGGATGCAGTTACATACTTGCATTTTCCTTGACTACTAGCTCACTTAATCACTTCAAGTTTCAAGTCATTTCAAGCTTGTTTCAATTCAGCCGTGACCAAAAGTAAATAGGTTTTATTTACTCCAACCATTTCCGCTGCACATAAATATATCTGTTATTGACAGATGTGCAGCGTTGTGGAAACTCTGGCTCGTCTCACATGACTTTCTCCTGTATTTTGCGCCTGGCCTCCTCACATTCACAGCAGGCTTTAGGTGCTCGCTGAAATTCACTCCTGTGTCTTTTTCTTTTGTGTCTGTGAGAGCCATAGGCAAGACCACCTACAGTATTGATCTGAGATCATTAAGTGTTAGGTAATACCATTCTATATAATATATATAATATATATATTATATATATATATATAGTATATATATATATACACTCTGGGATGGAACATGGTCATGTGTTAGCTGATAATAGGCAGCTCTGACAAATTACTCACATGGCCTCCCACACAAAGCTCTGATACGCCAGAATCCTCCATACTGCCCTAACTAGGTTAAAGTTTCTTCGTTTATCGACACTATGCTGATGTTGCCAAGAGTGTCTTGTCAACCGCTGTGCTTCTGTAGTATAAGTCCTGGAGAAACGTACAGCGCTTCTGCAGCTACTGAAAACCTTTATGTAATAATCACTGGGGTGCTTTGCATAAATCTCTACACTATGAGAAAGGGGTAATTACTACTATGCAGATACACATACAGTATGTTGGGCAAGGTCTTGTGAAGAGATGCACACCCCCATCTGTATTCTTGTCTTGTCATGTAGACGCATTCTTTTTTTTTTAATGAGTGGAAGCAAGCAAAGCTCAGATTGCAGACCTACATGTAGAAAAAACTATCTAAGCAAGACTGTAAAACTGATTTATTTGTATTTTATTTTATAGACACTTTACTTTTGATTATTTTATTAATTGCAAAATTGTAAAATTAATTGCAATAGCAAAACGTGATGAATAAATGATGACAAAATAATAATTTTCACTTTTTTTCACAATTTTCAAGATTAAACTTTTTAGCTTTAGATTGTTGGCTATGTTAGTAGTTGCTATTTAGCAGATTTTTAACAAATGCTGAATCTCATTACAGTTTTTTTCAACTGCTTACACACATTTTCAAAACTTTTCACACAAATCCAAGAATTGTACTCACAAAATGCAAAACTCCTCACATCTCTTGCAAAATGAAGCACTGCATTCAAAATATCACAAACACATCTCAAAAGCAAACATTTGCAAACACCTTTGCCATGATATTAATTCCTGTAAAATTTTTGTGTTACATACAGTTTTGCAAAAACTGTTTCATGAAATTGAAAACTAGTGAATTAGTGTATGGTTTTGCAGATTTGGTGTGTGCTTCTGCTGTTTGAGTGTCAGCTTTCAGAAATTGTGTGATAAGTAAAGATTTTGTGTGTAAGCAGTTGAAAAAAACTGTAGAGATGTAATTCATCCTCACCGCCAGGGGTTACATTGTGAATGTGAAACCCTTAAGCAACATTCAACAGGATATACATCAGTACATTTTTCTTTTCTGCAATATAATTAGCAGTCCAGCACATTATAAATACCCTGTCATGGTGAGCATTGATAGATGCTCTCAAACTTCAGCTCGGGCATCTTTGGTCCTCGATGGCGCTCTGCAAAAGATCAAGTGATTTTGATTTCCCCACACTTCTGTGTTTGCCGAGATAAATGTATGCGGTAATAAAATGCTGGGACAGTGCTTCTTTCAGAGGGTGGGGTTAAAGTGCCTTGCGCCACACACTCATTACTGTGTGTGTGTGTGTGTGTGCACAGAAAGAGGCTAAAACCCCTGCAGCAAGCCAGCCTGCCAGATAATTGCACACTGGCGGCCTAGGCACTTGGTATTCTCAACACACGAGCAGAAAACACACAGCTAAAAAGAACATTCATCACCCTTGGTGCAACATGAAGTCAGACAGTCAGTGAGGCCGCCTGGACCATGCCAAGACTCCAGCCGAAAGGAAACCGTTGTGTTGTGCTATAGTTTATTAGATGCACAGGAGATGCTCATATAAATAATATAGCGAGACAATGCATTGCTTGTGTGCAGAGATGCTCGAGTAGATCGCCTGTCATAGGGTTTGCTCTTCTGTTAACAACATCCAAGGAGTTCGAAGGACTAGTTCACGCAAAAATGACAGTTCTGTTCATATTTATTCACTCTTGTGTCATTGCAAAGCTGTATGACTTTCTTTCTTTCGTCGAACACAAAAGGAGGCATTCTGAAGAACAGGAGACAGGAGCTTTCAAGGATGCAAGAGCACAGCTCTGAAAGTATTTTTCTTACATTTCTACATTGACACTCAGATAACCTTGAATTAGAATAGCAGAGAATTAAAATAAGTTATGTTTTCACAAATGATTGAATATTTCATGTGCCATAAACATACAAGACATACAGTGTTTTAGTATTGTCAGACTCTGGTCTGTGTTTTGTGTATGTGTCATTTTTTTATGATTTTGCATCGAATGATCTTGCCTCCTTATATATAAGGTTTGCAGTGTAGAATGGGCCATCAAATCTCGAAGCATCAGATTTTTACAGTGTTCGAAATCCGTTCATTTCTGAGTGTTTACAAAGAAAAAAGCATTGATTTTATCCATTGGTTCGCAAAAAGGGGCCCTATGTTAGAAAGCCAGTGGAGATGGAGTAAGTTAGGGAGGATTTGAGGTTAATTGGGACATTTTTTTCACAGTCATCTGTTCCAGTTAACCTGAATTTACCCTATTATTACATTATATTTTTAAGAAAATTGCAACCTTTTTATATACAGTGGGTACGGAAAGTATTCAGACCCCCTTAAATTTTTCACTCTTTGTTATATTGCAGCCATTTGCTAAAATCATTTAAGTTCATTTTTTTTCCTCATTAATGTACACACAGCACCCCATATTGACAGAAAAACACAGAATTGTTGACATTTTTGCAGATTTATTAAAAAAGAAAAACTGAAATATCACATGGTCCTAAGTATTCAGACCCTTTGCTGTGACACTCATATGTTTAACTCAGGTGCTGTCCATTTCTTCTGATCATCCTTGAGATGGTTCTACACCTTCATTTGAGTCCAGCTGTGTTTGATTATACTGATTGGACTTGATTAGGAAAGCCACACACCTGTCTATATAAGACCTTACAGCTCACAGTGCATGTCAGAGAAAATGAGAATCATAAGGTCAAAGGAACTGCCCGAAGAGCTCAGAGACAGAATTGTGGCAAGGCACAGATCTGGCCAAGGTTACAAAAAAATTTCTGCTGCACTTAAGGTTCCTAAGAGCACAGTGGCCTCCATAATCCTTAAATGGAAGACATTTGGGACGACCAGAACCCTTCCTAGAGCTGGCCGTCCGGCCAAACTGAGCTATCGGGGGAGAAGAGCCTTGGGGAGAGAGGTAAAGAAGAACCCAAAGCTCACTGTGGCTGAGCTCCAGAGATGCAACCGGGAGATGGGAGAAAGTTGTAGAAAGTCAACCATCACTGCAGCCCTCCACCAGTTGGGCTTTATGGCAGAGTGGCCCGACGAAGCCTCTCCTCAGTGCAAGACACATGAAAGCCCGCATGGAGTTGTGAGATGGTGAGAAATAAGATTCTCTGGTCTGATGAGACCAAGATAGAACTTGTTGGCCTTAATTCTAAGCGGTATGTGTGGAGAAAACCAGGCACTGCTCATCACCTGTCCAATACAGTACCAACAGTGCAGCATGGTGGTGGCAGCATCATGCTGTGGGGGTGTTTTCAGTTGCAGGGACAGGACGACTGGATCGAGGGAAAGATGAATGCGGCCAAACACAGGGATATCCTGGACGAAAACCTACACCAGAGTGCTCAGGACCTCAGACTCGGCCGAAGGTTTACCTTCCAACAAGACAATGACCCTAAGCTAAAATAACGAAGGAGTGGCTTCAACTCTGTGACTGTTCTTGAATGGCGCAGCCAGAGCCCTGACTTAAAACCCAATTGAGCATCTCTGGAGAGACCTAAAAAATGGCTGTCCACCAACATTTACATCCAACCTGACAGAACTGGAGAGGAACTGCAAGGAGGAATGGCAGAGGATCCAAATCCAGGTGTGAAAAACTTGTTGAATCTTTCCCAAAAAGACTCATGGCTGTATCAAAAGGGTGCTTCTACTAAATATTTAGCAAAGGGTCTGAATACTTAGGACCAACATTTCAGTTTTTCTTTTTTAATAAATCGGCAAAAATGTCAACAATTCTGTGTTTTTCTGTCAATATGGGGTGCTGTTTGGACATTAATGAGGAAAAAAAAATAACTGAAATGATTTTAGCAAATGGCTGCAATATCACAAAGAGTGAAAATTTTAAGGGGGTCTGAATACTTTCCGTACCCACTGTATATTGGATTGAGATGCACTGATGAATCATGCGCAATAAGATCAGGAATGCGCATTGAGACAGTAAATGGAGAGAATTTTGATTCATGTTGACTTGCAGAAGTGTATTATTTGCTGAGCACCTTATGCAACACAGTGAGTGTTTGAGCGAGTGAGTGTTCTCCTCCCACCTGATGGTGTATATAATCACAGTTCCCAGAGACGTCACACTGACAGTCAGGCCAGGACTTGCAGACTTGTGTTCACAGTCCCTTCTCCACTCTACAGCCACCAAGTCATTTGAACTATGAGACTCCTTTAAAAATAAATATGTTTGTGTTGTAATTTATAATCAGAATTTCAGAAGTATGCTCTCATCAAGATTATCATTTATAATGAATGAAAATGGTCTCTTCATTTACTTACCCTCATGCCATCCCAGATCTATATAGACTTACTTTCTTCATATGAACACAAAAGAAGATTTTTAGAAAATAATCCATCTCTGAGTCCACATAATGCAAGTTCAAAGTTGATGCTTCAAAAACTCAAAATGATCCCGATGGTAATCCATATGACACCAGCTGATGAATCAATGTCTTCTGAAGTGAAATGATAGATGTGTGTAAGAAAAATACTAATATTTGAAGCTTTTTAAACTATAAGCAGTGTGGTATACTTCTCATGAGTTTCACACAGTACTTGCATCATAATTCACATAATAACATAATCTTCAATGGTTTATAGTTAAAAAATTATTAAATGATTAGTATTTTTCTCACACACTTATTTTTGCTTCATCAGATACTGGGATCGTATGGAAATCACCATGTTTTTTTGTTTTTTTTAATGCATCAACTGGTGTTTTGAAATTAGTATTTTATGAGTCAACTAAAACCACAAAACATCACCGAATTCAAATCCATTGTTAATCCATTGTTAATACTCACACATTTTTGTTCTGTTGTTACCTACTGAAAAGCACTTTACCTACCAAGCACATTCCCCATGCACTTTTAAAAGGGATTTTACACCAGAGTAACAGGGTAGGAAACTACATACTCAATTCAGCCACTGAGAACCAGAAAAACATACAGCATAGAGTGATTACCAATTAAAACAATATTCATCCGAAAACTGAAGAACACGATACATTTTTTTTAAGTTGCATTGCACCCAGGAACAGGGCAAATATGGCAACCTCCATATGTATCATTCACCCCTGTGTTCACATAATTTTGATTCTCTTAACTGTTGTGATTTTCTTATTTCAAATTTGTGAGTTTTACAGTGTATCCACTATGCTATAACATATATAAAGGGACATGAAAATGCACTTCATAATAGGAATGACAGAACATATTAAACACCTTATTACTGTTTCTTATGAGACCATGCGGCATGATGTCTCCTCTGCACACCTGACAGTTTTAACAAGGCATCGTTGGAGGTGCAGTCTGTTATTCAGAAGAGATTGATAGCGAGCCAGTGATGAGGTGTTTGCCCAATCCACATATATTGTTTCCATATCCTGTCAGTAAGGAAAGGACTTGCGCACAGACAGACTGAAGCCTCTTGGGGCTCTCTTATACTAATGACTTCAACTTTGACTCACTTTGTCACTTCATAGCTCAATCAGTGTGTAAACAGTTAGTCAAAGCATGGACTGCTGCCAGTCCTGAGCCAGAGCCGCTGACAGCGGGAATCTCCGTATATCATGAAAGCTGACTGAGGAGCAGAGAAATGGCACATCCGGGCGAGCTTCAAAATCACTCTCAGCCCACAAGACGTCACAGGCCGCAGCTTACGTTATCACGAGGGCCGAAAGCATCTCACATCTACCAATGCTGCAAATTTCCATCGCTCACATCTCGATCCACCCTCAGCACTTTGCAGCGTCTCATTCTTCATTTCCCCGTGCCGCCCACATCCAGCCGAATAACCCTCCTCTTCTGTTCGTTCCAGATGAAACCTTCATTCCCTTTGACATATGCACAGTCCGTCATGCTAATGTGATTCCAGAAGCATTTGTTGTCTGGAAAGTCATTGCCAATCAACTCAACTTAATGGCAGTTTCGTTCGTAAGATTTTGTGCTATTGGTTGTTTCAGTCATCTTGACTAGGCCTTTGGACCACAGCGTAAAGAGATGAGTAGGTTACACACTCCATATTGTTGGATCAGTTATTATATTGTTGGAGTTTTCATGTCCTGTGTGAATGTCTCTCTGTTCAGCAGGGCTGATATAATTGATGAAAGACGCTGCCTAAAGCAAGAAACTGCGCAAGTGTCTGCTTGGTTTTGTTATAATGGTTTGTATGTCTCATTTCAGGGTTATGTTCTGGAGAAGTGTTGATCTTAGACTTTGTGCAGACCGTCAGATCTTCTCTGTATTTCGCCGTTTCGCCTAGGGATGCTCACATTTCCGTTCGATTTTCCCTGCCCGCCCCCCCCCTGCTCGTTATAACGCTCTTAACCATTACACGCTCCCCTTCGCCATATCACTCGTATTCCTACAATAGCTGGATCCCGCTCTGTGATGCTCCCTCTTCAGACCTCCCCACAAATATTTCGTTTCCCGCCAAACCGCCGCCTACCGCGGCACCCGGCACACCCTGGCTTTCCCCACATTACTCACGCACCAGCAGCGTTCTGAGTCCCGCGCCCCCCAGCTAACCTTATCTAACTCACAGTCACGTGCCGACACAAGCCCGACGTAGACAAAGCACATAGTCGATCTAGCTTTGTTTTCCTTGATTTTATACTGCCGCACCTTAAAAATATTTGTATGGAAACAATACAACACCACACAACTTCCCCCCCCACAAAAACAACCCTTGTTTCCCTCGCCACTTAACTGATAGTATTAATGGGTTAAAATTCCGAAAGTTTCAATTTTCGCTTACTTTCAAATGAACGCTCAATTTGGGTAACACTTTACAATAATTAACTAACACATTAATACACGGTTTAATCATAGCTAACATGACCTATATGGAACCTACATTGTAAAAATGTTAAATACTTTTGTATAAAACATATACGTTCACAAAAAACACGTAAATTAAAGAGAGGAGAAAGAGCAAGCAGGTTGCAGTGATTTAGATGGCAGCCATAGACTGTATGGCAGCATACAAATAATAATAACGGTTTCCATACCTAAAGCCTGCGTCTGGAGCAGGCTCAGTGGGCAGAAATTCACATCACTTGTGCTGAGGTAAATTAGGCATTACAGTCTTTTTCTAATAGTGCAGTAGTTCGCATCTCGCTGCGGTCGTACAGTGGGCGCTTGTCCAAGCATGAAGATAACACAGTTTTAATTAAATTCTGAATACTATTATCATATACAGCATGGAAAAGAGCACCCCTTTAAATTATTAAAAACGGTCACTCATCATCCGATCTCACAAAGTTCAGTTTACCCATGACTGACCACACAATGAAACTTTTTATTGTACGAAGTTAACGAGACTGATAGCAAAGCGGACACGGACAAAAAAGGCGGTGTTGTGCAGTGGATCCAACTAACATCATCTGATGAGCCCATTGCGTTGAATAGAGGAGCAACAAACATGATTGTGATTGGCTACTTTGCTCCCCTCTGCAAAAATGCATTGTAAAATCATTTGACGCTTTCCAAAACAGAAGGGCAGATACACTGGGTTGTTTGCCAAATCATGGCGCGTCGCTTATGCTATTATTACGAAGAAAACAGATACTAGACCAGGAGTTATGGGCAGCTTTCCATATAAAAGCAATCAGTTAGACTATTTTACACTATAAGTTAGACTATTATACACGCGAAACTAAAGTCCGGCCGTCCCCCTCGGTCCGGAAAGGGGGCACAGGGATGTCGCGGGGGGGGCCCGGCCCTCTGATGCGAATGGCCCTGCATTTAGACACGAACCAAGTCTATATAAATGGATCACTGAATCACTGATCAAAATGTTACTTCAAAAATGATTAATTCAGGAAGGAAACATGCAGTGTGCTCTGAGGACCACCACAAGTTCTGGATCCACACGGGTTCTTGAGACCAACCAGGAGAAAAACCAGGACATATGGTCTTAAAATGTAACTCAAGTCAAGATTAACTCACTGCTGTTGAGCATTTGTGTTGTAAGAAAGTAAGTGTCCCATTCGGATCACCCCTTAGGCTGAAGGATTACTTCGTCGAGAGTGAATGCATTGGGAAGCGTACAGACTTTTTTATATTGTTAACTGTGTAACTCTAAATTTGTAACGTCCGGTTACGTATGTAACCCTCGGATTCCATGACGAGGGAACGGAGAGGTCACGGCGGTCAAGGGACCGACGATGGGGTCTGCTTAGAGGGACCACTTCTACTTCGAGTGATAAGAACTAAACGAGCCGCAATGCACATTGGCAAAGGCGATATTGCATCCAGCTTGCTGCTGACACAGCGGGAGTATAAGTGGCAGCAGGTTGCAGCGACATATTAAGGTTTTTGATGAGGAGCCGAGCGGGCCCGGGCTCCCGACTCAGCTGGTGGCACAGGTAGCTGTGGCGGATCGGGACGTGATGTCTCCGTTCCCTCATTCAGGGAACGAGGGTTACATACCGTAACCGAGACGTTCCCTCTCGTCGGTCACTCTCGACGTACACCCGTTGGGGGGACCGCCGAATTTGGGATCCTACACAAGGCCACAGCTACTGACCAATGTCCAGTTTATCTGTGGAAGCACACATGCGCGCCTATGTTTTGGCATAGGCGGGCTTTTCACAAGAGGCCTAGTAATGCTGCTATTTACGGCAATACCCAAGAAGTTAAGCAGGATTACACTGGGAAAAACGTACCCGTTGACTACTGGAAACAGGGGCCGTTACGGAAGTCGAAAGTCTTCCCGAAGGAGGTGGTTGGTTTCGGAAAGCAATACACAATATGGACATCCTTAGTGTGCATATGGATGAGGAATGCGAGGTGATTGAACCTCTTGGAATGGCCGAAGTCATGCCGGGGACAGACACGGGTCCAGGCTATACGTGGACTTTACAAGATGAGATCCATTTTGGTCTACAAGGGAACCCAGCTTCTACCGGTTATTTCTGAGGATTCAGATGAGTGTATATTAAAGGCCTGGTGCCAGACGCTCTTCCACGTCTGGCTGCCGAGGGGACGGATGAACTCAACAGGGTCTGCTGTATGGACTCTCTGGAGTGGTTTGCAAGCCGACCCGAAGCCGGGGCATCTCAGTGCTTCTACACGTTTGAGATGAGAACACAGGAGGATACCAGCTCCACAAGAAGGCTATAGAATCTAACGAGCGTGTTAGGGGTCGCCCAGCCCGCAACCCTAAAAATATCTGTCAGCGAGGCGCCACGAACCAACACCCAGGAGGATGCAACACTTCTAGTAAAGTGAGCTCGCAACCTGAATGGGCAGTGCACACCCTGTGCCTGATAAGCCAGGGTGATGGCATCCACTATCCAGTGGGACATCCTCTGCTTTGAGACGGCATTCCCCTTCTGCCGGGGCCTCCGAAGCAGACAAAGAGCTGGTCTGAGGGCCTGAAGCTTTGCGTCCGGTCTACGTAACACCTTAAGGCTCGGACGGGACAGAGAAACCTACCCCGTAGCCCCACCGGGCTCGGGCCTACCTCGCCACTACCGCCAAGACCGGGGAAACAGCCGAGCAGAGCAACGAGGCGGGAGGTAAGGAGGGGCAGAGGCAGCGCTTGGTTCGACTGGCGGGTTCAACCACCGTGATCCCTTGAAAAGACTAAGTTCACAAGTGTGGCACAGGGCGGGAAGCCATTGGGGGACACAGTAGCACGTAGCCGGGCCGAGGCCTCAGGGTTACCTGGGAATCAGCAGGCCCAAGCTCTATGCACGAATCGTTGACTGAAAATGCGTGCAGGTTCCCTACCCTCTTGATAGAGGCCAATGGCAGCAGGAGCAATGTCTTCATCGAGAGAAACTTCAGCTCCACTGCCTGTAAATGCTCAAACAGGGCCTGCTGTAGTGCCGTGAGCACCAGACTCAGATCCCAAGAGGGTATAGAGGGGGGCCGTGGAGGATTTAATCTTCTCGCCCCCCTAAGAAACCTGATGACCAGATCATTCTTCCCCATAGAGACTCCCTTCTAAAGATGGCGGGGTAAAGTGCTTCGCAGCAATCGCCGAGAGAATGACAACGCTTTAAGGGGTGAGGGAGACGCCTTCGCCCAGCCTTGCGTGCAAGACGGACCGAAACTCGATCGGGCCATTACCGGGGGTGCTCTCGCGAGAAGAACACACTCAACGAAACAGGTTCCAGCTGTCAAAGCGTCGAGGCGCGTCGCGTAGACGGCGCTCTCAGCTGAAAGTGGAGGGCTGTCAACACCCCGTTTGGCGGTAGGGCGACACTGGAGACCTCCGCGTCCCGTCACAGGGACCAGACAGAGTTCACAGATGGTCAATGGACGCGGGTGCCAAAGGGTGGCCCGTCTCTGAGTCAGTAAATCCTTCATCAGAGGAATCGGCCAAGGAGGGGCTATCACGAGGAGCATTAGTTCCAGGAACAAGGTCCGGGTGGGCCAATAGGACGCCACTAACAGGACCTGCTGCTCATCCTCCCTGACCTTGCACAATGTCTGTGCAAGAAGGCTCACTGGGGGAAAAGCATACTTGCGAAGGCCCCGCGGCCATCTGTGTGCCAGTGCATCCGTGCCGAGCGTTTCCTCGGTTAGGGAGTAGAACCACTGGCAATGGGTGGTTTCTGGAGATGCAAACAGGTCTACCTGAGCGGCTCTGAAACGTCTCCAAATCAGCTGGACCGTCTGGTGATGGAGTCGCCATTCTCCTGGGAGCACAGCTCGAGACAGCTCGTCGGCTGACTGGTTGAGCAGCCTCAGGAATGTGAACAGCATGAAGCGACATCAGATGCTTCTGACTCCAGAGGAGGGGATGGCGGGCGAGTTGCGACATGCGACGGCAGCGCAGACCACCTTGTCGGTTTGATGTACGCAATGGTCGCTGTGTTGTCCGTGTGGACTAGTACATGCTTGTCTCGTAAGCGCCCTTGGAGACGGCTCAGGGCAAGGTGCACTGCGAGAAACTCGAGGCAGTTGATGTGCTAGTGCAGTTGGGGCCCCGTCCAAACCACTGAAACTGCAAGCCCGTTGTACGTGGCCCCACAGCCGGTGGTTGAGGCATCCGTGCAAAACACAGAATGCCTGGAGACCTGCTCCAAGGGCACTCCTGCCCGGAGGAACACAAAGTCTGACCACGGGGTGAAGGTTTAGCGGCAGGTTCAGGACGGGTCGCACATTGGACCCGGAACGGTTGCCGCTCGGTTGCCCTGCTCACCCCCTCGGGGCACCTCGGCGTGGAGCCAGTTGCTTTGCAGCGGGTCTCATTAAGGAGAGTAGCCCACCAGCGGTAACGTGACCGCCGCCGCGTACGGCCCGCCATTAGGCCCCAGGAGCCTCTGATAAACAGTTTCAGTGGACGCCATCCTGCCCTGAGTATTCAAGGCAGTTCAACACAGACTGGCAAGTTCCTGGTGAGGCGTGCTGTTGTCTGTTCGACAGGACGTCCAACTCCATACCGGGGAAAAGAGATCTCTGCGTCGGCGGGCGAGTATTCAGGATCTTTCCCAGTTGACCTGACAGCCCAACAGGCTGAGGTGTGTGAAAAAGCACCAGTCCATGTGCTCGCACAATGCCCCTGAGATGGGCAAGTATGAGCCAAATCGTCGAGGTAGTTGAGAATGCGGATGCCCTGTTCTCTCATGGGAACAAGGGATGTTTCCGTAACTTTCGTAAAGACATGGGGTGACAGGGACAGGCCGAAGGGCAGGACCTTTTACTGGTATGCCCGCCCCTCGAACGCTAACCGCAGGAATGGCCTGTGGCGCGGCAGGATCGAGACATGAAAGTACGCGTCCTTCAGATCGATCGCTGCGAACCAGTCTTGGGGACGGATCCACCTGAAAATGCATTTCTGCGTGAGCACCTTGAACGGGAGCCGGTGAAGGGCCCAGTTCACGACGCGCAGGTCCAAGATAGTTCTCAACCCACCGCCTTTCTTGGGTAAAATAAAGTAGGGGCTGTAAAACCCTGTCTTCAAATCAGCTGGAGGGACCGGCTCTATCGCATCATTCGCCAGTAGGACTGCGATCTCCGCAAGCAAGACATGAGCATCGACTGCCTTCACGGAGTAAAAGGGGACGCACCGAATGGAGGGCGCCGGGGTGCGAACCATGAAATGTATAGCGAGCATGACGGTCGACGGAGCCATGGAGACGTGATGGGTAAGCTCTAGCCCAGGGCTCCCCAGACGCCACGCAGTGGCATCCACGGGAACTACAGCGTACCCGCAGTGGGATGACGGCAGCGTAACGAACGCAGGGACCGGCAATCCGCGGCGTCTCTATGCCGTTCCGAGGCTCCTGGGTCTGGGTGGTGCAACACTGACCTGCGTTGACAGCAGGAGGGGGCGTGGGTAGTCAGTTGGGGTTCGTCCTCTCGTAATCGCCCACTGAATGCTCGCTGTCGATGAGAGAGGACGGTGATGAGTGTGATACCGGCTCTGGACGCTCCACCGGACCCGTCCCCTTCCAGGGGGACCCAGATGAAGGAGTAAGAAATTGCTCTTTCGTCGGACGAACTGTGGGTAGTCTCACTTGACGCTCTTTTTGTAGAAGGCCGTGGCCAGGAAAAAAAGGAAAACAAAACGATTCCACCCGGCCCTCCTACCGGGTGGTGGGGAAGGGAGTGGGGCTTGAGTGTTTGCGCGTAGTTCCCCCAATTCTCCAGAAAGGCAGACCACTCCCTCTAGATGGGTCGCCCGTTCTCAGGGCCTCTTGCAACCTTCGCTTACCAGCCAGGTTTGGCGGGGGCCGTGGCGGGCGGGTCAGACAAGGCTGGCATGCGGCCGGCTCCTCGACGCGGTCCTTGGGCTGCTGCGACGCTGGCGGACAGCGGGGGCAACTGAGGCGGCAGGGGGTCCGCCAATCTGCGTAGGAGATGGATGAGGGCGATACTGCGCGGCGGCGGGGCGGCCGCTGCACGCCGGCAGGATGTACTTGATGGCCTCAGTCTGCTTTGGGGCGGCGGAGAACTGCTGGGCAAAGTTCTCCACCATGTCGCCGAAAAAGCCGGTCTGGGACACGGGGGCATTCAAGAATCATGTCTTGTCCGTCTCACGCATGTCAGCCAGACACAGCCAGAGATGGCGCTCCTGGACAACCAAGGTGGGTACAATGGCCGACACAGAGATCCGCGTCCCGTACCTTCGTGCACGATGTTTGTACTAGCGCGAGGGGGTCCGTCGCGGTGCGGAGTTCTTTGGAGAATCAAGAGTCGTGACCACCCTCGTGCAAGTCCCACAGTGCCTTGGCCTGGTGCACTTGCAGTAACTCCGAAGCGTGTAAGGCGGACGCAGCTTCTCCACAGGCCGTATAGGCAGTATCGATCAAGGCCGACGAGTGCCTACAGGCACGGGAGGGGAGCAACGGTTTGCCCCGCCAAGTGGTAGCGGCAATTGGACACACAAGCCTGCAATCGCCACCGCCGACTCCACCGGGGGGGACTCCGTATACCCCCGCGCTGGCCCCCCCCCATTCGGGGGTGGTGAGGGAGGATGAGCCACTGGGCTGGTTTCTGGCAGTGAAAGGTGCTGTCCATGACCCAGTGATCTCATCATGCACCTTCGGGAAGAAAGGCACCGAGGTGGGGCGCTGAGAACCAGCGCGGGCCACCCCGAGAAACCATTCGTCCAACCTTGAGGGTTCGGGACGTGGTGGAATGTTCCACTCGAGCCCGACACACTCGGCGGCCCGGGAAAGCATAGCCTCATTTCGGGTCCCGTCCGGGCACGCTGAGCCGGCCCACGAGGGCACGGAGCGCTGACGGATCTTCATCCCTGGAAAAGTCTGGCTCACCCTCCGATGCTGCAGTCGACATCTGATCGTCGGGGGGAGCCTCGGAAGAAAAAGGTGGTACCCCCGGAAGGGTCCAGCCTGCTCTATTGAAAGCTCCGCTGGTTTCGCAGTGCCGGCGGGTTCGGGCATCCCCGTAGGGGAATTCCTCACCGTGACCGTAAGACCAATCCGCCAGAAAAAGGACGCCCCCGGCTGCTGCCCGAGGGAACCCCAGATCTAGGCAGTGGAACGGGCACTCTGCCCCTTTGCAGGTAACGGAGTCAGTTCCGCAACTCCGAGATGGTCATACCCAATGGGAGCAATGGGAGCATGAGTCATCCACGAAAGCCCCTCAGCGTGCTTCATGCCCAGACACAAGAGGCAGCGATCGTGAACATCACCCAGCGCCACGTAACGACCGCATCCAGAAGAAGACACGAGGACGGATGGTATGACATCTAAAAAGACGAATCTTTAAAAAAAGGACGTTCACCGGAAGCTCATTTTGTTGGTGTTGACTCTTGTAGACATGATGCCGAATGCGAACAGGGGAGGATGGCCGTCTGCAACACCACAGGGGGGAGTGCGAGCCTGACGTGTCGCAAGCCCACTCGACAGGGGAAACCACCGGCGTGATCCAGCGCCGTTACCCCCCAGACGAGAAGTACTGGACGCCAACCGCAAACAGAGCTCGTGTTGACTGTAGTTATCACCTACTGCAGATGTGTCAGGGAGCCAGAACGATTAGACACCCTTTAGGGTAATTGCTAACACTTGTTTTAATATATAAAAGTGTTTATACACCTCGGTCCGAAGCGAAAGCTGAATAGGCGCTTGCACATGCGCCTCCTTATACGCACCGCTGTGATCAGCAGCAGCTGGAGACAATATCGCATGCCAATGTGCATTGGCTCGTTTAGTTTACAATCAAAGTGGATTGGTCACTCTAAGCGGATCCCAATTGTCGTCCTCCGAGTGACGTCGGAGTGACCGACTTGAGAGGGAAAAACAATGTTTCACAATATGGATTTTTTTTTTGTATTTTCTGAGTCACATGAAATGTCAACCTGATGGCTATAATAGACTTAAAAAGAACTTAAACTCTTCAAACTTTAAAACTCCAAATTTCAAAACGCAGTATGAAAGTTTGGCTGTACTTTTATCATTGTAAATGTACTAATGGTGAACAGGTGGAACATTGCAGTAGTCTTTTTATTTTTCAAGACTATTACTTTGACTTAGACCTCAAAGACTAATGTTCCAGAATTGATCTATTCAAAATAAATATTGTATGAGAAGTTAATAACAGCCCTGTGTGGTGTTGGCAGACACAGGACCAGCCTAACAATTTTTTATTATTGTGCTGGGAAATAATCCGTAACTCCTGTTATATTCAAAAAAAGAGGGCTGCATAACTTAATCTCTCATTCCGCTTGGAAGAGAATGCTCTGGTCAGGGGTCGGTGAATATCTTCTTTCATCACCGTCTGCTGCTTAAAGGAGGAGCAGCTGCTGTTCCCCGAAAGCGCGCTGTTCACCATAAGCACTTTATTGAAACACTAAAACCATATGACCCTGAATGAACATTTCATCGATGCTTTTTCAATGGCTGTGAATCACCCCGTAACCATCTGCACGGAAATAATAATCTATCGCTGCCCTGGACAGGGAATTGCTGTACTCTTTTGGTATGAGTCAAAAAGTGGGACAAAACAGCGCACGCGCCAGGAACACACGCGACAAGACGAAATATCTCAGTACTGTGAGGCAAGAAGGACAAAGTCTGTTCGGCACGTAAAATGTAAACCTAAAGAAATGGCAAATTCCAAACTCAAGCACAAAAAATATGATTGTGTACACACATCAGCACGCTGCAAGGACAAATAACAAAACTGTGAGCAGAACCCGCACGCGCGCGCGCGCAGGTCTAAACACACGCGCGAGTAATTTCTGCACGCGGGGTCCGGGGTCGGGGGGGAGCGCAGAGCTAAACACGCGCGAGCTGAACCCATCACGCACAGGAAGTTTTGACAGTCAGGGGGCGGGGCCCAACGTATGCTTGTTGTGTTAACAAATGCTATTGGCTGCTGGCCAAATCCTGTTTTGATTGGCTGCTCGTCGTCTGTCTGGCTGTTGATTGGCTGTTGTTGGCCTTCTGACGAGACAGAAAGCCGGGGAGAATTGGAATTGGATGATGGCAGAGAGTAAAGAGGTAAGTTCTCTTTCTAAATTCATACTTAAATCTTACTATCTGTAACGGTTTTATAATATAAGTTATATAGGGTGTAACTGTGCACGTAATCGTACCAAAAATAGTAATTTTAACGAATCGATATCGATTCTTAAATCCCAAGATCTATAGTTTTAGACAGATCGCTGTATATGCGCCTCGAGGCAGTAAAGTTAGCTTGACGTTTGACATTCATTAGACATTCGGGTTTTTTGCCAATTAAACTCTTTGCAGCTTTTATGTTTTGAGCCCAAACTAACTCAGATAGACATAAATATATGCCCTTTATGTTGCACAAGGCTTCATTTCTAGGAATTAAAAAAAAAAAATTAACCATATAAATTAATTAAACAATTTAACTAAATTACATTATACTATAAAACCAATACTAAAAATTCAGAAAAACATGTTATTGCGCAAGGCTGTTTTTGGAATTAGCATTTTATGTGTTTATAATAATTGTACAACTTTTAATGTATGCAATAATATAAATCCATTAAACGACAACACCATTTGATCTAAAGGTATCAAACCAACTGTAAAATATTCAGAATATTATTCCCTATAATGCACAAGTCAACAATAAAGGCATAATCTGAAGAACCAAGACTTGTGCATTATAGGGAATAATATTCTGAATATTTTACAATTGGTTAAGTTAATGGTTAATTATTAATAATGTTTTTTTTTTAATCCTAGAACATGAAGCTTGTGCAACAATAAATCCATATATTTATGTCTCTCTGAGTTAGTTTGGGTCCAAACCATTAAAAGCGAAAAGAGTTTAATTGTGCAAAAACCGAATGTCTATGATGTCAAACGTCAAACAACTTTACTGCATCGAGGGCATATTACAGCGATCTGTCTAAAACTAAGATCTTGGGTTAAGAATCGATTATCGATTCGTTAAAAACTTTTTCTTTGTTTTTCAAGATTACGATTTTTGGTACGATTTACGTGCACAGTTACACCTTTATACACTTATATATAAAACCCTTACAGATACTGAAGATAGTATGAATTTAGAAAGAGAAATTACTCTTACTCTCTGCCATCCAATTCAATCTCCACGGCTTTCTGTCTCGTAAGGAGAAGGCCAACAACAGCAATCAAAGCCAGCGACGAGCAGCCAATCAAACAGGATTGGCGAAGCCAATCGCATTTGTTAAACACAAAAAGCATCACGTGGGCCCGCCCCTGACTGTCAAAACTCCTGTGCTGTGATGGTTTCAGCTCGCGCGTGGTTTTTAGCTTGCGCGAGTGCAGAAATTACTCGCGCGTGGTGGTTAGACCTGGCGCTGCGCGCGGTGGGTTCTGCTCGCGGTTTTGTTATTTGTCCTCGCAGCGTGTATATGTGTGTACACAATCATATTTTTTGTGCTCGAGTTTGGAATTTGCCATTTCTTCAGGTTTACATTTTACATGCAAGCTTTTCACTGTGCGCACAGTACTGTAATTCGCTTGCACGCTGTGTTCATGCGCTTGCGCTGTTTTGTCCAACTTTTGACGCCATATTTTGCGACCCATTGCGTTGTACTAACAGATGGATCATTTCTTCTCTAGAAAGACATTGTCCATCTGATTGGGTCCTTTTGTTTTGGTGACCAAGCAAGGTTGAGACAAACACATTTTGTATGCATCCCTTCTCAAAAACACCTGATTCGCCACATCGTTTAGTTAATAGAGGCTCTAAGAACTGAAATGGGTGTCAGACAAGTGAGACATCCAAAACATATGCTGAAATGCATGACATATAAAAACATCAGCATGCTGATTTAACGTAAACTAAAATATGGTGTGTATTTCTTGCCAAGCCTAAAATCCTTCCATTATTCACCATCCGCCCATTATTAAAAATCACATCTTGCAATAACCTTCTCCAGTAAAACGCTAATTAATGTGTTGAGTCACTAGCTTTTGTATTGGGAAGCAGCGTCGAGTCTAGGCTTCTGTGAATGGTGCGTTTAAGGATAAATATCACTGTTTTTGTTGCCTCTTCTGTCTCTCAGTGTCACAATACAGCTGTAAGGCTTTGAGCTGAATAAGTTTGCAGTCTGTCGGCTGTGATGAATGAATAATGCACATGTACATAAGGTTAATTAAATAGACATATAAAGCGCTTATTCAGCGCGATATTTCTTAATTCTATCAGCCACATTTTGTCAGCCGGGAATGTGGGTTCATGCCAAATTTAAAAGATTACCTTCTTGGCTGCAGTTAGTGCAGTGTGAAATATTCTACGCAGGTAAGCGTTCAAATTAAGATCACAAGCATCGTTCAACAAACAAATATTGGGATGTTTAGGAATAACCCTATCACGAAATTCTGTAAGAATTAGAAAAACCACACTGACCAATATTCAAACAATAGTGCAGATAAATGCGACTTGAACACTAACTGGTCAAAATGAAATCAAAATTGCTGCTATTTACTTTCACGTCACTGATTTTATTGTGCAGGATTGATCAGTGCATGTTAATTCAAAGAAAATTAGAACAAACCAAGACATTTAAAAAATAGAAACACAATTATGATGCACTTGTCTATGCATTAGTTAGTACGAGTAAGAGATCAGGTTTCTGTCCTTGCTGACAATTGTAATGGCAAAAAAAAACACATTTTTTTTCCAGTCAGATGCAGACATGTACTGCTTTCAAATGACTGAATCCGTCATAGTTTTTTGGCCGTCTGAATGCTAAAAACTTCTCAGCCCAGCAGTGGCGTCTAGACTCTAGGAAGAAGACTACGAGAGCGGTAAAGACGACGCGTGTGGTCTGTGTGAAGGCAGGTTGAGTGCAGGCATCATCTGTTGCGGTCATACACCTCACTTTTCATCAGCTCACGTCTGCTGTATCCATGGCAACACTTCAGCTAGTCATGCCCTTGGGATGCATTTCTTGACAGTATTACTCTGTCTCCATTGCTGAAAAGGTTGGCCTAATGCTGAAGCATTGTTTTGTATGCATGTGTCCTCTCTTCTAGGTCTTTTGTTTTGTGTATCCTCCTCTGATAGGGATTTATTTGATTTAAATCTAACTGATAATGACAGCAGCTCTTACGGGTCGTCTCACTAATGTCATTACAGTATTGTACACCCAAATTAGAACTGATGTTCTCTAAATTACAGTTATTTACCAGAAAACTGTATCAGTCGACTGAAATCTGTCAGTAAGCAAGCGCCTGTACTCTCTAGTAATTGTAATACATTTGGCAACCCATGTTATGTAAATCAGAGATCTGAACAATGACTAAACTTATACCAAAATATCCAATCAAAAGTCTGCATTAGTATTTGTGCTGTTAAAAATACAGGAAGACAAAAAAGGTGCTAGAAATGGTGAAAAACTAAACAGATTTTTAGGAATTTTATGAGAAACACCAGGAGCAAAATGAATACATACGTTCAGTTAAACATGAAGAAACTCATTATGAAAGAGTAACCTTTAAGCAATAACATCTTCCTTTGCCAAGTTTCTAGACCAAATAAGATTTTTATGCAAATTGATAAGCACACCAAGCATGAAATACTTTAAATATTAGTACTAAAGCAAGCATCATTATTACTATTGTTCATACTTGAGTGTTAGTGGTTAAGTATTAAACTGAACTCTTGAATCATTGCTGGGACTGTGGTGGTGATGCTGGCCTGAGGATGCTGCAGTGTGCTTCTCCATCATCATACTGGCCAGAGGTTTGCACAGGCATTCGCATGTATCATGGCATTCACCTAATGGAAAATAAACCCTCGTGACACATTGCCGTCCCGAGTGCAGCTCCCCTCCAGCGTATGAGTCATTGTGCTGGGTGTTGTTAAGGTTACCGCTGCCTCAAATACAGATTTCCACAGCTGCCTAAAGTGTTTTAAGCATACAGCAGGAAGAAAGTGCTAGAAAGAGTCTGGGGTGAATAAACAAGCTGCTGTAGCCATGACCTTCAGAAACTGCCGGGAGGAACTTGATGACTGAAGATTGTCACTTTGTTGTGACACGTTCACAGCCACGTCAGCGGCCTCTGCTCTACAATATTACCATGCCTAATAAGACCTCTCCATTTGTCTTTTCTTTCTCACTTTATCTCTTTCTTTCTTACACTTGGCAAATCCGGTCGCCGTGATTTTGCTAAGTAAGACATGTTCCTGGATCAACAACTTTTTTTGATCCTGGATCAACATTACTGTCCAAAAAATATAGACCTAACCAAATCTCTACCCCTAAACCTAACCCTACCCATAATCTATTCCTAAAACCAGTTTGACATGATAGCTGATTAACAAGGGTGTAGAAGCCACATACCTGATGTAAGCCTTGAAAACAGCTATTCCTGAAAAGTATCTCCCTCAATTCTGATTGGCTTGATAGAAATGTGTTCAGAAACATGGTGTACTTGGTGAAATCACGGTCACCTAGCAAATCCACTGCACAGAGTAAAAAAGAGTCTTGGTTGAAATCTATTATTTCACCCTCCATCAACATGGCCATGTGTGATTCACACTGGTTCTAAGAGTTTTAAGTGCTTTTGGCATAATGCTTCTTAGAATATTCCACAAGGGCTCTGTTTACCATTCAAGTCTTTTATATATGGCATGGCTTTAAGAAAAAGAAACTAGTGATGTACAATAAGTTATTATTTATTATTAAATTAGTTATTAAAAAAGTCAATTCAATTTGCAGTATGAATTGATGTAAACTCTGGAAATTACATATCATAGACATATGGAATATATCCCTACAACTAAACCTAACCTTAACCATGAGTAATCCATAAAATCAGAGGAAATTATAGATTAATGACACCGATGTACAAGCACCAAACACTGATTGTAAGTCTAAACTTCACAAAAACTATAAACTGGTTCTTCAAATCTGATTGGTTAATCACAATGTAGTTCCAGGGTCAACAAAGATGTTGATCAGGAACATGTCGCACTTGGTAAAATCAGGTTCTGCAGCGGTTCAACATCTGGTCAGGGATGGCCTTCCTGTGCAGCAGATAAGGAGGACTTAATCACCGTCCCTTCAGGGGTGCATATGTGCCATTGGTGAGGCAGAAGACCTCAACATTTCTGGGGGGAATGAGTTGTTGTTTTGCAGTATGGAACTTATCAACTTATGTTCTGGTTCCATATTCACTATTGCACCAATCTCATTGGCCACTGGCATCTCTGAATAATCCTGCTCCATTAGACCCGCAATGGTGGTGAAGTCAAAAGTAGCATGATTAGTGACACATGCTGAGATGGCTGCTTCCAGGACCTTGAGATCTCCTAACGGAGTTATTGAAAGTACGGCGATGGCCTGCAAAGTCTACACTCTGAGCTATACAGTGGGGAAAAAAAGCATTTAATCAGCCACCAATTGTGCAAGTTCTCCCATTAAAAAGATGAGAGAGGCCTGTAAATTTTCATCATAGGTATACCTCAACTAGGAGAGACAAAATGAGAAAAAAAATCCAGAAAAGAAAATCACATTGTAGGATTTTTAAGGAATTAATTGGTAAATTCCTCGGTAAAATAAGTATTTGGTCACCTACAAACAAGCTAGATTTCTGGCTCTCACAGACCTGTAACTTCTTCTTTAAGAGGCTCCTCTGTCTCCACTCGTTACCTGTATTAATGGCATTTGTTTGAACTCGTTGTCAGTATAAAAGACCCCTGTCCACAACCTCAAACAGTCACACTCAAACTCCACCATGGCCAAGACCAAAAAGCTGTCAAAGAACACCAGAAACAAAATTGTAGACATGCACCAGGCTGGGAAGACTGAATCTGCAATAGGTAAGCAGCTGGGTGTGAAGAAATCAACTGTGGGAGCAATTATTAGAAAATGGAAGGACATACAAGTCCACTGATAATCTCCATCTCTCTGGGGCTCCATGCAAGATCTCACCACGTGGGGTCAAAATTATCCCAGAACCACACAGGGGGACCTAGTGAAAGACCTGCAGAGAGCTGGGACCAAAGTAAAAAAGGCTACCATCAGTAACACACTGCAACGCCAGGGACTCAAATCCTGCAGTGCAAGACGTGTCCCCCTGCTTAAGCCAGTAAATGTCCAGGCCCATCTGAAGTTTGCTAAAGAGCATTTGGATGATCCAGAAGAGGAATGGGAGAATGTCATATGGTCAGATGAAAAAAAAATAGAACTTTTTGGTAAAAACTCAACTTGTCGTGTTTGGAGGAGAAAGAATGCTGAGTTGCATCCAAAGAACACCATACCTACTGTGAAGCATGGGGGTGGAAACCACATGCTTTGGGGCTGTTTTTCTGCAAAAACCAGGACGACTGATCCGTGTAAACGAAAAAATGAATGAGGCCATGTATCGTGAGATTTTGAGTGAAAACCATTCTCAGCAAGGGCAGTGTAAGATGAAAAACGGTGGCGGGTCTTTCAGCATGACAACTGATCCCAAACAACAACCGCTCGGTCAGATAGGTCCGGGCAATGAGGGAGTGGCTTCGTAAGAAGCATTTCAAGGTCCTGGAGGTCTCCAGATCTCAACCCCATAGAAAAACTTTGGAGGGAGTTGAAAATCCGTGTTGCCCAGCGACAGCCCCAAAACATTACTGCTCTAGAGGAGATCTGCATGGAGGAATGGGCCAAAATACCAGCAACAGTGTGTGAAAACCGTGTGAATATTACAGAAAAGTTTGACCTCTGTCATTGCCAACAAAAAGTATATAACAAAGTATTGAGATGAAAATAAGTATTTGGTCAATAACAAAATACTTATTTTCCACCATAATTTGCAAATAAATCTTTAAAAATCCTACAATGTGATTTTGCGATTTTGTGATTTTTTTCTCATTTTGTCTCTCATAATTGAGGTATACCTATGATGAAAATTACAGGCCTCTCTCATCTTTTTAAGTGGGAGAACTTCCACAATTGGTGGCTGACTAAATACGTTTTTTCCCCACTGTACTATGGGCCAGTCCAGCTTCTCAACATTATGAGAAACAACATTCAGCCGTTCAGTATGAGGCTGTGTCTCCTGTCCTGCCCGTGTGAATTCACCCTGAGAAATGAAGTGCATGCGGTCCAGTGAAAGAGAGAGGGAGAGAAAGGGAAAAGTCTGTCTGCTCCCTTTTCTTAGCCTCCAGCTCAACATTGGATCCCCAGGACCCTACTTCATGTGTCGCTTTGGCTACTGCAGAACCATAGCAATTTACCTCCTTCCACTGAAAAGAAGCAAGCCGAGGGCTTTCATCCTGAAATTATCAGAGTGCATGCAGTTGGAGGTGCCATCATGCTGCACACCCAAACACTTAACACACCTCTCATGCGAGTCCTCACTCATAAAAATGAGAAGATGGCTGCAAACACTTCCTGAATGATGTCGTTCAGGAAGTGTTTGCTGAGGAAATACAAATGTTTGCTGAGGAAATTCCCCCTGAGGAAACACAATGTCTACTTCATGATGGTCACTGAAACATGATAGCAGGCTTGATAAACCGCTTCTTGAAGAAATCTGAAAATTGAAAGCATCCTTTTGAGGCACTGGTGTCTCAGAGGACAGCATTAGAACCATCATCCAGTGGATTGCCATGCTTTTGGTCAAGATTCAGAAAATGTTCATTCCTGGAGGTTGTTCCCATAGCATCAGCTACAGATGCAGTATGGAGTTCACGTATGACAGGGAGCATACTCTTACTTAAGCTCAAAATATTCTTCCCAGTCTAACAAGCACTCATTCTGACATCAGAAACCTAGTGATGAAGACTGGACCAGAATTTGTCAAAATTGTAGGGAAATGTCAAGGAATCTTGGAGTACAACTTATTCAATTTTTAAATATTAAATCACTTTTATTGGACTCCCAGCAGCTGAATGTTGGCAATGTGAGAAAGAAAATCTGAATTTTGGTCTATGGTTCATGATTATATTTAATAAGTATCAGTATGCTGCTTTTCATTTTGCCCAAGTATTTATGTCCTAGGGGAACCATATTTTTCACTTAGCGAATGGATCCAAATATGCAGGAAGATAAATTATTATTATGATAGACTGGCGGTCAGTGGGGGTGCTATCGAGAAAGGATAATAGAAATAGGGAAAGTGGCAGAATATGAAAAAAAAAAAGTCTTACAGCTAACTAACTAACATGGACTTTTATAGGAAAAGGTGAGACTAATATTTTACGTGTATTGAGGATAACCTGGTGGTGAGATGCAATATAGAATTAATTTTTTTTTTTAAATACAAACGGACTGTATTTTATCTTATTTTTTTATTCGATTTGTTCTAGCAATCTAAGCCTAATTGTGACTGACGTATGAAGTATTGGTCATCTAGTGGTAGGGGTTTGACCTCCATTTTACAAAACAGTACACTCCAATTTAAAATTAAGTGTACTATTTTGCCTACTGAAGGAAAATAAAAAATGTAAATCATAAAAAAGTGTTAAAAATGAGGCGATTTAAATATGCATGATTTGACCTCTTATAAATTCTCCTCTTCTCTCATCTTTGTCCACCCAGGTGAATGTGTAAGAAACAGAGCCAGCCTTCTGAAGCGGTTCACGAGGTCCGGTTCTGTCCTTTCAGGGGATGGCCCGGGTCCAGGATGGGCACACAGAGGAATATGACAGGTGCAGTCATTAATAATCCTCATACGTCAAAATGAGAACAGTGGGAAACATAAAAGAGGCATTACCTTATCTTTCCACATGTACAAAGTAAATCACCTCATCTATACAACACTGAATCAAAAAATGGCACAATGCATTGATGTTTTTTATTAATGGCCAGCTGTTATATGAGACACAGAGAAAAATGTCTGCGTGAATGTAATTGCTAGTCCATATTAGATGCTGGAAACTAGTGTTGGGCGATATGGTCCATAGTCATATCGTCTAATCGTCAAGATCGCCGATACACAATATTATCATGCTAATTTATTAAATTATTTACTTACTTAGATTAATAGCCGGAGAGTGAACCAACTCCAGGGTAAGGCTAAAACCAGCCAAATGTATTAAACATCATTATATCTTTGGTTAAGTATGGATGCATTACAAATATATTGAATTTGTATTTAACATGATAACAATTGAATAAAAACGAATTAAGTTACTAATTATAATGCTACATTCATAGTAGTTCAAACAGCAGGCTACAGGGAAAAATGAGCAAGGAATATTTACATTACCAAAGAACATCATCACTGTCTTCAGTCTAGCGCGAGTTTATGCACTTCTGTTATAATCAGCGAAGCTGTCTACACTGTATGATGAATAAATCTCTTACATCGCATGCACGTCTGCACGTTTATGGTGAGAGAAACGAGAATTCACAAGAGAGCGGAATTCAGTCAGCGAGCACGTACACTGAACAACAAAACTCATCTGAACGCCTCTGCATTCATAAACTCAACAGACTTGTGTGTGATTGGTTAACGCACAACACTATAAAAACTTGTAAAAAGAAATATGATGACAAGTATGATGATAACAAATAAGCCCTAATATTAATTAGATAATAATACTAGCCTGATAATAATAACAATAAGGACTAATTGTAGTACTATATCAAAAGCAATCGCCCAAGGTATCGATACACAATACTACCGTCTATCGGCACAACCCTATTGGAAACCTAATACTGCGATTGTTATGCAAATCATGGACAATAAAAATCATGTTTACTTGAAATATGTATTTATGAATTGTGTCGCCCTAGAAATGGGGTTTAATTTTACGGACACTCAAGAACTGTGTTGTCTTATTTGGTAGCTCTGTGATGTTAGAGGACAGTCAGGATGGTATGGACAGTGGTAGCCTGACTCCTGGCTCAGCTCGACAGGTCTGCATCCAACGCCATCCAAGCCACGGCTTCGGGTTCATTGCCGGCAGCGAACGGCCTGTCGTTGTACGCTCTGTCTCTGCGGGTAAGACATGTGTCTCTGTCTGGAGCTATGGGACAGGGGTCTGTTGTCCCCTGGCTCTGGTGTGCCAGGCTTTTGAGTTCTTCAGATTTGAGATGAGTCTAATCAAATGGGAATTCAGATACTCGAGGTGTACGATTAAGTTGCTATCCGATGCCTTGATAAGATAAGTGTGAACATCCACTGTAGGATTGGTTATTATAACTGCCTTAGGAAACAAGTGTGACTTAGTGATCTATATCAGCATATATAAGAAGACAACAATGTCAGGGGCTTTAACTAATCAAGTCTATAAAGAGCAAGATGAGTTTACAGACTCCTCCTTTACAGACGGACCCTCAAACGGCAAGCTTTACCCCGGAGATCAGATCCTAGCCATCAACCAGGAACTCGTGAGCGACGCGCCCCGGGAGAAAGTCATAGACCTTGTAAGGTAACACCCTTTACTGTCACCAGAGGGAAGGGCCTTGTCTGGACGCATGACTGTGCTTTATGTATTTCTATTCCATGTGTCTCCATCAGATAAGAGAATTCATTTCAGATAAGACACTCTTTTCACATTCTGCAGCTCACTTGCCAAAATGTCTTTTTCTTCTGCAGGCGGTGCAAGGACTCGATTGTTCTCACTGTGCTGCAACCACAACAGGTAGTTAAGGACATTATGTCTTCTCCGATCCGAATGGCATTAAATCAGTCCCTTTCAGTGATGCAGTCAAACTACTATGCCAATTTCAATCAATTCTGTAAATTTTTACTGGAATTTGACATTCAGGTTCAGCTTTGTGTACAAAAACACTTTTGCTTTGTGCCAATGTTACATTACTACTATACATACATAATTACATAATTAGTATATTGAGACTAAAGCTCAGTAGGGAAAATGTCATGGGAATGATTCGTGTCAATGTTCCCCAGAGCTCAATGGAGCATTAACCCTCCATTACATTGCAAGCAGGTCAAGCTGTAACAGCGCTCAAAAGTTTAAACTATTTCAACTTTGACCTCGGTTGCTACTGAGCTTGCAGAGTACAATCAATCGCCCAGCTGTTGTCAGAAGAAAGACTGATCCTCTTTATATACAACTCCAGCTGTACTTCCATTCTAAGTCATATCATGATATTCAGAGAAACAGTGCTGGGTAGATTACTTACAATTGTAGTCCGTTACTGATTACAAATTACATAATGAAAACTGTAGTTAGTAACATAATCTAGGTTACTAATTTTAGGTAAGGTAGTCTTATTACTTTTTATGTTACTTTCAGATTACTTTTTTTTTATCTAACTTGTTATAAACTTACCATTACATGTACCATATTGATATAAAAAACGCAAATTAATCAATGATAAAATTGCCCTTTTGGGTGCTATTCTAATACTTGTCGGGGTCAAAGCAACACAAAATGTTTTTGTTGCCTTGAAGGCGGGATGTAAGTCATGTGAACAGGGCTTCGGCAGTCTAACTGAACTAGCATAATGTATTCACCGATTTCAAATCTACACTGCTAAAAATAATTATTTTAATCCATATATTTGTCTTGTTTTCCAATAAAAATATATAAATGTCCATAAAAAAGATACTTTTACTTGAGAAGCAAAACTGCATTAGATATTAAGCATTGTTTGCAGAGAATATTTAAGACCAGATTCATGGTTTTAAAGGGTTTTTCATTACTCTAAATCGGGGGTGACCAACCCTGCCATGGCGATCGACTGTCCTCAAAGTTCAGCCCAAACCCTAATCAAACACACATGAGCCAACTAATTAAGGTATTTCAGGATCACTTAAAAATTAAAGCCAGGTGTGTTTGATTAGAGTTGGAGCTAAACATTGCAGGACAGTCGATCGCCAGGAGCAGGGATGGGGCACCCCTGCTCTAAATGAATCTAGTCTTAACCTCTGTTTTCCTGTCTATTTCTCTTTCTTTCTTTCTTCCTCCCCTCCCTTTGTCTTTCTTTTTGTTTCCTTAGTCACCTAAGTCTGCCTTCATAGTGCAGCCAAGAAGTCGTCTGCGAAACAATCCCCCCAAAGTGCGCTTTTCTGAGCAAGTGTCCATCAGCGACCCAGACTCAGTATGTGCTGCTGTCTCTTGCTCACATCACACCCCAGTCATATGTTTGCTAACACAGCTGTCTTTATGTGCTGTAATGAGACCCGCACAACACTGGCTGACACCAACTCTCCTGATAGACTCCATAGCTCCTGCTATGACTTCTATGGATTGTAAGATTTGAGTTTGTCGATTGGACTCAAGGTATTTAGTGACATGACCATTCACAGTCTGTTTGTGCTAATATTTGTTAATATTTAAAAAATCAGTCATTAGTGTCTCCTTTTCAGAGTGTTACATGGCTGTCATTTCAGTTTCAATATTGAAGTGCGATTCACTCCGCATCTCCTGCTCATCTCATTTCATCAGACTGCAGGTTTGTTACCCAGAGGGGCCACGCGTAAATCCCTCTCTGATGGTGCTTTCTAGATGTGGTACACCATTTCAAGAAGCTAAAAGGATTCATAATATGTGCACTTTCTGCTGTGGTTTCATCTTCCTCCACCATCCATGAACTCAGACTTTATTAAAGTGCATACATGAAAACACAGGGCTTGGAATTGACTACGCTTGGTTTGGTTGGAATGAAAGGGATCTAGAGTTTCTCAGTTTCATATGCGTAGGGTAGATTTGCAACGAAGTCAGTCAGGCAGATATTGACAGATGTTCTTTTTCTGAATAGAATATGAGTCTTTGTTTGTTTGGTTGCTGAGATTTACTTGGATTTACTATAGAATGATTTGAACAAGTGCAGTGACTTTCTGAAGCAATTCATGACTATTGAAAAAGGAAATTCTTACAGCAAGAGCTTTGAATAATTCCCTCTGGTTCTGATCAAGGTGTTTAACTTACAGAGTTACATGGAGGAACTTAGCGCCAGCTTCTTTTGAACCGTTTCAGCCTACTTAGTGGTAATTGAATAAGGTAGCATTGCATCTAGAGCCTCCCCATGACCTTAAATGTTGTTACTAGACATTCATTCATTCGTAGCTTTTCATTAGCTCTACAGCTGCCATCTCCTCTTGGTGAACATGGGTCGATGGCACCCATGTTAATGTCAATGTCCATGGATTATGTCCCATACAGTTTTTATATCTGCCTTGTGAGCAAGGAAGAGTCAACACTACACCCTTGGGTGCTGGTCGCACCAATTTAATAAAGCGGACCGATGGGAGGGGTGTGCAGCTCTCCTGGAAGAAGAAACTTGCTGATCAGGCCTAGAGGGCCAAAATCGGTAAAGATCAAACCACCCTCACCTGAGCCTCCTCCTCTAATCATGTCAATCCATCTTGTGTGATCAGCAGGGGTCAGCGGGGCTTTCTTCATTAAAACTCGCCTGTCAGCACAGAGTACACAAGCTGCTACCTTTTTATTAAATGGGTTAGGCTTAAAGACAAATGCCAACATGGGACTTATTATTCATATCACATCATCTCACGCCGTAGCTTACGTGCAATTGATTGGGATTGTGCTCAATGTATGAAATAGAGTTAGCCAGCCTGCTCACTTCACCGCCTGTCATAACATGATCCCAATCGAAATGCCAAATTGATGCTTGCTTATTTGTTTCCATTCTGTATTTGTGTATAAAGTGTAATAGCACTTTGCACGTCTCCAGAAGCAAGCCTAAAGGGACTTTGGTGTGTTTTTAAATCTTTGTCAAATTTTTTTTTTTTTTTGGGTTACAATACTTTCATGGGTGTACCAGACCTCATTAAGTGTCAACATTTGATTACATGAAATCATTTTATTGATGACACTCAGTGAAAGATCAGTGGACAGGTGATAATGTGGATCCTGGTATAAATCAATATGATTCTGACTAAAAGTAATGACCTCTCATTTTTTATACAAAAGTGCCTTCAAGGTCTCTCGCCCACTTCAAGGTGCACTAAGTCATTTTTACCCACTTTTTCGAAGTTGTAAGCAAACAAATATTTGACAAATATTAAAGAAAATGATAGTTACATCAGTGAAATAGAAACTGGCAAATATCATTCACCTTATGTCAGTACCTTTCTACTACAAAATAACATAATCATGGATGACAATTGTCCATCTAAATAGGATATTTCTTAAATCCAATATCAAAACTTTGCTTTAACCCTTTACTACATCCTTCGTAGCAGGTGTCAGGATAGCATCCAAAGTCATTGTCATTTGTTGTTCAGAAATATTTATATTTAAATTTATTCATCTGTCTGAAAGGTCTGAATAGTTGTTCCACCACAGAAAGGACAAGTGTGACATGGACCTTTTTGTGTTCTGTATCATCGGCTAACAGAGCGTTGCAGTAGTCCAGTCTTGAGAAGATAAGAGCCTGCGCAAGAACTATGCATAGGGTCTGATTTTTCTAATGCTCTAAAGAGGAAGGGTCCAAGCACTGAACCTTGAGGCACTCCGCTACTTGATGTGATTTAAAAACCCTCTCCAGGATACTTTGAAAGATCTGCCATTAGGTTAGGCTCAAAATAGTACAATGTACTTCTAGTAATGCCCAGTTCAGGGAGAATGAGTGACAGATAAATCTGGTGACTCACTGTTTCAAAGACAGCAGACTGTGGCAGTTTAATGAGGATCGATGGTTTGGGATTGGTTTTGGCCAGCCACAGGGTTTCAGCGATGGCACCATAGGCTTTGAATCAGGAAAATGAACAAGCCAGTTCAACATGAAAAAAAATACTTAGTGCACCTTTAACTTTTCTTATTGGAAATAAAGTAGATGCCTTGAAGAATTCCTCCCTTAGCTACAAATATATTCTGCAATTGAATTCAGTGTTTGTGTTCAGTTGATCAGCATTTACAGGACACGGTTTCACGTTGGATATAGAATTAATGTAATATGACTTCTGCTTAATTCTATACTCTGTATGTTTAAAGTAGAGTTTTGGTAGTATTTCCAATTCATTTAAACAATTTTTCATAAGTTAGACAAAGATCTTCCCTTTAACCATTGTTTTAGACTTAATGTTTTTCCTTTCAGGTTTTCCATACAGTTAAAGTCTTGTCATGTGTTTCTACATTCTTTCTTTGTCTCTTAGATATTAGATTTTCTTATTTGAGACTCTGTATTGACCTATTGAGTCTTTTCTTTTCGTAATATCTCATCAAAGGTTCACTGACTGCTTTCTACTCTCTTTCTTGCCTCTGTCTTTTTCAGACCATGCTTAAAGACGATTCTCTGCTTCTGATACCAAATGTGTTGAAGGTGTTTCTGGAAAATGGACAGATCAAATCCTTTACATTTGACAGCCGCACCACTGTTAGGGTGAGTGTGATGGGAAAACTCTTCCCAGTAACACTTTTTTTTAAAGGACCAATTCTCTCTATTAACTAGCATGCATATTACAGTTTTTCTCAATTGATTTGACACATTTCTCCAAACCGCCTTGTTATTGTTTGTGATGGATTCAAATTTCTTACATTTTTTCTCCTATGATGCAAGCGCAGCAAATATGTGAACCTGGAGCACAAAACCAGTCAATTTAAAGTCGCTGGGGTCTATTTGTTAGCACTAGCCAACAATACATGGTATGGCGTCAAAAAATTATGATTTTCTCTGTTATGCCAAAAATCCTTAGGACCTTCAGTAAAAGATCATGTTCCAATTTTAAAAAAAAAAAAAAAAATAAAAATTTGTAAATGTCCTACTGTAAATATATTAAAACTTAAATTGTGATTAGTAATATGCATTGCTGAGAACTTCATTTGAACAACTTCTTTAAAGGCGATTTTCTCACTATTTAGATTTTTTTTTGCACCCTCAGATTCCAGATTTCAAATAGTTGTATCTCAGCCAAATATCGCTCCTTTCATAACAAACATACTCAATGAGAGCTTATTTATTGCCCCCCAGCTTTGAGGCTGGTGTATAAATTCTCCAAAAATAAATAAAAAATTAACCTTATGATTGGTTTTGTGGTCCAGGGTCACATGTAGTCTAGATAAAATGCAATGAAATTCTCTTCAAGATGTAAATGAAAGGCAAGATCAGTAATTCAGGATAAATGTATACAGCAAACACACATGTATACAGTGAGTACGGGAGAGGAAAGTTTTCAGACCCCCTTAAATTTTTCACTCTTTGTTATTTGCAGCCATTTGCTAAAATCATTTTTTTTTTTTTTCCTCATTAATGTACACACAGCACCCTTATTATATTGACAGAAAAACACAGAATTGTGACATTTTTGCAGATTTATAAAAAAGAAAAACTGAAATATCACAATGTCCTAAGTATTCAGACCCTTTGCTCAGTATTTAGTAGAAGCACCCGTTTGATCTAATACAGCCATGAGTCTTTTTGGGAAAGATACAAGTTTTTCACACCTGGATTTGGGATCCTCTGCCATTCCTCCTTGCAAATCCTCTCCAGTTCTGTCAGGTTGGATGGTAACCGTTGGTGGACAGCCAATTTTAGGTCTCTCCAGAGATGCTCATTGGGTTTAAGTCAGGGCTCTGGCCATTCAAGAACAGTCACAGAGTTGTTGTGAAGCCATCCTTCGTTATTTTAGCTGTGTGCTTAAATAGGGTCATTGTCTTGTTGGAAGGTAAAACCTTCGGCCCAGTCTGAGGTCCTAGCACTCTGGAGAAGGTTTTCGTCCAGGCTATCCCTGTACTTGGCAGGCATCTCATCTTTCCCTCGATTGCAACAGTCGTCCTGTCCCTGCAGCTGAAAAACCACCCCACAGCATGATGTGCCAACACCAGGCGTCACTGTGGGCTGTATCTGGCGGTGAATGAGCAGAGTGCCTGGTTTATTCCACACATAAACACTAGAATTAAGGCAAAAAGTTCTGTCTTGGTCTCATCAGACCAGAGAATCTTATTTCTTGGAGTCCTTCAGGTGTTTTTTTTTTTAGCAAACTCCATGCGGGCTTCATGTGTCTTGCACTGAGGAGAGTTTTCCGTCGGGCCACTCTGCCATAAAGTTCCGACTGGTGGAGGGCTGCAGTGATGTTGACTTTCTACAACTTTTTCCCATCTCCCAACTGCATCTCTGGAGCTCAGCCACAGTGATCTTTGGGTTCTTCTTTACCTCTCTCACCAAGGCTCTTCTCCCCCAATAGCTCAGTTTGGCCGGACGGCCAGCTCGAGGAGGGCTCTGGTCGTCCTAAACGTCTTCCATTTAAGGATTATGGAGGCTACTGTGCTCTTAGAAACCTTAAGTGCAGCAGAAATTTTTGTAACCTTGGCCAGATCTGATGCCTTGCCACAATTCGGTCTCTGAGCTCTTCAGGCAGTTCCTATGACCTCATGATTCTCATTTGCTCCGACATGCACTGTGAGCTGTAAGGTCTTATATAGACAGGTGTGTGGCTTTCCTAATAAAGTCCAATCAGTATAATCAAACACAAATGGACTCAAATGAAAGTGTAGAACCATCTCAAAGATGATCAGAAGAAATGGACAGCACCTGAGTTAAATATATGAGCATCACAGCAAAGGGTCTGAATACTTAGAACCACGTGATATTTCAGTTTTTCTTTTTTAAAAAATCTGCAAAAATGTCAACAATTCTGTGTTTTTCTGTCAATATGGGGGTGCTGTGTACACATTAATGAGGAAAAAAAAATAACTAAAATGATTTTAGCAAATGGCTTCAATATAACAAAGAGTGAAAAATATAAAGGGGTCTGAATACTTTCCGTACACACTGTATATACAGTGGGGGCCAAAATTGATTTAAAACACGGTCTTTTCACCAGCTAAAAAGTCATATAATTATTATATATATATAAGACTGAGCTGTAGTTAGGTCATCAGAAAAGTTTGTTTTGCAGTTCTTACTGCTAAAAGTGGTACTAACAGATGTTAAGTTAATAGGAGCAATTGTTATAAGTTTATAGGTTTTTTTTTCTCATGGGTGATAGCAGGTGTTGGAACTATTTTTTATTTCATTAAATATACACAATATATGTAAAACAAAACTCCCTGTTGAAGAATTGCAATAAACATGTATTTTCATTAGCATATTTGTGCATCTACAGCTGAATGTGTTTTATAATCCATTTATGCTTTTAATAAATGCATTACTAGAAAAAATTGCAGTGCTTCATTTAGCAGTAAAGTTGAACTGTTTGGTTAAGATAATTTTGTGTTTGGATGGTTGTGCTAATTGTTTTGAGAACAAGTACATTGCATTGCAAAAGTGTCAAATCGATTGATGAAAAACTGTAGTAGCATATTGGCTTTTTATTAGCACATATTCTTATTCATAGCCTTATTCTGCATACCCATATTTTAGATCCCTTAAACCTACCCTTACCTAAACTTAACAACTACCTTACTAACAAGCAGCCAATTAGAAGTTTATTGAGGCAAAAGTTTAGTCTGATCATTAGATAATAGTGAGAATCGGGCCTTAAAATAAAGTGCACTCTTTCCTGTTACTAGAAACACAACATGAGAAATTCACTCATTTTTGTTTGTTTGTTTTGCTTCTTGTTTATGCATATAAATGAACATGCCATAGTATAGAAACATTGCTATTTACATCTGTAGTCTCTATACAGGTATCACAAGACAATGACAATGCATTTATATTAATACAAATATTAATTAATATTTGCCATTAATATAAATTTTAAATAAGATTGTACCTATAATAGAACCTTATGGGACCCCTGTAAAGCAGTCAAGGTGAGGAGATTTGGTGCTGTTGGTGCACATGCATCACTTTCTATTGAAAAGATGTGGTCATCTAAAGAATTCTAAGAATATAAAAAAATTTGTTTTGTAAAAGATTCTTTCAGAACTATTTGTAGACAATACGCTACACATTTTTGAACAAGAGGTTATTCTTACTACGTTCTCATTACTCAAGTATTACCTACAGTAGTCACTGTGCAACAACTAATAGTGATCTGGGCAATTATATTAAAATTAATTTAAAAAAAATAATGGTCCAGAGCACTAGTAGATCTAGGTAACACAACTAAGTAGTGATACATTTAATGACCATGTTCCGAAGTGGGGGAAAAGGACAATTGTCCATGTCTCAGACACGTTAATGTTGTAATTAATTAACTGGCAGTTCTTTATAATTGCTCATAGTTAGTAGTTCTTAATGATGCTACTCTCATTCAATAATTATTGATTACCTAATAATTGCCCTGAATTCACCAGTACTTACTGATTAGGTAATCTTGTTCCAGTATTAGTTGATAGTATAGCTGACATGTTATTGTAGTGCTATTCATGTGTCCTGAATAGTTACTTGGAAAAGTCATTAGCCAACATTATATTTTTCTTTCTGAGAGCAAAAGTGATTAAAAGGGCAATCACTTTCTTTTGTACAGCTGATCTTACGTTATGTCAGAACAAAGCGTGAATTCCAAGAGCTATGATCAACTGAAAGAAATGCAATGGTTTTTATTCCGCTTTCAAAGGCGTTGTAATTCTTGAACGTGTAGATGAGTTGACGTTTGATGGTTTCAGACCATTAAAAAACCTAGTGAGCTTTTTTCCTCTCCTACATTTCGCAGCATTGTTGACATTTCTCACAATCCCTCCTGAGCTGATATCTTCAGCCTTTGGTCAGTATCACTAAACAGATTATCCCAATCCTGGTGACAGAACACGGTGCAGTAATCCGTCTATCTCCCATAGCTGGAGTTACTGTCATCAAACACTAAGAATATAATGCATCACAGCAGCCAGCTCGCATTGGTGCTTTAGCACAGTGTTTAAGTACAGTATTTGCTTTGGTCACATGGAAACCTCATTAAATATTTGGCATCCATTTCCCGAAGCAAAGCCACTAGTCAGTAAAAAGCCTAATTTGTCTCCAGAGCAGGGTCCAGTGACTGAGTGTTGATTTCAGTGCTCCATCACTGATGGAAATGTCAAGCCTGTCCTCCTGTAGTTCACACACTGCTGATGCTGTTGCTTTCCACTACATTTACTTTGCACTGTAATATCTGAGATATAGTAATACAGCAGAATTCATGCTTTAGGAGCTAAAAACACCAACCATCAGAAGAGTTGTTACAGAATACTAGACCTTGTTCTCCTTTTCCCATTCGCCCCAGGATGTGATATCGTCGCTGCAGGATCGCCTCTCTCTGCGCTACATCGAGCATTTTGCTTTAATGCTGGAGTCCGGTGGACTGGCCCAGAATCAGAGGCTGCATCTGCTCCAGGAAAACCAGCCACTGTCTCATGTGAGTAAATGCCACCCAAAAACCACCGACTGATGCATTACCTTCACTCTAATGTTCAAGAGCTTTAAAAGCAGCCTTAAATGTGGAGAACAAGGTACTTTACACCAGTTTTCTATGGCGTTGCAACAAACATTTCTAATGAATTTAAAAAAAAAAACCTTAGTGGTTTGTAGGGCGTCTGTCATTGGACAAATATATACTGCAGAAGTACGGTGGTGGCCAAAATTGTGACCCCCGACAGATCTGAAAATAATTACCTTTTTTGCCTCCAAAACATGATTGAATTTCATAATGTTCATGAAACATGCAGATGGTTGCTTTGAGCACAACAAATATCAGATGAAGTGAGTCGTACTGTTTTTAACTTTAATATTTGGTATGTCCAACTTTTGCAGAAATTACAGCAGCACATCTCTCTGGCACAGTGTCAATATATATCCTGAGAACTTCAACACTAATGTTATCCCATGCCTTTTGCAACTCAAGCCAAAGGCTTTCCTTTGAATGTACAATAGATCTGTCCAGTTTATTGTCCAACTCGCCCCTAATTTGCTCGATGGGGTTGAGGTCCGGACTTTGAGGGGGCCAGTCCATCATTTTTAGTGTTCCAGCAGATTCCTTCCATTGCAGGTAGTTCCGGCAATTTTTTGTTTTATGGGTATTGTAATGGCCAATTCAACAAAAAACAATTGAAACCTCTTAAATATGCCAAGTGTTCTAACAATTTTGGCCACCATTGTACATAAGCATTTTATTGTAGTAGTATTAGCATTTGAATTTGATTTAATAGTACTTATGTCTAATGTTATCCAGCATGATTTAAAAATATTCCAAAAACTTCTTGAGCTCCAATAGAACATCTGACCATCTGGACAAAGCAGTTCAAAAGCCCAGTCAATAATTCAGACCATTTATTTGATTAGTGGCAGAAATTAAATTTTCAATTATATTGAATTATTTAAACTCCTAAAATGTTCTGTAGTTTAAACTAGATTTTGAATCATAGATTTTCTACTCGGCGTGCTCTCAAGACGCATAGACGCCATTGTATATGAATATACAGTAATAGAACCTTTAATAAGAACCTGAGTTACAGGATAATGCAATTAATTTGTTATGGCTGCTAGTAGCACATCACCTTTCTATCACAAGGAATGCAATGTGACAATTTAGTGCTGGAGTATTTGTTACGGTTTTATTTCAAAAGTGTATTTTATTCTGTATTTTCAGGTAGTTCACAGGACCTACTTCCAGGGAATGAAGTGTCTTTTCCGAATTTGCTTCTTCCCAAAAGACCCTGCTGACTTATTGAGGAGAGACCCCGCTGCATTTGAGTACCTCTACATACAGGTGGATTAGTCATGAATATTCACATAATAAGAAACATGATTAGTCTGATATTAATATATAGCCTCTTGATATGTTATTTGTTATATATAACATTTGTTATATGTTAAATCCTCCCAGAGCCGCAATGACGTCATTAAAGAGCGGTTTGGGATGGACTGGAAGTCTGACGTCACTCTTAGGCTGGCAGCCCTTCACATCTACATCACTGTGTCGATTGCGAGACCCAATCAGAAGATTTCTCTGAAGCACGTTGAGTAAGTCTATAAAGCAGTCATGATTGCCTGAAAAGAGGACATTTCATTTATTTATAATAGACCTTGATCCCTACCTTGATTTAAATATTATGCTATGAATTAAGGTTCCTGTTCACACCAAGACAGATGTTTGAAAGTTCAGTGCACTTATTTGGAATGTAAGTTAATGTGTGTGTCAAAAATGCAAAGCTGCCAAGTGTTGTCCTTGTGTTTTTTAGCAACATTTTGAACAACATTGAGTAACCAAATAAGCATGCATTAGATTTTGGATGAGCACCATAAGCAGCATCTAGTTTTCCACCGGTGGCAGATGACACTCGTGAAACCATCAAAGAGTACTTTTACTGTAAGGTCTTGTAGCTGGTTGCATGCTTTGAAGACTAAACCCGCATCATTATCTTTAGGAAAGAATGGGGTTTGGAACCTTTCCTTCCTTTGACTCTGTTGCCAACCATCAAGGAGAAAAACGTCTGCAAGACTCTCTCACAGCTGTTGAAGACATATCAGCAACCTCCACCAGCTGGCAACAAGGTATATGTGGTTACTAAGCTTATTTGGGGCAAATATCATTAAAAATAGGGCACTATTTATTTTTTACGTGTTTTACCTGTATTTTAAATTTTACACTGCATTCTGTTGTGTTTGGAGTTAACTGAAATGTCTGTAGAATTAATGGATAATGTCCTGGCAGAAAATTACCAGTTCTTTCTTTTTTTAAACAGTATATCTTAAATGGATGTCTTTGTCGTTAAATGTCAATCAAGAAACATGCAACAAAGAAACCTTTTATCTCGTCAGTCTAATGCGTGTTTTTGTATTTGTGTATTAATTTTATGCCCTAAGAGCATAGTTTATATGTGTAATGGTGGAATAGCGATATGCAAAACAGTGTGCAATTAATTTCTTCATACCAATCATTGTTACACATAGCAGACCTAATAGCAGCAAAACGTTGCCCTCTGCTGGCCAGAATATGGACTTGCACAACTCACCAATCTTATTTTCTCTTTATCTGCGTTTCTATGCAGGTTTCTCCTCTTCAAGGAAAACTACAGTACATGCGCGTCTTAAATGACCTTCCACCATTCGGAGGCTTCTTGTTTCACACAGTTGGCTTGGTAACACAAATCTGAGATCACTTCTTAAACAATCAAGACACTTTTGCATTGATTTCATGGTTTTACAAAAATGTTCTAAATATTACCACGTTACATTTCAAACCTAAAAAATAAATAAATTGCTTGTTCTTCTGATACTGAATTTCTCATTATTTTCTTTTTCCTCTGAAAGGACGAGAAGCAGTCAGCCACTACGCTGTTGGTTGGGCCGAGACATGGTATCAGTCATGTGATTGACCTAAAGAACAACCTAACAACGGTCTTAGCAGAGTTCAGCCGTGTGGCCAAGGTCCAGCTCTTCAGAGAGCATCATGGAGTAGCCCGGGTTGAGGTTGTTATTCTAGATGCAAAGGTGTGGAAAAAGCTCTGAAACAAAATCTGAAACAGTATTGCATTATACAACATCCTAAAATGCAATACTATACTAATATTTGTTTTCATACTCATTATTGTAGCCCTTGGTCTTATTAATGGAGTGGCCAGATGCATCAAACTTTGCCTGTTTGATATCTGGCTATTACAAGCTATTTGTGGACCCTAAAAGGACAATCTACTGCAGGATACCTGGTCAGCCTTATATGATCAAGGCAGGTATGTTAGAAATCTTATTGTTATTGTTGCAATTTCATTAAAATACAACAAAGTCATTGCATGTAATTTTCTGACAGTGCATTTGCTTTGCTTTTCATCTTCCACTGACTAGCTGAACTAAAATATGTTGCGTTGCACATGCAATTTGGGACATTTCAAAATAAAAAAAGATGAAATAATGGTGAGAAAATCTCGATGCCGACATCTAAAATATAAAACAAAATAAATTTAATTATAAACAAAAATAAATAATTGAATCTGTCATGACTTGAACTGATCAGGTTGCTTTCAAAAGGATCTTTGATGATATATTATAAGGACTTATCATGGCAATCATTCATAATTCCAGCTTGATCCCTCCATCTTCCTGAGCTCTCCATCCTCATCTTAAATCAGTTTATGCAAGCTTAACTGAAATGCTGATCATATTTCTGGAAGTTAAGTGTATGTTGCTTCGCGTTACTAAACCATGTATTGGATGTTCGCATCTCCTGTGGTCTGCCAAAGAGAAAGATCACAGCATGCCATTACATCCCACAAGGCTCTTTTCCATCTCTGAGAGCTCTGTTCAGCAGACTCACCTTTGTCATCTGGACTCATTCCCATCCATCATGTTTTCTACTTGTTCAACCACTCAGACAGTTCTGTCATTTAGATTCCAGAAGCTCCCATGCCCAATTCCGCTCCGGAGCCACTGTGCCAAGTGGGAGTCGGCGAGAAGAAAGAGAGGGGTCGTCCAGAGAGACAACACAGAAGACATCAGCATCACCCATATCTCAGCACCTTGGCCTGTGTCACATCCATTTAAAAGAGCAACAACAGCTGCAAGAGCTTCAGATACAAGCTGAACAAGAGCTTGACATTAATGAGAACCTTATCTCGCAGGTACAGAGTCGTTCACGCACAAAGTCTGATCCCACTCTAAAAAGCACCGAGTCAGTGGCTGAACAAGACGGTCCCGCCGATGACCGCTCAAGCTTCAGAAACAGAGTGAAAACAATGGAGCCTTCACAGAGGTTTTTCTGTGACTCCTGCAAGGCAAAACTCCAAGCTCAAGGTTTGATCTCAGACACTGGGGAGACAGGAAGGCTCATTTTGCAGCAGTGTACAAATGCATGTGCTTCCCGTGAAGGAGGGGCTGTTGATCTCATTGCCTTACCGCTACCTGGGAATGAGGAAGATGAGATGGATGATGGAGGAGGAAAGCTGCAGCCTCCCCCTCCCGCCATAGCAGCACCGCCCCCTGGGTTTCGTGACAACAGCTCTGACGAAGACGACCCTAAAAAGGGTCGGAAAGGAATCAAAGCCTCCGCTGCTGTGGCAGAGGGTCGAGAGGACGTTCCTGTAACACTGATTGATAACGTGACCACTAGGACGGTTCAAGACCACGCTCAGGAGTTAGACGATGCATTAGTATCCACCCTCCAGGCGCTGGAAGCACTAGCTGCATCAGAGGATTACCCACACCATCACCAGCAGACACAACAGACAGCAGGTGGACTATGTGCTATTAAAAGTGCTGGTTCTTTACATGTCAATGAGTAAATGAGACTTTTAAAAGTCAAGCAAACTGTAAAATCAGAAATAGTCATTAAAAACTGTTTTTTTGTACATCTTATAATTACAGAAGGCTAACATATTAAGTTATTAGGTCCCAAAACAAGTATCAGTGCAGTGTTACCTACTCCTTACCAACAAAATAAACAGGATCTTAACACTTTTTTAGAATTTAATTTTTGACTTTTAATTCCTAATTAGAACATGTATTTTCTCCTTATAATTTTGCTTACCTGAAGTGGCCTTATGAGATTTCTTACATGCATGGTTGTTTTTTTTCTGTTCCCTTACAGGGTTGATTGTGCTTGCTGCCATAACCCCTGAATCGTCCCTAGACTCTGGACATGAGACAAATTCTTCAGAGCTAACTGATGTGTCTGAGATGGTGTCTGCCATGAAGCAGCATCAGAACCAGGCCTATCTACTTGCCCACCACATCAACAAAGAGCGACTTTTCAGTCGGCGAGACTTTCCCTTGACAATCCCTGGATGTACCACACAAGCAATTGGTGGGGGGGCTTTTTCAATGAGCCAGATCCGTGGTGGATGTCCACCAAAATCTGTGATCTTAAGCAAGACCGTGCCCTTAAAAGTATGCCCCAATCAAGGAGTTAGTCCCTCTGACAACTCTGTGGAGCAGGGAAAGAGCCATGAAACAAAAGGTGAGAAGGATACAGAAAAAACAGAAAGAGGCCCTGTCAAAGAGTCCTTGGAAAAGTCTGAACCGCAGACATCTGATAAGCTTAAAGCATCTGATCAAGAGAGTGCTCCCAAAGTCAACACGGATCAGTTGCCTCAAGCTAATGAAGAAAAAACGAGCTCCGTTACCTCAGAAGGTGTCCAGGAAAAAGAATCTGGTACAGTCACCATAGAAACTACCAGTATAGCCTTATCTGTTCTTTTACCAGTGGATAGAACTGCATCTGCTAAGATTTGTCCAACAAATATGTGCCAAGATGCCGACAATGCCTCAAGTGAGACCATTAAGCCTTTAAGTTCAAAGGGCCTTTTGCCAGCTGCTGACTTGTTCTGCACCTGTCCGGTACGACCAGAACCTGGCCCACAGGTGCGTCTGAAAGATCCACAGGCCCAAAAACTGGTGGTGTTTCACTCATCATCTCCCACAGATGATGAGCGTCTCCGTGCCAAAGGACTTCAGTTAGCTAACAACAAAGAGAACACAGCAAAGACACCTGATGCAAGCTTGACTAAGCCTAGCACCCTGCCCCCTACCAAGTTCTCACCAGCTATGCCTGTTAAAGTGGAACGGAAGGAGATGCCAGAGGCAAAGGCAGAGAACTCCCAGACTAAAGCCCCTGTGGAACCACAGAAACCTGCTAAAAGTTTGCCTGTTCTGGTAGACCCAACACTTGTCCTAAGTTGTGCGGAAAAGGGTGCAACTATCCCAGGAGCAGAGTATAAGAAACAGGCAAATAAAGTCAAATCCCTGCGTAGTACACCCTTCCTGAGTTTTAGGAACTTAATTTCAGCCACCTTCCCAGCACGTTTGCGCAGAGAGACAGATGAGCGTCGTGCTCAACTTCAGAAGGTCAGGCAGTATGAGCTAGAGTTCCTGGAGGAGCTTCTAAAACCTAAAACCTCCCAAGGAGAGTTCATACCACAGGGATCCTCTCCTGTTCCCTCATTTACCCCATGTGCCTGCCAGCTGCGCACGAGTCCCGTACAGAAAGTTCCTGGGATTTCACGAGAACAGCGACGCAGCTGTGATTGTAAGAGAATGTGCCGCGGAATGCGTCTCCCAGATACAGCTGTCGGTTCTGCAGCGGACCAGAGAGGGCGAGAGAGGACAGTCTCCAAAACTCCCCCAGGTATTCCAAAGTCTCCACATGCTCAAGGAGAATTACGGAAACCTCAGACTTTGGAAATCAAAACCACTCGAATCCGCTCCACAAGCCTAGAGTCAAGGGAACCCAGAGATACACCCACGTCATGTTTGCCAACGTGCGCTACCCGTTCAGAATGCATGGGCGCGCCACAGTACAAAAAGCTACAAAGGAGATATAGCATAGGGGAGATTGACAATAATGACAGCACCCCCTTGTATGCTGAGGTTAAATCAACAAAAGCAAAGAGCCTTGAGAAAGAAATGGAAAGAGTCAGGGCCACTGGACTTAGACTTCCAACTCCAGTAGAGCCTGTACATACTAAAGATGAGGATGCAAAGAAGAAGGGGATATTTTTTATTCAGGGAGAAGAGCTTCTTCAGGAAAGTCGAGAGGGTACCGCTGAGGTTCTGGGATTGCCAAGTGAGGATACTGAGGACAGAGAAAAATGCTGCTCCTTCTGCTTTTGTTATCGCAAATGTGAAGCTGCCGATGAGAGCAGTGAAAAAGATGAACTGTCTTATTCCATCCCCCTGCAGGTTTTGCCCGGGATGCACCTAGACTCAAGGGCAATGCCAGTAGTCAGCAAAACACTTCAGGTACTCGATGCAGATGACTGCAGTGGGGAGGAGGAGGAGGAGGAGGAGGAAGAAGAGGAGCCACAAACACAGAGGATTGATCTGCGGGCCTGTGGGAATCTGGAAACTAGCCTGGCAAGGGTACAGTCCTTGCAGGGCAAAATATTCTCACTCCCTGACGGATTCCTAAACGCACAACTTGATGCCAATGAGCTGCTCTCAATTTTAAGGCAGTGTGCCAACAGTCCCCAAATCGAGGGTGAACCTCGTATCCCTCCTGCAAAACTGGCAGAATACAAGCAAGAACTTGCAGTCCATTTTAAAGAGTTCAGGGCATCATGTAGACGCGTGGCAAGTGTTGAGAAAAGTCCCTCTCGAATGCTAAGTGCTGTCACAGCTAGCTTCCAGGTGCTGTGCAACCTTACTCAAACATTCATTCGGCTGGTCAGGGGTGTACGATCTGAAACTCAAAAACTGCAGCTTTTACGCAAGGTCGAGGAGGTAGCTGTCAACTACACCCTTCTTCTTCGTGCTGCTGAAGAGGCAATGGGACACTCTAGTAGCCTTCCCAATAAGAGTGCAAGTCCTCAACTCCACACATTCACCAACATGGGCTCTCTTAATCGCCCTATCAAAACCTTGCCCAGCAAGTAATGACTCATTCACGCATGAGATTGTGGGGCAGGCTGGAAAGACAACTGTTCAACACGTTGGCAGGAATCTCTACGGATCCTTCATCGGTTTACATTTTTACTCGCCTTTCTGTTCACCAACTGCTAAATTCCATAACCGCATAACTATCTACTGTTATATGTTTATGAAGGTTGAGCTAAATTGTACACACAAAGGATCTTTTACATTGTGCACAGAAGTGAGAAAAAAATACATCTGATCCTGTGCATTATAGATTATAGAATCTAACAGGGCTGTTCACTCGTGTTCTTAGAGAAAGGGTACTGTGAAATTGACTTAGTTTTTGTATATTTAGTTGTTCCTATATTTAAATAACAAAGTGACTGTCTAGGGAAGGGCTGGTGGGTTTATTTTGTGTCCTAACAATGGTTTATAAAGCATATTATGGAAAACCTATATTATCATTCTTGCAATTACTGTAGAGACATTATAGCTACATAATCTAAAACATGCCCTGAGGGTGGCAAATCACAGAAAATTAAATAACAGATTTTGTAAATTAGGTAGAGAGAGAACTGGTTATTTGGTAATGTGCTTGTTTTTCAATTTTGTTTGTTGTGACATGAAATACTCCCTTTTCACAATATCACATTCACAATGTCTGGATTTGTATCTCTGTAAGCATCTGAATTGACACTTTTTTAATGAATATTTATGAACACAAGAGCCTACTAACTAGATAGTGGAAGGAAACACCTGCCCAGGGCAGACAATGTAGCAGACTTAAATTCACCAGAATATTAATTGAAAGGATACAATGGTTGAGCTGAGACCAAGATGAAAAAAGGCGCTCCTGTTTGCTAATGCACAAAGAAATCCTTTCTCACTCTCACCCCCGCAAACTCATCCAGATCCATACCTCATACATGCAGTGGCAAACAGTGGCATTATTTTTTGAGTGGGCTGAGCTCATGATATCTGCATAATTTAGTGCAATCACTAAGCTAATGCTTGTGTAGATGACACAAAACCATTTTCTTTCCAAGTATAGCCTATATAAGTACACAGATAACCAATGTTTCACAATATTTTTTTGAATATTGCTTTGTTTTTCTTCTATCCCATATTTTGAAATGTCTTATATGTAGAACACTTTATTTTTTTGGATTTTCATGTGATGTCATCCATTGTGCACTCTTGAGAACATAGCACCGTCCCCATCCACACACACAGAATAGTTTTATATGTATTTTAATAAAATCAACTGCTGTCTTATGTCTGAAAACTTTTCTGTCTCCTCTTCCAATCTAGGATATAAATGGTTAAATTATGGTTTTATAATCCATACAAGGCTCTACTACTGTGACATTTAAATAATTAACATCTCACTGTTTTGGTGTCTTGCATGTTATCCCTACTTTAAAATAGAACCGAATGAAGTGGGCTCTGTCAAGCCAGCAACTAATAGACTGTTTAATGCTGGGTTTGGATTAACTTATATCATTAGAAGCTAAATCAATAAGAGTACAGATACAATCTAGTGTTTTACAATATTGCAGTATAAAAGTATAATTATTCTATGCTCAACAAAAAAATAGAGTAAAGAACATGAGATATTTGTGAAGCTTAAAGTCATTCTGAAAAGAACTAACATTGCAAAAATTAATCAAAACTTTATTTTAAAGAGAAATCACATGTACCTTATGATTTATAGTAGTATGTACCAGAGACAAATAGTAACTATATTTTAGAGTATAATATAGCATGGAACTTGTTTATTTTTATAAAATACAAACAATATCCTCATGTTTATACTTTTTTTTCAGACATAGTTTCTGTCAAAGACTAGTTGCGTTGCCAAAATGAGATTTGTCACTGTGCTTCATTTTTGTTGTGTTCATATTTAGTTCTTTGAGTTCTTGTCAGTGTTTTTGCTTCACTGTGGTCTTTTTGTGTGTAAGGTCATGTTTTAAAGCAATAAAGAATATTAAAAGTAACACTTTCAGCTTAGTTTTGGCTATGAGATCAACTGATCGAATTCATAATGAGTGCTCTGAAAATATATATATATATATTGTTCATATATTTACTTAGACAATTACCGGTTACACTTAAAAGTACACAGTAACAAAGCATTTTGAAATCACTTGCGATCTATTATATTTAATTCATGCATTATTAACTAGATGCTACCTTGGTAATGCATTATTAGGCTAAATACAAATAGCAAGTTCTTCATTTATTAACACTGTAATCACAAAAAATACTGGATTGCCATTAATGAAGTGCTTTAGACCTGCCTTTATTAAACATTAACTAGTAATAGTAAGCGTCCCTCAATGTTGAGTATAAATGTGTATCAATTCATTTTATACATGAACATTTCTTTAATATTAATTATTTGTAATGTTTTCACTAATGTTTGCATGCAGATAGTCGTATGTAACACTTACAGGTACAAAAAGGTACTTTTGTGTATGTTTGGATACATGCTAAAATGTACAGTATGAATTCACTGAGAGCATCTAAAACAATGACGTCATTACACATTACAAATATTATTACAAATTCTCAAGCTCTCTCTCTAGGCCTAAATATTATCTAGTTCATTAATAGTTGATTCTATTGAATTGATCAATGATATTAAGGATTCATGAACATTTGTACTTCTGTATCTAAATTATTTTTGTTTTAGATGCTGTCGATACGCAATTATTGTGTTTTTTTGTGTCTGCAAACATAACATACTAAAAAGTGGAATCATATTTTTTTTACCAAAAATACATTCATGGTTATCGCAAAATACATCAGTTAAGGTTAGGATATAAAGCATTATCTAACTCTTTACATTCAATTTATTAAATTCAAGAAAAAGGGTCTAACCCTAATGAGTTAATAAAACAAAATAAAATAAATTAAGTTATATGGGTAACTGTTTGCTTTCTCTTTCATCTCAGTGGCATTTTTGTGACAGGCACAGATTCCCCCAAAAGTACTTGATTTCAGTCAAGAATCTGATTTCAGTTTAGTTTTTTTCCTGAGCTTGTGGCAATCGCCTGAGCCATAAAGTCAAAAAATAACATTTCATGTGAGTTCAGCTTCGGATTTCTGACCAGTGTCTGCACAATCTATTCAGGTACTGTTTAGATATATACTGTGAACTCATGCGCTCTCAAAGGTGTGACCATTAAATCTCCCAGGCAGTTATGACGAGGTAATGCTATGAAAACAATATACTACTGTGGCTGACGGCTAACCTTGTAAAGCAACTTAACTGTCAGCAGAGCAGCATTTGTATAGGGGTTATGAGACCAATACGCTTGCCAAAAACAATTTAAAAAAAAAACTGATGGACAAAAACCGTGTGTTAAATACGAACCAGAAAGTCAAACCTACAATACAAAAGCATTCAATATATTTATGGATACACTTAAATATATACATGGTTATATTTTATTTTAAGGTTTCCTTGATACAGTGTACATTATACATTTAAGTACTGAGTAATATTAATTAACTACATGTACTTACTATAGGGTTAGGATATATCTTAGGGTTACTTGCATGTAATTATGCATAATTTATTATTATTTTAATAGTAAGAACATATAACGTGTAACAACAAGGACACCTTAAACTAAAGTGTTACCATATACTTTTATGTTGATGCATTACTTCACGCAATTTTATTTGATTTTTGTGGGCTCATTGAAAAAGGTGCTTATCATTCAGAGAATGCTGTTCAAGGTCAAATGAAATCTCATGTGAGCAGTCGTATTCATTTGATGGGAGGTTTAGGGAGTTTTTGAAATCTTTAACAAGTTTAACACCTGGATTTTGTTACTTTCAGTAAATAAACATCAAATAGGAGCAATAGTGACAGGGAATGGTTTGATACACTGTAGCAAGACTTTTGTTTTTTTAAATTTTCTAATATTTTTCCAGTACAATTCCCTTTATATCATGTCTCATTTAGCCACTTTGTGTTTAGAAACAAGTAAGTAAATAAATATTGATACACTGATATAATGTCACTATTCGGAGATTGACATTTGCCGTAATTCAGGCTGGGACATGGTGAGGTTTATGGCTGTCCTACAGTCAATGTAATCACATAAATGTGACCCTAGACCCCAAAACTAGGTAGCAGGGGAATATTTGAAGCAATAACCAAAAATATGGGTCAAAACTATCGAGATTTTTTTTCTGGGAAAATCATTAGGATATTAAATAAAGATCATGCTCCATGAAGATATTTTGTAAACTTCCAACCGTAAATATATCAAAACTTAATTTTTTTAAATAAGTAATATGCATTGCCAAGGACTTTATTTGGACAACTTTAAAGGCGATTTTCTCAATATTTAGATTTTTTATTTTATTTATTTATGTTTTGCACCCTCAGATTCCAGGGCCCGTATTCACAAAACATTTATCTTACCACTAAGAGTTCTCCTAAACAGCAGTAAAGGTTTTTAGCTAAGAGTTTTCTCTTAAAACCTATTCACAAAGCTGCTGAGACAAGCTTTTACTAAGGAACAGAGAGAAGAAGCTCAGAGTAAGGGGGCGGAGTCACGCTTGTTGCTATGGATGATGTCAGCGTGCTTATTAACTATGCACACAGTGATTGGCTGATAGTCTCTGTCTGAGATTTATTCATAGAAATATTGCAGAGCACAGTGTTATGTTGCCACATTCAAATAAAGATTTTAAAATGCAGGCTAAGTATCAATAAATAAACAAGTATATGTTCAGATAATTGTCAGCCTCCTGCAGGTATGCTTCTCACAATTAGCGGATATGCATATAAACAGCCTTTTAATTAACAGAGTAGAATAATCATCGCTGATAGTAAGACATGCAAACCTAAAAGAAAACCAAACTGGACGCAAGAACAGCTGTTACTTCTTGCCCAACTGGTTAATATTTCTAAAATGTTCACGTTCCGAGGCAGATCGCCGGCAACAGCTGTTAGGATAGTTTGTGGCTTGGTTTTAGTGACTTAGGACTCCTCTTCACTGCTCCTAACCTTTCACTGATTTAGGAGCTAGTTTTAGTGCTCAAACACTTTGTGAAATACTCTTGAAGTAAAAATGTAGGAGTCCTAAATTTAGGACAGAGACGCCCATTATTTTTAAGATTTTCCCCCAAAATCGACGAATTATGAGCTACTTTTAGCCTGAAGATGTTTTGTGAATATGGCCCAGATTTTCAAATAGTTGTATCTCTGTCCTATCCAAGGTGCAATGTAAACACATGTAGGCTATTTGAGTACATGGTATCACATGCTCTCGAGTAAATCCAAGCCTTGAGGATGGTCTGAACAGACAGTCGTGCGTTTGGGAGTACAGAGCGTGTTTATACAGGGTTTCTGCAGACATGAACAAGTTAAATTTAAGACCTTTTTAACACCACCTTATATGAAATGTAAGACCTAAACCTGTAACGGAAATACACATTTTATTACATACATATATGTAATATTTAATGTGTTTCAATTAAAAAGAAAACAAAATATCAATGCTGTAATAAATTATATTTATTGGTCGCCCCCCAGGCAGTGCTCAGTACATGAGGTGGAAATGGTGTTGGTGTAGGCGGATCAGAGGGCGGAGAAAGCGGGTAACGGTAAGCCACGACACAAAATATCCCTGCAAAATAACTGCAGCACTGAGATTTTTGGTGGAGTATAAACTATTTTTTCTGAAGCAATATTTTCATCAGTGTTCTATCAGCTTTTACATACTTAAATATGCATATTTACCTTTACAAAGGCCTATTTAACCAAATTATTACAATTTATCAATAAATTAAATATCCACTATAGGGCTGCTACCAGTCAGATTAAATAATTTACGGTGCAAATAACAATAATTACAACTGCAGTAAATAATGTTATGAGATTAATGTTTTTAATGCATTTATGAATATACAAATAAGCAATGTTTGGGGGGGGGGCCGGGCGGGGGGTTGATTACTTTCAAAAACTCTCACTGAATACCATAAGATGACGGTAAGACACTGAATGAGTGAGTATTTAGTCATTCATTCAACTGATTAAGTGTGTTATCATGCTGCTATCTTAAGGAATTTCGTGGACAGCTGACTACTAAAGTTGATCATATTCTGTGTGGTGGTCAGATAGAAAGTAATCTTTTCCAATAAGTTTAAACTTATTTTTACATTTTATGGGCATTTTTACCTTTATAAAGCCATTTTTCTATAAGTGGGACGTCTTTGTGCATGTGACATTTAATGCAATTAATATAAAGATTTTCGACTCGGTTGAGGAAGGGCGAATGAGACATTTGGAGACCTGCAGAAACAGTCTAATTAAACGAAGGTGTCGTAAATTGGTTACACTTTATTTTTGATAGTCCCCTTTAGACATTCTACTAACTAACTATAAGTAACTTTGCAACTCCATGTCAACTAATTCTCATTAATATGCAACTGCATGTCTACTAACTCTCAGAGTAGACCGTTAGGTTAGGGTTAGTAGAATAAGTTGACAGTCAGTATGCTGTGGACCCATCAAATAAAGTGTTACAAGATATTGAGCAGTCTACTAATACTCTAATGACTGCTAGTTGACATGTAGTTGCAAAGTTACTTACTGTTAGTAGAATTTCTAAAGTGGACTATTAAAATAAAGTGTTACCTTAAATCTTCTACCGAATGATATATTGATTGAGTAGGCTCATGCAATTTGTGTTTTGTTTATTAAAATTTCTGTTAAGGGAACATAGTGAGTGCCCTGATTTTTGTGGTGAATTGTGGGATTTTTAGGGACTTAATATTCCAGAATGATTCTGTGATTGAGAAAGCCCCTGATGAGTGCCCTAACTGAACTAGGGAAGTGATTGAGACGCACACAGTAACAGAATACAGTATGTGTAATTACACACTTTAATGGCACAATACAACACTTATAAGCGGATTAAAATGATTTTCCTTGAATTATTTATTTAGACTGTTAATTTCTTACATCTGAAAAGTGCTATTTGCTAAACGTCAAGGAAATACCTGAGTGTGAAACCATTTCTGAAAACAAAAAAAGCTTTTCGAAAGAAGTATTTATTTTGATTCCTTCTTACCAGTAGTCCACCTGTCAGAGAATAACTGAAATGCATGAAGATTGTTAAGAGTCTCCAACCGCAACTGTAACAAACACAGCTATATCTAGACCGCTGGCATACTTTTCATAAGTCTGCCAAACGAACACTCGCACAGGCCTGAAGATTTCAAGAGCCACAAACCTCATTCACAAAACACCAGCAGAACGAATCTGTGAGTCCTTCATAAACGATCACGTGAACGGTTGCGTCTTGATTTACGCAAGAATGGTTATTATTTACACACAGTTCTCCTTGTGGTTCATGAATGAGAGCGATTCATGTGATTGAGTCCAGGGATCAAACGTATGATTACTTTGAAAGCACTTGATCAATTAAACACCGTTTTAATTTAATACAACCAATTAAACTATGAATAAAGCAAAATCTACTACATCCATTTACGCTGTAACTTCAGTGAGATTTCCATCTGTCCAGATGATGAACCACAGTGACGTCTTGTAATTTCTAGGAATCTGAATTATTGTGAACTGAACCTTTTCAAGCGGTTGCAAATCACCCACTCTTTCAATTTCATTGCGACGTCTTAAAGGAACACACCACTATTTTTGAAAACAGGCTCATTTTCCAACTGCCCTAGAGTTAAACAGTTACCGTTTTCGAATCCATTCAGCCGATCTCCGGGTCTGGCGGTAGCACTTTTAGCTTAGCTTAGCATAGATCATTGAATCTGATTAGACCGTTAGCATCTCGCTCAAAAATGGCCAAAGTACCATGGGGGCAGCAAAGTTCCTTGATTATTACGCCGAAATGAGAGTATAGTTCCTAGCTATATCGGCCTAGAAAATCACAACTTTTCATTTTCCGTCGGTCTTAGTACACGATGTAACTACAGAAGAGTCAAGTTTTAAATAGGAAAAATATAGAAAAACTTGGTCATTTTTGAGCAAGATGCTAACAGTCTAATCAGATTCAATTATCTATGCAAAGCTGCAGCTAAAAGTGCTACCGCCAGACCGGAGATCGGCTGAATGGATTCGAAAACGGTAAAACTCAACCGTTTAACTCTAGGGGAGTTGGAAAATGAGCCTATTTTCGAAAATACTGGAGTGTTCCTTTAAAAGACTTTTTCTCCGGAAACGGAGCAAATAACAAAGGTTTTTACACGATGACGTTGGGAGTGCGCATTACAGATTAGGATGTCTGACAAAAACATGACTGACAGGAAGTAGCGCCCCTCCAAATCCACCCTGAGAGCTGCTGTGAACCAGTCATAGCTACGCAGATCAACAGGCATGAATCGCTGAGGTTTTTTTACACGCAAGTACTGCTGGGAAGGGGCTGAAGGATGCTTTAGGATGTCGTGTCTACGTTTGCCCACCCGCTAAAAAATAAATAACTTAAAGTGACATTATAAAAGCAAAGGGTGCTCTTAATGTGATTTGCATTTGTTAATGTATACATCTATTATAGCGTAACAAACTTGTTAAAAATATTCACAATCGATTCATACTTAATTCAGTGCAAAAAACAAACAAACCATGTAAGGCATGACTCGAGAGATCAGAAATACTTGGCAGTATGTGCACGTTCGCCGTGTTATCGTTTCATTTTACACAAGCATTGAATTTGGTAGTGGTATTCACAAAGGTGAGGAACGCCGAAGACACCGGGATCGCAGAGAGCAGATGCTGGAAAAATGCACTGGTTTGAATCATAGAGTTTCAGATACCACAACAGAACTGCTCAAAGTAACATCATGATGGGTATAAAACGGTAAAAGGTACAGTAAAACCTGGACATACTGGTAAAATACATCTAATGATTGAATGACTTTGGAGAGAAAAGGAAAGTGTCTGTCCCCATAGACTTTAGTCAGGACAGCGCCGGATTTAATTAGTGAGGAATCAATAGACTGTAATGTTGTTTAACAACATACCGCTTGTACAGCTGATGAAACGTCTTTCAGTAGACCAAAAACTTCATTAAACAGCTTTCAAATGACATGCGATCTAGGTTTATAAGCGCACGCCATTATAAAGACTGTACGTTTAGCCTCATTTTGTGAATGTCGTCTATCCTGACTAAGGCCTATGACGATGCTCAGACCAGGAATATATCAGCCATAAAAGAAAACGGTTATCATTTACTCGCCCTCACGTCATTCCAAACCCATGTAATTTTCTTCCATGGAGCACAAAATCACTGTGCTGCTTTTTCCATTCAAAAGTTCACAGTGACCAGAAGCTCTCAAAGTCCAAAATGAACACAAAAAGTGCACAAAGTCTACTTTTATGGTGCTTTTTCATCCTTTTTGAAGCGTGACGGACACTGGTCAGTAGATGCTATTAGTTAATGAAAGAACGTTATTTTATCCTCTAGAGAACATGTTTGGAACAACATGAGAACGAGTACATTTTAATTTTTGGGTAAACTATTTCTATGCAAAGTGGGTATAAAAATATAGGCATCTGAGACCCTGAATGACTGTTTTCTTCAAAGACCGTGAGAGGTGTGACATGATCATTTTGACCAAGACCATAATGTTAGCCACTTTTTCCCACCTCGACTGTGATTTTCGTTTCTTTACACACATAAATCAGTGGTTCTCAACTCCAGTCCTCGGGACCCTCTGCTCTGCACATTTTGTATGTTTCTCCTATCTGACACACTCAGTTCAGTTCATGGATCTCTCTCCTAAACGAGCTGATGATCTGAATCAGGTGCGTTAAATAAGGGAGACATACACTCTTAAAAAATAAAGGTGCTTCACGATGCCATAGAAGAACCTTTTTTGTCTAAATGGTTCCATAAAGAACCTTTAACATCTGAAGAACCTTCTTTCGCCACAAAGAAGCTTTTGTGAAACAAAGTTTCTGCAGATGTTAAAGGTTCTTTATGGAACCTTGTGGCGAAAGAAGGTTCTTCAGATTATAAAAAGGTAAGAAAGAGATGGTTCTTTAAGGAACCTTTCTTTGTAGAACTAAAAATGGTTCTTCTATGGCATCGCTGTGAAGAACCTTTTAAGCACCTTTATTTTTAAGAGTGCATTAAAATGTGCAGAGCAGTGGGTCCCGAGGACTGGAGTTGAGAAACATTGCATTAAATAAGAGGGCCGTAAATGAGACGTGTAGCTGTGGAGCAGAAAGAAAGAGCGTTATAGCAGGGTTTCTTTGTGATGCCGCATAATGTGTTGATTCTTTTCCGACGGACGCCGGAAACCCTTCTTGCAATGGTCACACCTGTGCGGATAGTCTTTAGTGTGGATGGATATGACGTGCCGTTTGAAACCCGAAGCGTCCGTAGTGTTGTACTCGCAAAATTGGCACTGATAGACCTTGCGACCGCTGTGAGTCTTCATGTGCTTCTTAAGTTCGTTCTGATGCCTGAATCCGCGCTTGCAGCGCTTGCACTTAAACGGCAAGTCCTTGGTGTGAACGGACAGAATGTGGCGGCTCAGCGTGAAGGGGTCCGACGTCTTAAAATCGCAGTGCCGGCACTGGTGCACTTTATTCCCCTTGTGTGTTTCGGCGTGCTTCTTCAGTTCGGAGGGTCTGTGGAAGCCCTTCTCGCAGACGTCGCACTTGTGCGGGAAGTCTTTGGTGTGCACCGAGATGACGTGACGCTTCAGGTCGCTGGAGTTGGTGCTTTTGTGTTCGCAGTGCGGACACTGGTGAGTCTTATGGCCCTGGAAGATCTCCGTGTGTCTCTGGAGCTCCTTGTCCTCGGCGAAGGCTTGCGGGCAGTGGCCACACTTGAAGGGCAGGTCAGTGCCGTGTTTGCTCTTTATGTGAGTCTTTAGGTTGGACTGGTCGGCACAGCTGAAGTCGCAGTGCTGGCAATGGTAGGGCTTCTCACCCGTGTGCGTCCGCATGTGTTTCTTGAGCTCCGACGGGTGCCGGAAGCCCTTGGCGCACTCGACGCAGACGTGCGCAAAGTTTTTGCTGTGCACAGCCAGCAGGTGGCGGTTGAGGAGGCCCTGCTCGGCCGTCTCGTACTCGCAGTACTTGCACTTGTGCAGCTTGGGCTCTTTGTCACGCAGGATGAGCTTGTTGGAGTTGAGCGGGCTGGCCTCGTGATAGCGCCGCGTGTACTCTGTGTACTCCGGGATCTTCTCGCTCTTGATGATCAGCTTGTGGCTCTCCAGGTGGTTGTGGAAACTCACCTTCTTGTTGGTGGTGAAGTCGCAGTCGGTGCACTGGTACTTCTTCTTGAACATGTGGTCCGGGTGATTCTTCATGTGGCGCTTCAGGAAACCGCGTGATTTGAACTTCTTGCCGCAGATGTGGCAGGGGTAGACGGTCAGGGGCTGCCCGTCAGGACCGATGATCACAGCTGAAACAGAAGGAGAGCATGCTGAACATAGACTTCTGTTGTGAGAAAGCATAACCAACAAGGAAAAAAAAAAAAGAAAAGAAAAAAAAGGACAACTTCCCTTTTAAACATCCACTTTTAGGAGGCTTTATGACCAGACTGAGGGGGTCAACTTCACCATCAAAGGGGTCATCGGATGCAAAATTCACTTTTACATGGTGTTTGAAGTGAAATGTGTGTTGGCAGTGTGCACACTAAGGGTGTTGAAATTAATCATTGCATCGCGACGCGGACGTGGACGATTCTGCATCGATGCAGTAATAGACCATAATTGATTATAGCCTACTGACGTCATTCTCATACGGGCTTGTATTAAAAATGCACTCTCTACTTTTAAATCTGAGCTTTGCTTTTGCTGGAAATGGCACGTGTGTGCGCTAGAGGCAATCGCGGCAGGCTTCAGACGCGTGCGTATCGCTTGACAATGTTTCCTTGTTCTGTGTATTAGTGTGAATGCAGCCTATTAAAGCTGCCACTGTCTATGATCTCATCAGTAATAATCAAACAGCAATAATGCTGAGGAAAAATGAAAAACCCATAACTATGATTATCTGTAAACTTTCGGATACTTAAAAGCACTCTTAGATGTTGAAAGTATCACTTGTAATTGTCTTTTTCCCCCTTTATTACTATATTTTTTTTTGTATGTTTTGAAGCCATATTTACTTTAATTCTTAACAATAATTAACGTAATTATTAAAAAAATTATCCTGCTTATATAATTTAATAAAATTGCACAAAATAAATGATACAATCGTGATGCATCATGATATTGAATTGAATCAAATCGCTGACATGATAATCATAATCAAATTGAATCGTGAAACCAGTACCGATTCACACCCCTAGTGTACACATCCACCCTATAATGACAAAAATCCACCCACTTCTTTTTTTTTTTAAATCCCCATAAATCATAACCCCTTTCTCAGATACTTGGCTGTGTGACGTCACAGACCCAGGCCCCTCCCACGATTGCTGACTGACACTGGCGTTTTCCCTTATACCCGCCCTGAGTGAGCTGTCATCAGTCCGCCATTGTTTCGACGCTGGAGCAGGAGTAGACGAGAATGACTCCTAAGCGATTGAGGTGTTCTGTTGTTGGATGTAATAATAATGTCATTTACTCCCGACATCTGAGCCGCTGAAGACAGAGTGGATTATATTTGTTTTTGAAGGGAATCCGCCCCCGATCTACCTAAATGCGTCTATTTTGCGGATCAATAGCACGTTCTTACAAGGAACGCGGCTAAAGTTTACAGTCTCAGAGAACGGCTCGTCACTCCACGGAAGAGAGGGGTGGGGTCAGAAGAGCTCATTAGCATTTAAAGGGATATGCACCAAAACAGCTCGCTGTGAGCAGAGCTGTTTTTAGCAAGGTAAAAAGTTTTTTTTATTTTTTTACACTACCATAGAGAAATTTTAACCAAAGTATGTTATAGACTTTTCATTAAGACCCTAAAGAATCATACCAACTTGAGGAAAATGGGCATCTGATGACCCCTTCAAGAACTTCTTTTTTTGTTTGTTTTTTACATATTATTATTTGCTATTATTGCTCTATTACATGAACATTAATTCTCAGACACCTAGTGCAGCAAAATTGCAACAGTTGTTCAGATTTAAAGGGGTGGTTCACTGGTTTTCCTCTAGGCTTGATTGTGTTTATGGGGTGCAGTGTAACATGATTTCATGCTTCGTTTTTATAAAACCACCTTATTTTTCATATATGTTACCTTTATTCTACGCCGCTGTCTTCATTGTCATTTGAACGGCCGGTTGACTTCCTGTTTCTATGATACCACTCCCTCTTAAATACGCAAAGGGCTCAGATTGGTTAGCTGGCCCAGTGTATTGTTAGTGATTCGTCCGGAAACGTCACTCCCCGTATCATTACGGGCAATATTTGCATGTGCTCTGTTGGAAAAGTCGCGCAACATAGCCTCGCCCCCTTTGTTGCGTGTTCCCGGGGGCGGGGTTTATGTTAATTGCATGGTTTGTGATGTCACCAGCCCGGGAAGTAGCTTGTTGTAGTCCCTACCAGTTGTAATTGTAGGCATTAAACAGGCTTTTCTTTAAAAGTCAATATCTCCATTTCCATTGAACTTTCAGCACCGTAACTTTACAGATATTGTTTATACTCAAACAGCAACATTACACACAAACTAAAGTTAAAAAAGTGGAATCACAATCAACCACCCGTTTAAGGAAAGGAATTAAATTACAGTTAAACTTCATATAACAGAAGCAAAAATTCTGAAATGTATCATAACACCAAGTTTGAAAGTAAAACATTTACAATTTCTCACAACATGCAAGAATTTGACTGCAATTTTTGTTTCTGTGTGACATGAACACAAAGTTTCAGTCTTCTAGCTGATAACGATATATACCACAAGACTGTTATGGAAATAAGGTTATGACCAAACTGATGTCTCAACTGTGTCTTACTGTGCTTGAACTGTTCAAGATTGCTTTAAAATTTAAATTGCCAAAGCTTAAAAATGCATTAAAGGGAGAACTGTGCTAAAGATGATTAAACACAATGTACAGTACACTGGGTGTTAAATTCATTCAGTTTATCGTGTCTACTAGCATATCATTCCCTCCTACATGAGACACATAAATAATATTAGTTTTTGTGTTTGTTTGTTTGTTTGTTTTATTTTTGAATAAATGCAGGCTTCCTAAAAACACATTTAAAGGGGAAGAAATAATACATCGTTAATATCAATACTTAAGAGTTAAATTACAGCATTACTTTTTGTCAGCTTTTTATAAAGATTGCATTACCTACAATGGTAGTCTAAAAACAATGGCAAAAAAAAGTCAGAAAAAAGTCATACAGTGAAATTGACACGGTGAAAGATGAAATATTAGGAAGACAATTTTGTTTCTCTCTTTTTGAAATAGCATACACTGATGAGCCCAGGAACATATGTGGTCAATTTAAGTTAATGTACATTTAAAAACTTTCTAGCACTAGCAGCAGATCATACCTGTCTGGCACTGGCGTGTCTCTCCTCTCCTCTTCTTCTTGATCTTTTGTTTAAGTGCTCGGCTTGTGCTGATGCTGTCAGTGATCTGTAGGTAGGGAGTGGCTGCACCATTCTTACATTCAAAACTGCTTCCTGTGGGAAAGCCATGACTGGTAAGGAGTTTGGATTGGACATTTACACGCTATAAATACACTAAAAGGAATGTTTCTATAAACGTTAAGTTAAATGACCAATAGTGACCGAGAGCCAAAAATGAAATTTCTGTCATCAGTTTTTGCAGGGTTTCCCAGTTGTGAGTTTGCAAACCTAATAATTCAGTGGTAAAAATTTTAAATGAAAATAAATAGGATTGCAATAAATATATCAAATTGCAAAAGGCTGTGATTCAGTCTGATGTGCTGCGTTTCACTTTAAAGTAAAGCTACAAAGACGATGCAAACACTATTTCTGTTTGTTAGCCTTTTTTAGTCTAAAAGTTTTTTTTTTTTTTTTTTTCAAAAAAGACACTATTTTAATTAGCAGTATATTATCTTGTGATTATAAAAAATATATATAAATCACAATATAATTTATGACCAAATTGTGCAGCCCTATACTAAATACTTAATATAAAAACAATCAAAATAAGATAATAAATAAACAAAATTTTTTCCTGTAATGTCTTGTGACTATTAACAATCATCAGAGAACCATACAATGTATTGTTAAATTATTGAAATTTTTACTTAAATATTTTCTTGACATTCGCCAGGAATTTAGTCAAAAGGATTCAGCTGAAACCTAACCCTGAGCTATCATATGGCTTCACAAGACTTTGAATATAGTCATATTTGGAGTACCATACCATAGAGTATGATATGATTATGCTACACTGAGTTCAGCTAGAATTTTCAATTTTGGTGGACTATTCATATAAAGCAATTTCTATCTCTGCCTGCAATATAAATAAAGTGAAGGACCATAAGCAGTCGCCCAGGTGGCAGGAACAAAGGTCTTGTTAACCGGTGTGTCCTCCAGCTGCGCTTCAGTCATAGCAGGAGCTTCTTCCTCCCCAACTATGACCTCCATATACACCTGGTCAGTCATCTCCGAACAGTCTGCATTCAGGACAGAGAACAGCATAAACATAACACACATTTCTGAGTTGCTGCATGCACCTGTTACTCTTCTTAAAGAGAGATGGAGAACTCACTGATATCCTCCTCTCCTTGGCTGACGTCCTTTACAGCCATGTAGACCATCTTCTCTCTGGGCAGCCTGCCTGAACCCGCCGGCTCCAGCACCATGTGCCCGTTGGGAAAATCACTCTCTGCCACCACCTCTGTGCTGCCTACAACACAATCCACACAGAGTCATTACCGTCACTTTGAGAGTCAAAAAAGCATATACAGGAAACACAAAATGAATCCCTGTGGCTCCTGACGATATATGGAGGACTTATGAAGCGAAATGATCAGTCTGCGCAAGAACTGAACACTATTTACAACATATTACTGTAATCCAGAGCCTCAGGCAAACGTTCCGGAGTGATGTCCGGTTCGCAAACGAATCATTATTTTAAACTGTTTTGCTTGAACCAGTTCACCAAATCAAACTGAAGCGTCTGAAACTGTTTGTGGCTTGAGCAGCACAGATCTACAAGTTACTCAAAACTCACTTTCAGACGCCTGAAAGCCACTCCGACTCAAAATGAGCCAAAATACCAGCAGATCTGATCCTGTGATGAATGAACTGATTCAGCGCTCCAGTTCCTTCAACAGTCACTGAACTGAGGAAACAGTTCGACTCGATGAGCCGCTGATGTGTGTAAACCGAAGGGGGGGATGAAGGTTTTTATGGTTCCGTGGTTTATATAAAAAGTTGAGCTAAAGAAAGCTTATGCTTTAGACATGTAAAACAGCCACGTTTCACATCATTACAGGATGCTTTAATTTAGTGTAATTGAGTATACATGACGCCATTGCATGATTACATAAATGAACTAGTGAACTGATCTAGTTAATTGAAACAAACTGTCTGAAAGAATCAGTTCACGGAAAAGAATAACATTTCCCCGTTTACCTGAGGCTCTGGATTACAGGGAATAATGTTGTAAACAATGTTCAGTTTCTTGCACAGACCGATCGTTTCACTTCATAAGACCTCATCTTCAGGAACCACGGGTATTAATATTGTGCTCCCAGATAAGCTTTTTGTTAATTTTCAAAGACGGCCAGCCGCTGACTTGCATTTTATGAATCATCAATGATCACAGTTTCAGCTAAAAATCTTCTTTGCTGTTTTACTGAGGAAAAAGTCACATCCTACATCTCGGATGGCCTAAGACTGAATAAATTAAAAGCAAATTTTATTTTTTGAATGAATTATCCCTTTAACTAGGTTACTGTACCTGTTGGTGTTTCTTTCAAATCCCTAAACTTAATAAGCAACAATAATAGTCATTGCACGAGTAGCAGTATGGAATCAAGGGCTGAAACAATTAGTCGACATTAAGTGAAGTCACCTGTATTTATATAGCGCTTTTAACAATACAGATTGTGTCAAAGCAGCTTTACAGTATTAAATAGGAAAATAGTGTGTCAATAATGCAAAAGGACAATGGTAAACACTCAATTTTCGACAACGTCGACAATAAAAGATTGACAAATATTTTTGTTGTTGAGTGGTCGTCTGATCTCATATGAGCTAATGTAAGAGCCTGCAGTAATGCGGTTTGACCAGTGTGGCGCTGTAGCGCAAGACTGTAATTCAGCCCTCCTGGATGCAATTCAAGAGAAGACGACTTTGCTTCAGAGCAAACGCAGCCGAACCGGAAGCTGCTGAGCTGCGTTTGGATGAATATGTCAATATATGCTGTGCTTTGCGCTCAATAACAAAATAAACACAACAAGACCTGACAGTGGTGAGAAAGCAGCAGTTAAGAACGCATCGGATTACAGCAAAGTGGGTGTAAACGTCACGATTTTTTAAATAGACTTATACTTTATGCAGTAGATAGCCTTAAATCAAGCATCTTTATAGTAGGGATGCACCAATACCACTTTTTCCAGTACTCGCCGATACCGATACTTTTATTTTTGGTACTTGCCGATACCGAGTACCAATATTTTTATTGCTTTTGTAAATTTTTTAAATATTGGGTACAGAAACCAAAAGGGTATGTATAATGTTAGTTGGTTAACTTAATTTATCAAATAGATAGTCAAACCAAAATGTATTCAGACACCTTCAACATTTCTCACATTATCACAGTTTATTCACTATAGTTTAGAAAATGGTAATAAAATATGACAAGAACTCAAGAGTTAAACTGTGTCAGAACAAATTCAGCTTGATAATGTTAGATAATTTGATAGAAAGGTATGTAATAGATTACAATCAACCAAAAAGTATTCAGACAGCTGTTAGTATGACAGTATTTACACAACTATGAATACTTAGTCGGGCAACCCTTAGCCTTAATGACAGCCTGTAGTCTCCTGGGCATGCTGTCACCCAGCTTCATGCAAACCTCAACTTCAGTTTTTTCCCAGACTCGGTCTGAATAATTTTTGGTCCCAAATTTGTATCAATTTTACTGGTAGTCCACTGTATGAAGAATTTTTGGGTATGATTGATCACAGTTTACTTTATTTTGCTATCCTCACTTACATAAATGAACTATAGTGTCCTGCACCCACTAGTAAAAAAAATATCAAAATTATATCTGGTCTCTGAATCATTTTTGGTTTGACTGTATATCCTTCGGTTATTTTAAGCACTGTAATCACGAGCTTTGCTGTAATAATGCAGGGAACCACTCATTATAAATCTCCTAACTGTGATATTTTCAGAAATAGAAGTTGCGTTTTTTCATCTGAAACGTGCTGCGATTTATATTCCAAAGCTACTCATATAATTCAGAAACACTCAAGCAAGCAAAACATGCTCAACGTGTGCACATATTTGTACTGATGCAGAATGATAGGACAGTAGTACAGCCTAGCGCATTTCACACAGGCTGCTAGATTCACTTTCGCCAGAAAGTCGTGTATGCCTAAAGTTGAAAATAAATGATGTTTATAGTGAATGCCCCTATAAATGGTCTTATTTTTACGATTTAGTTTTAATCCAAATGATGCGTGTGCTAAGTGAGTGAACATCAAAGATCACACAACAGAATTGCACTCTCTCTCTCTCTCTCTCTCTCTCTCTCTCTCTCCCGTCTATTCCCTACGTTAAAGGTAATTTGGCATTGTTTTACTTACTTGTTTTTGATATATCCGACCGAACTACAAGCTTTCCAGTGATGTCTTTGAGAAAGATATATTCACTCGACAAGCGCGCGCATCTGCGCCGCCGTGCGCTCAATCCACTAAGCGTGATTTGCTCATCAGCTCGCGCACATCAGCTATACAGGCATTAATACAGAATGTTTAACATTATATTCATTGCATACATATACTTCGTAGTAGACATCCTTAACTCCATTCTGATGTCTGTTGTTCTGTTGTCTGTGTTTCTTTGTTTGAATATGGCGCTTAACACATGCTGTGTGGTATCGGCGTTTGGTATCGGGACATTTTAACGAGTACGAGTACAGGAGACCAGTATCGGTGCATCCCTACTTTATAGTATTAAACATGAAAAACCAGAGTCAGTGTCACTTTCAGTTAGAATTACAACTTGATTTTCTGTTTTAACGCAGCTCTCCAGTGTGGAGCTACCTAATAATAAAATCGTTTTATTAGTGGGGAAAAACATTACTTCATGAAAGTGAAATAATCAACGATTAGTCGATTAATCGGTCTAATAATCGTTAGATTAATCAATTATCAAAATAATCGTCTGTTGCAGCCCTAATGCAATCAGCTTGAGGCACAGATGTGAAATGTGTTCCTTACCTATTTCCACATCTTCATCTCCATCTGCCTTAAAGATGTAAACTTTAATGACCTCCGAGCTGAACTCATCCTCTTTCGAGCCATCGTCATCCTGGCCCACATCTGCGGTGATCTTTAAAGGTGCGTCTCCAATGTCTAGCTTTTCCCCAACCTCATCCACTGCAAAGAAGCCAAACATCAAACACTGCTGTGGATCCAATCAATCCATCCACAGGGCTCGACAGTGCAAGCATTTCACTCGCATTTGTGACTAAAAATAGAGGTGTATGAACTGGAAAATGTATTTAGGAGCATGAGTGCAAATACAATTTCATAAACAGCCTAACTTACACAGTAGCCTATAACAAACGTATTAATTTCTTCCAGTAATTTATGGAAAAACAGAGATACAGCCTCATATGATTATTGAACTTTAAAAAGGCAAGGATTTCATTTAAATGAGCACAGATGAGAAGAAAGGCGGAACGAGTGAAGGAGACGCGCTGAATGAACACACACACTCGGCACTAGAGGGCGCTGACGCTGCCGTCACCCCGGTAACCCTGTAAACCAGGGATCCTCAAATCTGGCCCACGAGATCCACTTTCCTGCAGAGTTTAGCTCTAACCCTAATCAAACACACCTGAGCATGCTAATCAATGTCTTCAGGATCATTAGAAAATCACAGGTAGCTGAGTTTGATCAGGGTTGGAGCTAAACTCTGCAGCGCATTGGCCCTCCAGGGTAAGATTTGAGGAACCCTGCTGTAAACAGTTAATTATATATCGTGATAAAACCTTGGCTGCATCCGTAAGCCTTGTGAGGCAATGACACCGCAGGCAGCGTTTTTGCATGAAGGTATTTCATGAAACTCATGATATTTCGGACAGGCTTCTAAGGCAGCGTAACGGTTTAATGATCTAAACTAATATTTAATTACTATAATACTGATTTCTCGCTAGAAATAATATCAAAAGTGCAAAACGTTAGCCAGAAATATACATTTACACAGAAACTGACCACCAAACGCAACTTTCAGACGCCATCTTTATTTTTAGGGGTGCTCCGATCAGGATTTTTGAGGCCGATCACAGAAAGCAGTATCTGCCGATACGATCACCGATACCGATCTTTTTAAAGCCTTCTTTTTATCATTCATAACTATTTATAGCGATACTCCAATCAGGAATTTTAGACATTCATTCAGGGCCTGGGCATTTTTTTTAGACATTTTTCAAATATATATATATTTATCTCACCTAAATGTCTGATCATGCACTGTATTTTTGTTTTTACAATCGTACACACAGCACAAGCCTGATTTCGTGAGCTGTATGTGAGGTTCACACATACTCCGTTTGCAGTGCGCATGCAGTCCGTGTGCGGTACGTAAGCGGTGCAGAAGCAGCACGGACTCTCGTTGTGCTTTCACACAGGAGTCCGCTACTGATCCGTGGCTGTTTACTACAAACACAACATTTATCCATTTTGATTTCAAATACAAACGTTGTTACTGAAAATGCTTTTTCAGCACTGTGATTCTTTTTATACACAGTGCAGTAGCTAATACAATCTTTCATAGACATGTTTAAACAATAAATATAAGCAACACATTATTCAATGCTTTTTACATTTGCACTAACTTCTAGATTTATATATTAAGTTGCTCAAGCAAGTGGTAAAACATTTAAACTACTTCATTATCACAAACATTCTAAATGAAAACTTACCACTGACATAAACTGTCTATGGAAGCATATAGGTAGTGAAACTCTATTTAAAATGCAATATTCAAAATGGCACTGTATTCGTAGTTTAAAACTTTACATTTTCCATTACCATAGGTTAGTTGGTTGCAACAAGTAAAAATGAAAATTAAATTATTAATTTACATTGATATTTCAATAGTAATAGTCTTAATATGTACATTGCATGCACATTTTGATAAGCTTTATACGTTGCGAAATGAAATGTATAACACAAGTGGATTTTGAAATGTGTAACAGTCCAAGCAGAAGAAATGGTGCATAATGATCATTTAAATGCTAGTTGCCTAAATGCAGTTAGACGAACAGTGGTGAGAAACACTTAGCTTTGCATTTTCATCATGACGCCGTGGGATACTTGTAGCAAAATACAATCTGAAAATGCATTCCGAGCTGACCACGCCCACACCCGAGCTGACCACGCCCACGCCCGAGCTGACCACGCCCACCCTCCGTCACTCAGTGCTTCAAGGCGAGGATTGGCGGAAGCGTGTTACGTTTGGATCGTTTGAAACATGGCAGCTGGAGATCTGATAAGATCGTTGAATTCACTGGCAGATGAAGTGGAGCAAGAACAGAGAAATATATGAAGCGTATTCCTTGCTGAAATCAAAAGTTTGAACGACCTATCGAACGTCTTGAGCTTTGAGCGTCTTACACTGCGGGTGACCCACGTGACGCCAGCGTCTTGAAATTAGCTGGTTTTTAAACATTTAAGGAGCCAAGCTGCTGTGTAAAGACTATAAATGGACATTACAAGCATTACAATAATGATATTTTATACCTAAAATAATACTCAACCATTTCCTGCATCCTGCTGTACTTCCCTGAATAAGTTTTTAAAGGTGTTGTAGGCTAGTAAGTCGTTCTGAGTAATACATTGAAAAAGCTCCCACCTGTATATGACTAAACAAAATAACATGTAGTTTACTTGAGGTTCTGCTATAAATGTGTCTATTAGAAACATTAATTAATTAATTATACTTTTTTTTATTATTAATTAAGACTTCCCGAGTTTTTTGAACAAAAGTCCTGAATGACTGTTATTAAAGGTCATTGAATGAATTTTAATGATTTTCAATGCCCCGCAGAAACCCTGCCTTTGTTGGAAAAGTAAATAAATTATTTGAATTATGTTTGATTATGTTATAACACTTTTCAGTAACAATACTACCTATATGCTTCCATAACTGTCAGCGCTACTGCTTTTTATTTTGCATTTCAATCTTTATTACAAGCAATCCTGTGGTTCATAAAGAACTTTGTTTTCCTACCTCCACGAGTGCCATCTATTATTGCCTTGTTTATCTAAAAGTGCTCTTTTCCTTTAAACCTAGCCCAAAAGTCATAGCCTATGTGTTGACAGTGAAACACAGGAGACTTTAATTATATGCATTTATGGTTTAACTACTACATTTTCGTGTCAATCCATGTTCATACTTACCGCAAACAATGCGCTGTTACTTTAATTCAGCGCGTGCAGTGAAGCAAACATAGACAGAAACGATCTCTGCACTGCTGCAGACGCACCGCTATTGGAACGCACTGCTGGACTGCAACCGTGTGCTGTGTGCACGCTTTTATCCGTTAACATGAGGCAGAAAAAACATGCACCGCATTCGCACTGCAACCTGGCATTGTGTGCATGAGCACACGGTCTCCAAGAGAGCACACGAGCGCTGAATGGTTAAACACTGGCAAGAATTAAAGAGGTGGTTGACTGTTTTTTTTCTAGGCTAGACTGTGTTTACGGGGAGCGTCTCACATGTGTTAATGCTCGTTGTAACAAAAAAAACTATTTTTCACATAATTTAGATTGATTCCACACTGCTCTGTCCCTTCTCCCATAAACGTGCTGATCATTTCCTGCTTTTATGAAGCCCCACACTCATAAATAGGCGATGGGCTCTGATTGGTTAGCTAGCCCAGTGTGTTGTGATTGGCTAAACCGCCTCTAGTGCGCATCTAAACGTCCCTCAGCTCAGCAGCATGTGCTCCGGTTGTATTGTAAACAACGGCGTCGTTAATATCGCTTATCAGTTTGAGCCCGATTGAGAAGCAAAGCATATTATTGAAGAGGATCGCCGGCAGACATGCGCAAAAGCAAGGCTTTTAAGGTATGTTTTTTTGATGGTGCCATATATAATTTTAGATACGTGTGTTGTAAATGCTACTGCTTATTGAGCTTTTTAATATACAGTTTATTCCTGATGAAAGCTTTAATACAGTACCAGCAACCGAACACGAGCGTCTATGTATACCGTCTCCTAGCTATGTGAAAATAAGTGGGATAAATGGCCAGTTCAATGTGGAGACTGAGCTGTGAGATGAATGGAGTGAGTGAGGAGGAGAGAGGAGAGGAGAGGAGAGAGGAGAGAGAGAGGAGAGAGAGAGATCATGAGAGAGGAGAGGAGAGAGAGAGGAGAGAGAGACAGACAGAGATGCAGAGCGTGTGCAGAGCAAGGGGACGGAAGGAACAGTATTAAGAACCGCTGCTTTAGAACATTGATTTTGAAACTTGTGAATCCATTAGAATCATTAGAAGACAGAATCGTGATTCATATATGAACAGATATTTAGGTGCACCTCTAGTTTTCTCTTCCTCTTCTTTAAAGCAGCACAGCATGGCCTCACCCCCTTTGCTGCCTTTTCCCGAGGGCAGGGTTTATCACATACGAACCGGGAAGCCGTTTGTAGGCATAACTGCCAGCATTTAAAAGACGATACTAAGTTGCATTGAAACTTTAAACTTTGCCGGATAGTTTATGCTCAAACAGCAACATTACACACTAACTAACATTAAAAAAGTGAAATTGCAATCAACCTTTAAAAAGAAATGCAATTTATAAACTTTAGTGACGATGCGACACTGCCTCGATTGTGCAAGTGACAACTCCTGTGTCACCTGTGCAGCATGCAGCTTGCTTATAGTGCAGATGCGATGTGATTTGAAGCCATTTGCATATTTTGAGAGAGAAAGAGAGAGCGCATGCCAGGGGATTCCAGCGTTTGTGAAATTATGTCTCACAGAAGTTTTCAAATTACTTTATAAGTTATTTTAATGAAGAAATATGAATTGTACCTCACCTTCAGCATTATAATGATTTCACCCATGCCGGACAGAGACTGAGACGGTGCTGCTGCATGTCGCGCCAAACCTCTGACGGCAGCGTCATCAGCATGAGATCGGCTTTATAGAGACCGCCGATCAATCATCCCAATGTGATTATCGGCCGATAATGATCGGTAGACGATCAATCGGAGCACCCCTAATTTATTTTGCACGCGCAACGTACGGATGAACGCACAGGATTGTGGGATATCCAAAGGCATCGAAGGATACTCTATGCTGCCTTTCACAAATTGGATCAGAATAAACGGAGCAACCGAAAGGAATAGCCGACTGGAGCTGGAGTAAAGCAAAATTTCAGCAGCATTCGGACAGTGGCCAGGACACAGATTGCCTTGGAAAGCTGCCTCCGAAGGCAACATTTTAGAGCTTTCGGACCGCATTTTGCCAAAATCAGATACGTAACTCAAATAACCCAATGATAATAGTGGAGAAGGCGCAAAGACGGAACAAGAAAAAGGGTTTAAACATAAAAACAATAAGTGTAATACTGCATTAAATTGTTGCTGTTTTTCCCAAAAAAATGTAAAAAGTTTTCTGTTTAAATTAATTGCAGAGTGTGAGTTTTCTGAGCAAAAAAACTACATACGAAATTGAGATTCAACGTGATGTTTCAAAAGCGAACCCCTAACCATAAAAACTGCATCATTCAGTGTAAAATCTTGTTCGAAGAGCAATATTTTAAACACAACAGATAAAACATCAATATGAACATATTAAACGGAATAATGTACGGACTTTCCACACCCAAATATAATTATGTGTAAAATTTTAAAATGTTTATAAATTTGCCACTATCTTAGGTTTTGCCCATTTGTCAGTAAGATTGTTTTTACTCATTTAAAACACAATTTTTATATGCTCCCTTATTCTTTTATATATTTTAGTATGTACACGTCAGAATAAGCATGTTGTTTGAATTTTTACAAAAATAGTGTGTTACACTGAATGAGAATGTAACATTATTTCAACCAAATTTTTACATTTTATTCTCCAAAAATGTATTTGAAACCTTAAAAGTAGACACTTTACTTACATTTAATGTGCTTTCTATGAACATAAAAACACTTTTGTAAATTTATTACAATTTAATTTATTAACGTCATTACTTAACGTATTGACCCACATACAATTTAATAGGACTATAAATAATTACATAATTAGCCATTAAATAGAGTCTGAAGCAAACATTTTTAAAAACCTTGTGTACATTCTGTATTCTGATAAATTACATAAGTGTGCTTGTAAATGTCTCCTTATATCCCCTTATTAAGTTAAAAGTTTGCATTGCGCCCCTAAATGTTTTTAATGCGCTGCTACATTTTTCAACTGAGGAGCACATGTGCTCCTTGGGAAAATGGTAAGCGTCAAGCCCTGATCAATCAATCCACGTAACAGCAAACTCACAGGAAATCATGAGGTAGTCCTCCGAAGTGCTCTTCGCATCCTCCTCCTCCTCATCGACTGCTTTAATGGTGACGTCAGATGCCTGGATGACCATCTCCGTGTCCGTCACCATGACCTCTGCGGACACCAGCTCGTGGTCCAGCGGGCTCTGATCGTGAGGAGACATGAGCTCAGCCACAAACACCTGATCGGGCACCGTCTCCTCGATCAGGTCAGCCGTGCCGCCCAGAGCCTCTTGGATGGCCACCTCGGCCATGATCACGCCCTCGGTGGTGAGGACGTCCTCGTGACAGATGTCGGGCCCCTCCACCACCTCAGCCTCCAGCATGATGCCCTCATCCGACACCATCACGGCCTCCGGCACCGACACCACAATGTGCTCGCCGTCAATGTGGGCCAGGCCTCCCATCCCTGCAACTGCACAGAGGAACATCACAATACATATGTCTGGATGCACGGTCAAACCAAAAATTATTCAGACACCAGATATCATTTTTGATATTTTATTGTACTAGTGGGTGCAGGACACTATAGTTCATTTATGTAAGTGAGGATAGCAAAATAAACTAAACTGTGACATATTATACCCAAACATTCTTCATACAGTGGACTACAGGTAAAACTGATCAAAATGTGGGAGCAAAAATTATCCAGACACTGTGACCTGAGCATGTTTTGCTTAAGTGTTAGTTCTTTAATTGCTAATGCGATCTTTTTACACCGAAGACTGAACAAAAAGAAGCATTGCTTGGTAATTAGTGGAGCTAAATTGGTATTATCTAATTGTGTACTTAAATGTAACAGCTGAATTCATTACATGCCTTTCTATCAAAGTTATCTGACATTACCAAGATGAATTTGTTCTGACACAGTTTAACTCATATTACCATTTTCTAAACTATAGCGAATAAACTGTGATAATATGAGAAAGGTGTCTGAATACATTTAGGTTTGACTGTATGCGAGGCTTGAAAAGTCTTTCAATGCAGTGCTTGATAAATATTGGTGTATTTCTTTCCATACAGACACGCAGAGAAAAAAAAAACAAAAAAAAAAAAATTTTCAAAAGTTCTGTCATCATTTACTCACACTCACGTTGTTCCAAACCCATAAGACTTTGGTTAATCTTCGAAACACAAATGAAGATATTTTTATGAAAGGTCTCTGTTTCTCTATTGAAGGTAAAGGTAACCAAAACTTAAGTAACCCCAAAAAAATCACAAAGGTGCCTTAAAAATAATCCATATAAACTGAGCAGTTTAAACCACGTCGTGTGAAGAGACATGATAGCTTTAGATGATGGACATTAAATGGAGAGATAGAAACCTCTCAGGCAGAGATGCAAACTCGACAAACGAAAAAGGTGACAAAGATGTGACCCCCCCAATCCCAATTTCGGTTGTTATAACACTGCCTTTAACCCTCTGAGGGCCGTTGTCTATGGTGCACACTTGGGATGTTTGGAAGTACATTTTTAAACAATATTTTAAACACTATTTTATTATTATTATTATTTTTTCCCAAATCTGCAGTAAAGATCACTTTAAAGAGCATCTACATTTCTCATTTTCACTCACAAAAATAACACGAGAAACGTGCCAAGCTTAAGTGGGATGATTTCTGCACTCGGTGGAAAAAACAAACACTTTTTCAAATGAAAAGGTCATGAAAGTCCAACTGTAACCAGTAGATGGCAGCAGAGGACTACGCATTACCTCATTTGCTATTTCCATGTACCGTATTGACCCGAATATAAGACTTTTCCATTTTTTTCTTGGAAAAACATCTGGAAAAAACGCAGTCGTCTTATATTCAGGGTCTAGACTTTGTCATGTCGATAATACACCCACAACAATAGGTGGCGCCAAATAAAACGAGTGTGCTATGAAATACGTAATGTGATGCGTGTTGTAAAGATTGAGAGTAAAAACAAAAGAATAAGAAAACCTTACACCTGCATGAGTCGTGCCTGATGGGACCAAACTCCCTTTGTGATTTTAAAACGTAAGACAGTACCAAGACCTGAAGACTACGGTAAGATTTAACTTCTACTGTTAATAAGAGTTTGGTAGGCTACTATTAGACGGATAGCCTAAATGTCCTAATTCAGATGGGCTACCTGTTTTGTTTTTGTTTTTTAATGGTATATCAAAAAGTGTATATTTTTGAAATGTGATTGTTGGTACATTTGACCAGTTTTTACCATACTTTCAAAACAAAAATTAAAATAGGAAAAATATGCAATATGAAAAAAATTGAAGACAAAACGCGTTTTACTGAGAAAAAACAAGATCTGGTTTTTAAAAAGCCTTTTTCCAAAAGGTACATCTGGGAAAAGGGGGGTCGTCTTATATTCGGGCCAATACGGTAGTTCTTTTCACATGTTGTGCTTTTGGATTATTATAAAATAACTATTACAACAAATGTATCCAATCATAGCAAATCTTCATCAATCATAGCAATTTCAGGAGTGGCTCGTGGAACAGTTCAGCAGTTAGGGTTAGGGCAGTAATAAAATGCAATTGTAACTAAAAGAGGACCATCGTTTGTAAATTATGACCATTTTCATTTTTGGGTGAGCTAATCCTTTAAGTGACGACCAGTACGTGTGCTCATGTACACACAGCTCGGTTCAACGAGAGCAAAATGAAATGTACATAAAGCTGCTGAAATCAAATAAACTGTTTATTCACATCCATCAAAATACAAACTGTGCATTGCACACGGCAGCTGGAAGTTGAAAAACATTTAATTATGTTGAATCATAAACAAACAAACATATAAAAATCATCATTCAGTGCAATGCTAATTAGCCGACTCACTATTTCGGGTGACGCTTCCTTACCGAAATCTGGCATTATCATTGTATGGGGCATTTGTAAATCCTTGTGAAGCTCCAGGATCCCTCCACCGTGATCCATTATCTGTGACTGCTCCACAATACTGCAACACAGACAAAGAACTGAAATAAATAAAGGACTGCTGTGTGGTAAAACATATTAACTTGATGTATATAAAATATAAAGCACGCCAAATGACAGAAAATCCATCACAATGAACCACCACTCATTAACCAATTCATTCCTAATTAATCACCTCTTCCCCACTTGCATTGCTATTTAACAAACCTTCACATCTGACAGTAGTTCCCATCCCGTGAAAGCATCACAAACACGGAGCGCATCTGTGGACCTGGCATCTGGGAGGAGAGCGTCTGAAAGAAACCAACAAATATTGGGTTTATAATACTGTATGTAATTTAGAGACTACCTCGGGGGAGATTTTAATGACAAATTCCTGTTTGTTTCCAAATATAACATTTGGAGTTATATTTATTGAATATCCCAAAACAAAATAAACTGTGTTTTATAAATGTTTACATATATGTGTGTGTGAGACAGTTTGTCATTTAGAAAGTTCATGTGACAATTAATTCTTACCATTATAACACTTGTATTAACATTATGCATGAAGTGCAGTAAAGTCTACATTAGACTTTAGTAATAACAACATGAGAAATATATGAATATTAAGTTACGTGCCCTTACGCAGCCACGTGACGTCTGCACGACCCTATTAATATTCATGAGGCCAGCCGTGGCCATAGTAGGCTTCGCAATTTAGCATAACCGCTCCGTTCGAAACAAAGTTACTATCGTTGCATCGACTCGATACAATTAGAAACATACACACAATACTATATTAGGATGTAAGATCCACTTTAATACACCAGAAGAGCCCAGTTTATACGCAGTTAAAAGCTCGCGCGAATGCAGCCTCGTTACTGCGCCATCTTGCCCTCCGCCATTACACTACATGCTAAACGGCTAATAGCGTTAGCTACCTAATACGGCGACACGTAAATGACTACAACACAGCCTGGAATACAACAAAAACGCGACGGCCAGATGTACTTTCTGTATTTACTTCGTACATGACCGCTTTCTGCGGCAAAAGCGAGGCGCGTGGTGGCCGCGGGGACTAGTTTTGGCGCTTCCTCGCGCAGGCCGACAGGGCCGCCGGCGACCGTTTCACACACCTGCCGCACCAATCCAACACGCTGTACCTGCTCCGCGACCGCCTTCGGCGCGCTGAAGAGTTTCGGATCCCCGCGAATCTGTCGTGATTTATTATCGTTAATTTTCCAACGGTAGCACTACTGCGGCCTGTACATTGAGGATCCCCAAACGCTCTTTTCCAGGCCTGGGCCAATCACGCTGCTCGATTCGTTGCTTCAGCCAATCAGAGTACTCGTTTCTGAGCCTCAGCCAATCGGAATGCTCGTTGACAACAGCAGAGGGCGGGGCAGAGCGAACGCGCGGCACGCTTTTACGTCACCTCGTATTACGGTAACGTGATGCTGTGCGCATGCAGTTTACACGTCCAAACAAAACATGCTCTGCGAATGTGTTTGGGCTCCTTTTGATCACACGATAAAGCCCTTTCAGTTACTTGCCGAGCAAAGGAGGCTCCTGGAATGAATAAGAAGGCTCTTCTGTTAGGTGTATTGCTGAAATTGATTTATTGGTTTTCTGAGGCACTCCATTATCATTGCATACTCATATATTTCCAATTGTACTGGCTCAGTGCATATTTACACCTAGACTATACAGGCATCACACTTGCAGCTGGAGTGACAGTGTAGTGGCTTCAAGCACTGAAGTAAGGAACAGTAGTAATGCACCGCTGTGATCGCCATTACAGTAAAAAATGAAAATAAAATGTTCTTTGAGGTCAATTTTTGTGAAAACTATTGCTATGCCTCGACGATACAAAACACACATTTCTTGCTTCTTTACAGAATACAACGATTCCTTCATCAAATTAAAAATTCTCAATTTTTTCCCCACCACACACACACAAATAAAAATAATATATCCTTCATTTCTAAAAATAGATAGACATGCAAAACCAACATCAGGTTACTCCACAGCATTTAGGAATTCAATTCCACACATTGTTTCACAAAGACAGCCAGTATTACAGGACATCAAACCTTTTTCATTACTCAAGTTCTCGTACTCCCCCATTCTCATGAAAATAAAAGCATGTATCTGAAAATCAAGCAAATATTACAACGTGTTGTCGTCTTTGAACGCAAACGGTGTCCGATCCATTGTTCCTCTCATTGTGGAGGCTCCGGTTTTAGGGACCCGGTGTTGATGTTTCTGAGGAAAGCAGCTGAAGTTCTCAGGGCTTCAGTAACAGCCGTCTTTCCAGGCCTCGTCAGCGGCGGGAGCGCACGGTTTGGTCATTCCCAGTGATCTGCTGCGGAGACACAGTGACCTCAGTCCCACAGAGCTTCCTCAAAGGCTACCACCGCAGTCTATCTGGGGTGCGTCTCCCAAAAGCATCGTTACCAACATAGTTCAACGAGTCGGTGTTTCCCAAAACCGTAGTTCAAACGAACATTCGCAAACGTACGTGGTTGAACTACAAGTCTCGAGCTGTGGTTAGAAGCATAGATTCTTGTTAGTAAGACATGGACTTCAATGCATTCTGCTCTTGGGCACAAGCAGCAAGATAACATGCAGTACGACACACACGGCCGGTCAAACGTTTGGGATCAGAGCGATTATTTATGTGTTTTACAGGAGTCTCTTCTGCTCATCAAGGCTGCATTTATTTGATCAAAAATACAGGAAAAATGTAACTGTGAAATATTATTATGATGTAAAATAACGTTTTTTTTTTTTTTTTTTTTTTTTTTTTTCTAATTTTGAGATAATTAAACGTAATGTATTTCTGTGATGTGCAGCTGTATTTTCAGCATCATTCCTCCAGTCTTCAGTGTCACATGATCTTCAGAAATCAGTATAATATGCTGCTTTATTATCAGAGCTGGAAACTGTTGCTGCTTCATGTTGTTTTGGAACCCGTGATACTTTTTCAGGATTCTTTGATGAATAAAAGGTTCAAAAGAAGAGCAATTATTTAAAATAGAAATCTTTTCTAACAATATACACTACCGCTCAAAAGTTTGGGGTCAGTACATTTTTATTCTTTTTTTTTATTAAAGAAATTAAAACTTGTATTCAGCGAGGATGTGTTTAATTTAGAAGTGATAGCAAAGGTTTATGTCGTTCGAAAAGATTTATATTTTGAATAAATGCTGTTCTTTTTAACTTTGTATTCATCAAAGATTCCTGAAAAAAGTACGCGAGTTTTCCAACAAATTAGTTTTGCAGCACAGCTGTTGATAATTATAATAATAAATCGTCATATTAGAATGATTTCTGAAGATCATGTGACGCTTTATACTGGAGTAATGATGCTGAATGGAAATTCAGCTGCCATCACAGAAATCCATTATATTTTAAATGATATTAAATAGAAACCATTATTTTATATTGTAACAACATTTTGCAAGATTACTGTTTTTTACTGTATTTTTGATCAAATAAAATGCAGCCTTGATGAGCAGAAGAGACTTCTTTAAAACATAGTAACTAGTCATCAGGTGCCATGTTCAATACAGCAGCATCTTAGAGATGTCTAATCAGATAAATAGCAGAAGTTAAGACGTCATTAGTCAATAGCCCTATGTTGTTGAACTAATGTGGTTCAAACGACGGAGATGCGACGGTGTTCGGGAAGCAGTCGTGACTCGCTAGTTCGTGGTTAATGAGCGAGTTGCGTCGCTGTACGGGAAACGCACCCCTAACCCTCGGGCTGATCGTCTACTCACCTTCCTGGTCGGTCTCTGGAAGCCTTCCTCTGGCTGAAGCGAGGCGGGTGTCAAGCCTCTTCTTCCGGCGTTTGCCGGGCGACAGTGCAGCGGATAATGCGCCCCGTTGTTGGGACCGTATCGACTGCACCCTCCTCACCCTCCCTGGGCACCGCTGGCCCTTTGGCCTGCGTCGCAGCGCAAGAGCATCGGCTGACAGGGTCTCAGGGCTTTCATGGGAGTCCGCAGATAGAGAGGGGACTGGCCATCAGCCCTCATCCTCGCAGATGATACACCTACCAGAGCAGCCAATCACAAACACTCCTGTCAAATCCACAGCTATTACATTAATAGTGACATAACAAGACGATGTGTTTTTTACCCAACCTGTCTACTTTTTACAAAAAGCGTAAGAGACTTTCACACTGCACAAATCCAAAGACGGGTTCAGAATCACAAGCGCATATTCTGCCCAGGCAAGCAGAAACCTGGCCCTTATTTTTAAAGATGTGTGCAGAACGATCCTAAATGGGTTTCCAAATGCTCCTACAAATGATTTTGAAAATGTTCCTGAATGCATCCCTTTTTTGCAGTTATCTTAAATTGAAGCGCAACCATCTACAGAACACCCCCAAAAATCCCTAATGGTTCAGAAGTACAGCACTGGGAAGAAAACCAAGAGAGACACTTTTGGAAAATATATGTGTGTGTGTCTCTGTCTGTGTGTGTGTGTGTGTGTGTGTGTGCGTGTCTGTGTGAGAGAGAGTGTGTGAAAAGAGTCTTCCAGATTTCACAAACATAATGATCTAACTCAGTGATGCAATTATGACAAAGCAGTTAATATGATGTGTACATTTCTATTTCAATAATGCTGACTTATTTTAAATTTACTGGTATGAGCGCAAACAGTTTGTAAAAGTTTTCTTCCGTGATGTGAAAAAGAACATTTTCACATCAGTTTTTCCCTTAATAAACCCTGATCTGTTCCTCACTTTTGACCTGGACCATTGGAGGGAAACGTTGAGCTGGAAGATGTCTTGGTTGTGGTGAAATACTCAAGAAAAGCTGGATGCCATCTGATGAACAAGCTTCTGTCCAAGGCAACAGTCTCAAAGCGAGTGACTGAAGACGACATTCCCTGAGAAAAACCTTGGATAACAGAGGTTTGTAATGACATTAAACGTCTTAATACCAAACAGGTCTCATCTACTCACTAGTCCACTTTTAGGAGTTTAAAGGCCAAAGTATACTTCTGTTTTTACGCATACGCGAAGGGTGCGTGTACAGTGTGCGTAACGCAAATAAGTATGCGCACCATCCCATTTTTGTAACTGTGTGTAGTTTGTATGCACAGGTCACACATGCGCATTGCTTTGGTTTTGCACTAATCAGTTGTTCCATAAGGTGGCAGCACTGGCCCGGGTCGATATTTCACAGTAGAAAATGAAACGAAAAAGACACAACAACAACAACAACAACAACAACAAAATAGCGGAGACTGCAACAACAACAGATAACTGCGCATTGACAAACGCTTGTGTGAGAGTTATGAGAGAGCCACAACTATAGTTTAAATGAGTACAAGGACATTTTCATTGGTTATAACTTCTGGACAAAAACAGAGCAGACGCTGGAATAAGACGACGCTTTCTAGAGCGCATGTGTCGACCACCTAGATTCACGTACACCTCAAATGGTCTATACTTTGAAAGGCTACGTGTACGACTGTGCGCATACACGTAAAACAATGACGTATACTTGGGCCTAAATGCTGGTGACACTGAAGTCATGCGACTCTGTGTTCTTTTATAGCCTACATTTAGCATTTTTACTTCTGGCAATTGTACTTAGGCTTCAAAATACATAAAAGTTGTGCTCATTTGTGAATAGGGCTGGGTAAAAAAATATCAATTTCTTATTTTAAATCGTTGTCATTTTCACGAAACAATATCGATTCTTAAATCCCAAGAATCGCTTAGTCTAGCCTGTTTACAGTTAGCGAACGCAACATTGTAGCACACCTCCCATCCAATAAATCGCATTTTAATTTGCAAAGCTTTACAATTGTTACTTTTGATATGAAAAAGTCTCAGATTTCACATTGTTACCATTTTATTACAGTATTCAAACAATAAATGCTATTTTGGAGCTTATTAATGTGGAGCGAAAGATCGCTGTAGCGCCTCAGGTGCACGTGAACTGATCATCTCCGCTTTAATGCAGTTACAACGCAAAATAAACATGAATGAATATCTGAAGGTATGATAAAAGAAATACTACAACTTGGTGAAATCCGTCTCATGTAATCGCTCAATCAGTGTTTCAACCGACGTCAATGTAACGGCTTGTAAACATATGTCATGTAACATCACATTTACCTCAGAAAAAAACATATTCTGTGACCATAAACTCATTAGTCAGATAGAGAAATTAACTCTAGAGAGGAGCATTTTGCTAAATATATGCACCATATAATATAAACTATAATTTTTACTGTTCTTCAATGTTTATGTTTGAATAAATCCGTCATGTTTTCATGACAGCCACCATTTAAATGTTTAAACGAATTAGAGTAGAAATAAAATTATTATGGCTGGTAAGCGATTAAAATTTTTAATCTAATTAATTACATGATATGGCGATTAATTATTCTAATTAATCGCACCTCAAATTTGGCTGAGACTTACGTGTCCCAAAAATCTTTAAAGTCATTGTTGTGTAAAGCATCAAACAGACATAAAAAGTAGCTTCAGCAAGAAATATTTTATTTGATAAAATTTATTACATATATTATTTTAGACCATGAGGGTGAGTAAATGACAATTGTCATTTTTAGGTGGGTGAACTATACCATTAATAACTTATTTTATTATTTTTACTATGGAAATATGAAGTTATTTCTTTAATGAAATGATACTCTAAATAATAAACTAAAACTGCCAGTAGGTGGTGTTAAATGTCTTAATGATTAATTCATCGAGTCGTTTATTCATTCATTTGATTCGTCCAAATGGCTGATTCATTCAGGAGTGAAGTAAACAGTTATTTATGAATGGTCCATTGAATCATTAGACTTGTTCGACTTGAAGCGGATCATCAGCATCAGAACAATCGGTGTGTGACATCAAAGTACTGCGAGAGCTATAGAGAGCAGACGACTCCTAATGCTTTTGAATTGCTCTCGCGGTACTTTGATGTCACATCGATCGATCTGTGCAGCGCCGCTTCAAATCTAACGCGCCAAATGATTCACCCAATTCGTTCAAAACGTGCATTAAGAAATGAAATGCAGCTGTGTGTTTCTCGGAGACGAACAGTTCTGCTTTGTTTTTATATTTTCATTGGCAAAATTGAGCAAAACAGACATTGTGTCTAAAATAACACAATATTCACTTCTTACTTACTGAACTGTTGTATAAGATCAGTATCGCATTTGCACTTGTGTGATATTGCACTTAGCCTATTGCTCGTGTGATATTGCTTAAAGGTGGGGTAAGCAATTTTTCAAAAACGCTTTAGAAAACCAATTTGGGCCGAATAGCAAAACAAACTTGTAACCAATCAGCAGTAATGGGCGTTTCAGTCCGCCGAGCGCCAGAAAGATAGAGATGGCGGATAAAAACAAAAGAGGAAAATGTCTGCGGAACAAAAGAAGGCTTAAGGAAATAAGTAGGATCCGTGTAAATATCGGATCAGCTTTCCAGCGCTGGAGAGAACTCAAGGAGCGTAAGGCCTGCGATCGGACGCCGAGGTTTCTTTGTTTCTTCTTGATAGGTGAATAAAACTGTGTCTGCGCCGCAACAGCTAAAGTCTGTCTAGTACACTGGACACGTCAAAGCGACCGCTGAAAATCATTAGAAATTTGTCTCAATACGTCATGAATAGAACGCAGCAACAGTTTTCTGTCAGGATTTGTCGTGTCGCGCCGCATCCAGTGTAGACCATAGAGATGTATATATATCTATGGTGTAGACAGCATCACTTATTATAATGGGTTCTATTGTATTTTGCCGCGCCACTCGCGTCCGTTGTAAACACGGTGTAACATTGGTTTTGCTTTGTTTCCCAGAACTAATCGTTGCCTGGGTTGCGTACGTATGTTTGGGGCGGAGCTATCAAAATAGGGGGCGGACCACTGATTACAAGATCATTGGGCGAGACCCTTTTGGGGTAGGGGCGTGTTTTTTTTGGTGATTTAAAATATCAACATTGGCTACCAGAAATCACTTAAACCCCACTTTTAACTAGATGATGTAACTTGAAGCAAACGCAAACAGGTGTCATTTTGGCCCCCATATCTTGATTTTAGGGATATTCTAACTTCTCTAGGCTCATCAACGCAGTGGTTGTTTGATCTGCATCACTTGTCCCATCAATCACTGTATTAAATGACAGATGACCCACATATGCTGGCGCGCGTGGCTAGTGCGTTAAATGCGTAATTTTTGACGTGTTATTTTTTTTAAAACCAGTATTAAGTTATCTAATTAACCACGTTAAATGACCAGACCTAATAAGTTCCTAATAATTAATGTAATGTTTACTATGATAAAAATTTCTTGAGTGTAATTTAAGTATTTTGTATTAATCAGTGTAATTTTACTATATAGTAATGTAGCACCAACGGACCTCTCGTGTATATTTACAGCATTATTTAGATATTTTTTTTTCCCCTTGAAAAATTTTGCATGTACGCACCTGATATACTCCAGAATAGACTTGTGCTGGTATTCGGTAATGCGATATATCACGTAATGAATATGCACAATATTGTTATCGTGGGCACTTCTAAATACCGTCAATAATTATATATTACAAATTATTCAGAGTTTTGAATGCATCTTTTCCCATCAACTGGTCACGATGCACAACAGCGCTGTATGCTGCGTGAAAGACGAGTGCGCACTCTGACGTAAACAAGTACGGACGAGAAGCACATGGCGGAAGATGTGAGAGACGTGAGAGAAGCGTACTTTCGCTCTCTGACAGCAGATGGTGTTAAACTGCAGAAATAATAATAATAATAGTAATTCATTTAAATGCAGCCGTTACCACGGAAACCCTGTAAATAAAGCAGCTGCACTACTTTCTGTCTCTGAATCATGTTTAAATGATTTAAACAGCCATTCAGATTTGTGTATTTGCTATGATGTTCATCACAGCGCCAAATACTTACATATTTAGACTTAATAGGCTATTTATTTTCAATCTTTTTTTACATTTTAATCTGGACTACAACATGCCCTAGGTATTGTTTGAAAGTGTTTTGATTTTTTATTGTTTGGTCACACTTTACATTAAGGCTCTATTAGTTAACAAACTGCCAATGAAAAATTCTTCTGAACATTCATTAATCTTAGGTATTCCAATATTTAATAACAGGTTGTTAAAATCGAAAATTGCAACTGTGTTATTAATGAGCTAACATGAACTAAGACTTGTATTTTTTTAACAAAGATTAATAACTTCTGTAGCAAATGTAGCTATTGCTGATTGTGAATGTTAATGCATTAACTAAGCTTAACTAATGAGGTCTTATTGTAAAGTGATACCTATTTATCTTTATAGTTCTTTTGCACTTTAATCCGTGTAAAACTTTTAACTTTATACATTTTTCTGTATTGCTTTATTGCATTTAAATGTTCAGTTATTTTTGTTATAAGAAACAAGTTATTAAACCTGTTATACTGTGTTATGACAGCACTTTTTTTAAACTAAATTTCAATATCGTGATAATACCGCATACCGTGATAAAAGCATTAGCAATTAATCGCAACATGAAAATTTGATACCGGCATATCCCTAATCCAGAATAATCTACATTGAATTGAATCTAATCGAAAATCGAATTGAACGCTTGTAAGACAGAATCGAATAATGAAATCTGTGTCAAAACCCAGCCTTATTTGTGAAGATTATGCTGAACATGTGAGAATCATGAATTTTTGTTGTTCACAGGGCCTATTTTCTACAATAATCCAGCAGCCCATGGAAAAATCCTTTTGGTTTGTGTTGAGGGAACCAGGATGATGCTACTCTAAATCTCCACCATGGATGGTTTGCTGAACGTTTGACGCATAAGGCACACAAAATGGGAAACACTTTTGGAGTTTCAAAGTCGTCATCTGATGGGATGAATTCTACAGGATTTCTAGGAGATGCGTGTCGCGTTCTTCAACGGTCCACCTGGAAATAAAACCGTTGTGACACCAAACCCCCTTCACAGAAGAAGAAAGCCGTCAATGTTTACAACTGTGAAAATGAGTGCATATCAGGATGAACTAAACACTGGATTTTCAGAAGCATGGGAATGTCACAGCACAGACTCTTGACGACTGAAGACAATGTTATTGTGGGTCTGTTATTGTAGGGACATGTACTTTACATTTTCAAACCCAAAAAAATTACGCTGAACAAAATTGTGACTGGCTGTGACATGTCTGTCAGACGGCTGAAAGCTGCGATTGAGTCCAGACCCTCCTGCTGTCAATCTGAATGTCCGGCTACACACGACTTGTGTGACAGTGACACTAACTTCTGAGCTAGCCTACAATAATCCTTCATCGCTGCAGGCTCTATTAAAGACATGATAGAGTGGCTCAAACTGCCACTACCAGTTCAACAGGTTTTAGGAACAGACCAACGGCGTGAGAGAGAGAGAACGCTGGTAGACGTTGAGAGAAACTGACCCAGCAGTGTAATGTCAGTCCAGCAATGGTTTAGAGTGAGGGAGTAATCAGACAGAAACCAGCCACACACACACACACACACACCTGTGCATGGGGTTGTGGACGCTGTGTGTAAAGGGATACTTCACCCAAAAATTAAAATTCTGTCCTTAATTACTCACCCTCATGTCGTTCCAAACCCGTAAGACCTTCATGTTTGGAAAACAAATTAAGATATTTCTGATGAAATCAGAGAGCTCTCAAAGATCCTGCATAGACAGCAACACAACTGCGATGTTCCCAGGTCCAGAAATGTAGCAAGGACATCGTTAAAACAGTCCATGTGTCATCAGGAGTTCAACCGTAATTTTATGAAGCCACAGTGTTACTGAGCCTGGATTTCATCAGAAATATCTTAATTTGTTTTCCGAACATGAAGGTCTTACGGGTTTGGAACAACATGAGGGCGAGTAATTAATGACAGAATTTTAAATTTTGGGTGAAGGATCCCTTTAAAGGCACATCATCATGGTCCTGAGGACTGAAGAGGGGTGAAGGTGAAGGAGCGGGGTACCAACCTGTGGGGGACTGGGGCAGACGGGACGTGCGGTTGCCTGAGCTCTGTAAGTTAGCCTCCATGCTGCGGCTGTTTCTGACTGCGTCCAGAGACTGCAGGCCGCTGCGCGGGGTCAGGTTAGGCATGCTGTGCCTGAGCTCCTCTGAAACCACACACACGGCCTGCTTAACACACTCACAACACTCGCATGCACAGTCCTCTCCTCTCCAGGTGAGTGCAATCAGCATTAAAGGGGTCGTATCATGCAAGGTCCACCTATAAGCTTTAGCCTTTATCCAGAGCCTTCATGACTTCTGAACATCTCTTCATACGTGACATTAGTAACAGTGCTTTGTTGCGAGCTGCAGCTTTGCTGTCAGATCAGTCAATAACAGCATCTTCGCAAAGTTGTGCTTTTGTGCTGAAATGTGCCGCTCGAGGTGTCAAGATCAGACTGAAGTGATCAGGGACTTTCTTTCAGCTTCATTTTATCATTAGTTCTTCTAGTATTTAGTAGAGGTGTAACGGTACACGTATCGAGTACCAAATATTTTCAGTACAGGTCTTTCGATTCGGTATGCATGTGTGCCGAACAAATACAGCGTAGCTTTAGCCACCACACAAGTGGAAATTAATTGGAAACTTTCAGTTTTATATATTGTTACTTTTGATAAGAAAAAGTCTCATGTTTCAAATTCAAATTTTTTGAGTTTTGGCGCTCTTTGATGAGGCGAGACGGATCGCTGTATAAACGCCTCAGTCCCAACAGCAGCGTGATCATCCCGTCATCTGTGCAATTAATCGAAATACTGTTTCAATTCTGATTTCAGCCTCTGACGATTATGAAATTACAATAATCGAGATAAAACTATTATTGCGCCCCATTCCGCCCCCTTCCTTGCGCTTTCACTCCTCCATAAAAGCCCAAGTTCACGTGCAAATCAGTAAAATCATGTAACCTGACTTGCAAAATGTGACATGCCTGATTTATTAATGTTGATTAGATTTATTCATGTTTTTTAAAAAAGTGCAAACTTGCGCTGTCCCTCGGGAGGATTACTGTTTATGCGCTCAGAGACTGAACAGAACACGTACTGCGAAGTCAACTTTTAGCTAAACGGTCAAATGCACGCAAAAATGTGTCAAAATGCCGCGCTTAGTGATTATTCACGTAAACCCTCATTGGTTATGTAATAAACGTAAACAGTTGAGAATGAAAATACGTGTGTAAAGGCCCGTTCACACCAAGGACGATAACTATAAAGATAACGATAAAGATATAGTTCTGAAAATCGTTCTCCGTATTAAAGAACCGCAGAGTCCACACCACAGCTATAACGATAAAGACAAAGAGAAACGATATCGTTGGAAACACTTCTAGAACGATTTTTTTTCAACTGATGAACGATAAAAACATTGACAGCCAATCAGATTCAATCTTACTATCACAAGCTCGAGAATTTAAAGCGGCTGACGAGACGAGCGTGCGCTTGGAATAAACTGACGATATCGTCCGCTGGTGTGGACGCTAATATAGTTATCTTTATAGTTATTGTTCTTGGTGTGAACGGGGCTTAACTATAGTATCCGGCATGCTATATTCTGCTGCACTTTGTGGCTTAAAATATTAAGCAGAAACAAATCAAAGGAGAAAATCATTCACTGCTCTTGACTGAAGGACTTTTTGTAGCTTTAATAAGTAACAAATTAAGTTAAATTCTTACAGTGAAGATTATGCTGTTTTTTTTTTATTAGATTATTCATTTATATCGATCGCTATCGTTAAATAAATCATTCATTTAAAGTTTTGGTCATATGGCCCACTTATAATCGTGCTAAATAATCGTGATTATGATTTTTGCCATAAACGAGCAGCCCTATACTAGTTTTGAAAATCTCAATTTAAAAAACTACTTGTAAAAGCTCATGCCGCAATATCTTGCGATTTCTAAATCGCTTTATAGCATGATTTTCCGCGCCCCCGACCTCCCGCAGTATGCTATCCGAACTAATCAGAATGCAGCGCGCCTAAATGGGGCACGAGAACAGAACAGACCGGGCGGGTATACAAACGTAACACCAGGTTCACACACTCAGTTTGTGGTGCGTATTTTGTCCGCGCCCATGTTAACTGATCAGACGTTCACACTGCACGCGATTGCGGTCCGGCAGTGCGCTCCAGGAGCGGTGCGTCTGCAGCGGTGCAGCGATCGTTTCCGCACGGAGTCTATTTCTGCTGTGCTGCACGCACTGATTTAAAGTGACAGCGCATTATTCGCGGTAAAAAATGTATATGGATTGACACAGAAATTTTGTAATTACATCATAAATGCTTATAATTAAAGTCTACTGTGTTTCACTGTCAACACGTGGCTTTTTGGCTAGGTTTAAAACGAGGAAAAGTGCACTTTTAGATAAACAAGGCAATAATAGACAGCACTCGTGGTGGTAGCTAAACAAAGTTATATTTATGCAAGATTGTATTTACCTGTCTGTGATAAAATAATCACAATGTTTACAAACATTTTCAGTAACAATGTTTGGATTTGAAATAAAAATATTGGATAAATGTTGTGTTTGTGGTAAACGGCTGCGGATCAGGAGCGGACTGCAAACGCGTCCTGTGTGAAAGCACAATGAGTCCGTGCTGCTTTTGCACTGTGCACTGCAGACGGAGTATGTGTGAACTTGGCGCAACAAATCTAGTTAAACATCTGAGGCAATGCCACAAAGAGCTCTATTTTTTTTCTGCCATATGTCTATTCTAAAAACATTTTCTTACGCCTTTACTTAGTGATTATTTTGCCTTATGTCTGTTCTAGAGACATGTTACAGCTTTTTTATAAAGCTCTAATTGGTTTTCTTTTGGAAATGTGTTTCAAATTCACATTGAATGCATTAATGACTGTAAAGCATGTTTGTGTGTCAAAATCATGATTAAAATCTAAATCGTAATATTGATCAAAGAAATCGCGATAGGTTTTTTTTGTCCATATTGCACAGCCCTAGTCTAGAGAGGAGTCATTTCACAAATATTACACTATAAACCATATTTTCCTTCACCTGTTTATATGTACATAAACTGACGGTCACCACTGATAAGCTACTACTAAATATTGTAGAAACTTAATTTTCTGTAAAGTTGCTTTGCAACGATTTGTATCGTAAAAGGAGCTATACAAATAAACATGAATTGAATTAAATTATGTCTATTTAATGTAGGGTAAATCCCTTATTAAACAATTTATGACAGCCACTGTGTAGCTGATATTTCAACAACAGAAATATAAATGTATAACTTTCTGAGACGTTACTCTAAAAACTGCATTCAGTGCAATTTACTGGTTGCATACAATTTGAGTTGAGCGTGTTATTATATTGAAAATAAATAATAATTACATTTAAGTTTGGGCTCTATTACGTGTAACCTTATCATAATGTAAAATGGTTCACTATAGTTCAGAGCTGAGGTAGATTTTTATCCCTAAGAAAATTCATTAAAATCTAATTTATTTAAAGAAAAAGCTATTTCAGTGAACCATTGTTTAATAAAAAAAAAAAAGTTTAGTTTTTTTCCTCCTGCTGTAAAGAAACCATACCGAACCGTGACGTCAAAACCGTCATGCTAGTGTACCGTTACACCCCTAGTGTTTAGGAATAATAATATCTATCCACCTCACCGCAAAGTTTCTGATCACCCAACAGGCAAGACTGCGGTGTAAATTCAGGCAGTTCTAATGAGCCTTTTCTCAGCTGAGGTTTAAGTCTTAGCTCAAGTTAGCCGAGTCTTTTTGGACAGGGGAGGACGTTTTGAGTTCTGTAAGTTACAGCATGTTTTTAAAGTAAATTAAACTCTAATTTACTTCCGAGACTGTCATCTGATCTCCTATGATAAAGGAGTCATGAAATGGAGAATCAAAATGTCCTTGATATTTATACATAAGAGTTTTATATTGTAACAATTGTAACCAAAGTTAATATATATTTTTTCAAAGTTTAATATTTAAAGGTTTGTTTGTCATGTGTTTTAATGCATTATACTTTCTAAAGGTGTAACAATGAATAAGTAAATATTGTAATGTATAATAACTGTGGGTACAATTATTCAAGAGATCATATAATGCATTAGTAATACAAAACCTTTATAATGCATATAATATAAAGGCTTTAAGTGAACTGTTGCTAAATATTTTAATTAGAGTTTTAACATCAGTAATTTTCTTCAGGCATTTACTTGTGTTTCTGAAGGAGCTAATGCCCCTTGAAATTAGTGTTTTTGACAGAGATTAAAAATGAGGATGGAAAATTATCTTTTTTTTTTTCTAATATGTGACCCTGGACCACAAAACCAGTCATAAGCATCTTTTTTTATCATCTGAAAGCTGAATAAATAAGCTTTCCATTGATGTATGGTTTGTTAGGATAGAACAATATGTGGCTGAGATACAACTATTTGAAAATCTGGAATATGAGGGTGCAAAAATATCTAAATATTGGGAAAATCGCCTTTAAAGTTGTCCAAATGAAGTTCTTAGCAATGCATAGGAAATTTACAAAATATCTTCATGGAACATGATCTTTATTTAATATCCTAATGATTTCTGGCATAAAAGAAAAATCAATAATTGTGACCCATACAATGTATTGTTGGCTATTGCTACAAATATCCCCCAGCGACTTAACACTGCTTTTGTGCTCCAGGGTCACATATTTGAACGTTTTAGAGCAAAAAATGTCATTAGCTAACTTCAGAAACAATGTAAAGATCTGAAAACACATTGCATGACCCCTTTACATGATAATTATTTGTTCTACAACACAGCACTAATGTCACTGGATGATCAGTGCATCCATTATTTAGTTCATCAATCAGCATCACAATCAATTCTGTTGAACAAGCAATTTGCCCTAACAAATTTGCCTTCGATTTCATGTGTGATGGACAGTGCCCTACCCTCGCTCTTGGGCCCCGGGCCCCGCAGCGAGCGGCGGGACATGCGTGGGCGGCGTGGCGAGCCGTGGGGGGAGGGCGAGTAGCGCTGGAGCCGCTGTGGCAGAGAGCAGCACTCGTCCTCCTCGTCCTCCTGACTGTAGGAGTCCAGCTCCTGGTCGCTGTAGGTGCCTCGACGCAGAGACTGCAGGGAGGCCGAGGAGCTGCGGCGCGAGGCCGAGGTAGAGGCGTAGTCATGCCGGAGACCTGAAAAACACCACCAAAGGTCAATAAAGGAAAATAAAGCTTAAAGCTGCAATCCGGAACTTATCTGGGTTCAAAATGATCCGAAATCAATATTTGAGCATTACATAACCAGCCAGTGTTCAAAACTACCGCCTTACTTTAGCCAGTATTCACAACGGTTAGCTTATAATACTGTTTTATAATTTGAGTGGTGCGGGTAGGTTTTCGCGGGAAATTCCAGCATGGCACTGCGTCATTACGTACTTCTGTAAACATAAAGAAGTTGTCCCGGCTAGTAGGCCATCGCATGTGAGGATCCTGCAGGTGTGGATCGTTTATAGCCTTTTCTCACAGCAGCTGGAATAATTAAATGTATCATTTTGATGGCGGACTGTAATGCAGAAAGGATTATGCGTTTATGAAGCACACGTGAATGAAATTAAATTATATTCCAGTTTTAAATGTGCATCTAATTAAAGATAGCCTGGATTACAAAGATTTGTATTTTAAAGAAAACCAGTTTGAAGGGAGCATAATTATCGTTTTGGGTTAAAAGATTTTCTTAATACGAAATTCAAATGGACTGAACAGAAATTGAAATCTACACACTATCACACACTATATACACTAATACACACTATGTCACGCAATGCTGATGTTGTTAACATTAACCATTTGAGAACAAAGTATAACAATAATAATAATTTACATGGTTTGATGTGACGAGCTAATTAACTGATCGTTAGATTTAATCACCATTGGTAGTGCGATTTATTGTAATGCTTTTTTTTTTCTCAGTTGTTCAGAACAAAAGTGGCAGACATGTTACTTGTTCAGATTACATTTTCGGGTCATATATTCCAAGATATAGTCCTAGAATCTGTGCTTTTCCCGAGTTACCGTATCCACACAAACAGGTTACAAACATTAGATTCATCCGCGCTGGAGCCGTGCCGGTACACAACCCACGTAAAGATGATCATTCTGCAAATAATTGCAATTGCAGGTTTTCAAACAGAGATGGCGACAAAGAGGCAAGACTTACGGACTGCAGCTTTAATGTGAAACTGCAGATGGTGCAACATCCGTATCCTTATACAATTCCAAGCAACTTGAATGTTCAAACATTAAAGCCTTGAAGTTGGTATTAAACTGATGTATTCAGATTATTTGAGTATTTAGGTGCATCTCCACTTTGGCACAAGTTAGGGCTGTCAAATTAAAATTTGAATTCGGACTATTCATCGAATTTCAAATAACGTTCCAATGCAAAAACGTTGCATTCGAATTTTAGGTGTGTGTCAGGCAGCCTTATCAGTGGCGCACGAGATGCGATGACGATGCAAGTGTCGTTGCATTTTAATGTTTTTGTTAACCTATTCATTTGAAGCCACTAGATGGCGCTGCTGCGTTGTTCATTCAATATATTGCAGAAAACGAGAACAATCAATGCGGGGTAAGATGTTGTTTATGTCAAAACCGAAACCAGGCCGTTCACACAGAACACATATTTATCTCATTTTCTAGAGGGACATCTATCACCGCTGCACTCGCGTCTCGCACAAGAGAGCCGCATGTTTAGAAAACCATGTAAAATGAATGCAAGTTCAACTTTTAAAACATCTCTCAACTTGTGGTTGTTTTTCCCATCCCACGCATTCCTTCTTTAAATGAAAAAAGTACTCTCTCGTTTGTAGATTGGTTGTTCCAGGTCCTTTTTAAACTATGCCACATACATAAACATGGGTTTTATAATTGGTTTATAAACATTATTTTAAACGTTATGCACTTTTTTCAAAGATAGTCGTGCATTAGTAATATTTTGCCTAAGGAGCGGCCACAAGTTTTTTCCCCATGTTAGAAAACACTCTCTGTTTTGAGAATTCCTCACCCCTCTTTTCTCACTCTTTCTCTCTCCTTCTCTGAATCACCCATCCTCTATCTGTTCTCTCTCTCTCGTATGGTGTTTGAATGTCTCTTACTCAATATTCAAGGTAAAGGAATTTGTGCTGATTTATAAGGGGGGTTCACCCTCTGTCGCCAGGAAGTCTATTCCTAATATGGACATGTTTTTCTGTAAATGTGGCCATTTTATAAAAACACATGTTCTTGGCCAAAGATCCTATATGTATGTCATCTATATCCTCATTTGTTAAAGGGTTGAAACTCCCCTCGACATGCCTATATAAGTTCTGTATTTCTGTGAATAAATTGAAGTATTGAGAATACCTTTGAATGTGTGTTTTCTTACTTCCCGGCCGTATTTATACACTTGGAGAGACTGAGAAGATTTCACGGTGGCAAAGAGAATTTACAATTTAGGGACCAAATTGTTATTTATTAACACCCCATAACTGAAATGATGCCTTTTAAAATTCGAACATAAATTCGAAAATTGATATTTAAGTACAAAATTTGAATTTAGTTTTTTCATCCATTTTGACGGCCCTAGCACAAGTTCTGTATCGGTACTCTACTACTGATACTGTAGCTACACTGAGAGTGAGATCCCTAGTTCTCTAAAAAAACAAAAAAAAAAAAAAAAAAAAATCTATGAATTCTTGAAAAATCTACAAATTTTAAGGTCCAATTAGTGAGAGAAAAACATAGCTGTGTTCCATTCACATACTATCATCCTAAATGGTATTCGAAATTAGAATTAGTGTGTCCCAAATTATATTATTTATAATGAGAGCCTCCTTGAAGCTAATCACTATTCACTTCTGTCTACATTTCATCCTTAATATAAAACGGCACTTTTTAAATGAGAGGTGTTCTTTCTGAGCAAAAACTGATATTCAACAGGAAAAATGTCAGGCAGGGTTTTATTTTGTAAATGCTGAGAAACTGGTTTTAAAAAAAGTAAAGAGGGTCAAACCGTATGGGCCTGACAAACGCAATGTTTGTCGAATAATTCTGAGCTTTCACCCTCAACTGCTGTGTAATAGTTACACAACAGACTCAAGTTAATCCCCAATACACAAATAACAGCAGTCTACAGTTTGCCTGAATGCTGTTGAAGCAGAGTTTAAAACAAACAAAGGACATTCAAGAACAGAAAGCATTTCCACATCCCACATTTATTTGCATTTCGCATGCCGCGCTAAAACCTCTCGCGGTCTGGATTCGTGTCAGGTGAACAATACTCACTCTCCTCCTGCAGACGAGCCATTATCTGAACATCAGTCAGGTCCTGAAGCTTGTAGCCCATGGAGATGGAGTCATCTGAGGTGCTTAACTCACTGTCAATAGACGACTGTGAGCTGAGAGCAGAGGGAACGCCCATGCAACCTGTGAACAACAGAACATACACTCAATAACAGGTCTGCAACGACTGTCAGTACTGGTGGTAATAATGGACAATAAAAAGAGGTTACACTTTATTTTAAGGTGACATTCTTACATTGTAATTACCCAAGTCCTGCTATATTAATTACCTACATTGTCTTACTATATAGTTTTGGGGTAGATTAGGTTGGTTTACGGTTTACTGCATGTAATTAGGGCTGGGCGATATGAGCAAAAATTCATATTTCAGTATTTTTTGGCTAATTTGCGGTATACGGTATATATCTCAGTATTTGTATTTTAAATAAACAAATAAACAAACAAATAAAGTAAATGTACCCATGTAGGCACATATTTTGTGCACAAAAAATGTTAAAATCACATTACATTCAAACATTGTAACATTGCAATCTAAAAACAAAAATAATGCTTTTAAAGCATAAGTTAATTTATAAACTAAAAAATGACATCAAATAATTAAAAAGCAGACTAATTTAGTAACAATACTATTTTGATTATCCCAATAGAGTCAAAGGCAGATTACCAAATTTAATCTTACGCTTCTTAACTTTTATTTGTTCCCCACTAAATAAATGTTATTTCACTAAATGTATAGATTTTATAAAATTATTGTGCACACATGATTTTTCTAGAATAACTTTTGCTGCTGCTAAACCTTATCCACTAATCTAGTTTATAATAGAATTTTTTGTCATTTTATGATTATATATTTTTTTCAATTGTTATTTTTCTTTAAAATTAAGTTGTCTATATTTAGTAGATTGTGTTTAACACACAAAACAGTGACGATCAACACACAGAAGTATAGAAATTCTACATTGATTAAAACAACAGCGCTGGTATCGGTATCGGCCGATACTCTGAATTTCAGATTGGATGGGTTCTGAAAAATGGTATCGGTGCATCCCTAATTACAATAGTAAGCACATGTAACATGTGTAACAAGGACACCTTAAAATAAAGTGTTACCTAAATAAATTGTCAACAAATGTGATTATTGATTAATTGCGTCTGCACACAGTGCACAGAAACGCCAGTCACGTAACTTTAAAGTGGTGAATAACATTTCTACAGACAAAATTCATCTGAAAAAATCTACCTTTTTCCACATAATGTAGCCTATAGCATAGTCCAGATACTGTAGATACAATAACTATATTTGTATATTGTTAAAAGGGCAAACACTGGTCAGGATGTAAAATAAGTGTAAATATTTTTTTAATAAATGCAGAACAAATATGGCTTTTTAGTTAAATTAACTGATTAATCAAATACATTGATTAACCAGTTATCAAAATAATCATTAGTTGCAGCCCTAGTTCAATTCTTTGAAGATTTGAAGATTTAAAACATCAGATGAGCAGAACAAAACATTTCATCTGTAGAGATTATTATAAACAGGCTGCATCCAAAAGCGGATGTGCTTCACATCTTTCCTGCCATTCGGTCTACAAATGCAGAAATATGATTTTTGATCCATATCACGCTGCCCTAATACTGCAAGTGAGTCACACTGATGCAGCAAAGCAATTCAATTATCTCTAGTTACTAACGAGGTTCATTAAACAGCAGAAACTCATGCACTCGTGACTTCAGCACACACTGCACACCAAACAGGTTTTTAAACACATAAAAACACACAGATGAAGACAACGCAAGAGGAGTGTGCCAGCCAGAAATGCTTGCCAGACACCTCATGCATGAAATCTGATTCTGTCATCTGCTGTGTGCCCTGAACACATGCAGTCACAGCCGCTCTGTCCACACCAGTGAACGCCTGCGAGGGTGTGTGTGTGTGTGTGATGCACAGTGAATGGGGTTAATGCCATACCTGAGCTGCCAGAGGTTAGTAGTGTTTTGTTAGTTGATTTGAGGTACCCAGCAGACGAGGACGCAGAGACGCCAGCCTCACTGGACTGAGATGGGCTACTGTACACGTTCTTCCATCTAGACGCTACAAAACACAACAATCAAACAATATAGCATAGCAAGTCTAACAACTGTATTAAAAAGTACATGATTTATGCACCCTCATATTGTTCAAAACGCCTGTGAAACACAAAAGATATTTTGAAAAATGGTTCAGTATTTTGTTTTTGTCTCCAGTTTAGACATTTATTCAAAATAGCTTGTTCTATGTCCCACAGAAGAGTAGTAGTAGTATAGGTTTTTATTTAATGCCATGTCAGCATCTTATGCTATTTTCATGGCAAGAACAATAAAAAAAAATACAAGTATAACAAATACACGAAAAAAGTCCCACAGAAGAAAGAAACAAGAGGGTGAGCAAACGACGAGTGAATTGCCATTTTTGGGTGAATTATACAAATACACATTCTGATACTTTCAGCAAGAAATTATTCTTATAAGAAACATAACAGTAGCAGCTACTTTATAAAAAGAGAACCTTACATTTCAGGAAAAATAAAATATAATCATTTATAGTAGGGGTGGGCGATATAGCCTCAAAATTATATCATGATACTTCAAAAATATTTGCGATAATGACATTTATGACGATGTAGAAAAAAATAAGGAACAACGTTTTATTGGTGATTGCAGCTGGCAGGCAGCAGCATTTATTAGTGCAAACACAATGAAGGGCACTTTTTCCAATGAGCTACTGTGACTGATGACAGACTACCGAATTCCATTCATAACGTGGCAGCAGCAGCATTATAGTGCAATAGTAGTGGCCAGTGTTGGGCAAGTTACTTTAAAAAAGTAATCAGTTACTTCTCACAAACACTAACCGAGTTAGTAACTGAATTACATCATTATAAAAGTACCCAATTACCAGGGAAAGTAACTATTGCGTTACTTTTTTTTTTTTTAATGTTCAAAATCAAATATGTCAAATAACTTTGATGCCTCCGATATTAAATGTTAAATTAATGAAATGGACACTACATGGAATAAATGATTCTTTTTAAACATTGTACACTAATACAAAACAACAATTTAAAAATACTTATTTAACACGGAACATTTTTTAACATTCTAGCAGGCATTATACCAACAAAGCACAATTTAAACTTAAAATGAAAAAAAAGTTAGTAAAATAATATTTTGTGGCCTTTTTTGAGACAAATAAACAGCAGCGAATAAAAAAGCAGCCTTGCGGAGCATAAGAGAATTATTTTAAAACATTAGAAAATATTACAGATCCTAGTTTGAACACTATGTGTGAATGTTATAATAAATGTATTAATAGAGCTGTTGTAATCATCATTATCATTGTTATTGTCTTACTTTTTCATTTTATTTAACAGAACAACAGTAAAATTACAATACTAACATTTATGAATGTTGATGGAGCTTTTATTTTGGCAGAAACCCGCAGGAAGACTCAGTGCTTCTCTTTGATTACAGCAGCAGATTTATAAATTATTCTCATTACTAATTTGGGGAGATGCACGTATCACACAATGCCTAGTAAAAATTCATAAAAATGTGACTGAGCAGCTGACGAGTAACCCAGTTTCAGCGCAGATTTTCCTCGTGTGTTGGACTTTGAACCCTGGCTAATGAGTTCGTGAAGCTGTTTTGAACACATGCAATTCATGCGTATTAGAAAACATAACGTTCTGCAGTGTATTTAATTGTTTAAGGCCATTTCGTGATTTCAATCATCTCAGAACCAGTCACATCTCCCTTCTCTTCTCTTACTTTTAAATGCTTCCACACTGCTGACGTGTTTGCTGCATTAGTGCACGCCTCTATTTGATCGCGTCACGTCATTGTTCGGTACAATTTATTGGTCTTTTTTCTTATTCGGCCAAACACTGTAAGAGCTTGAAAGAACCTAATTACTCATAGGTCCAGCTATAAAGACAATAAACATTTTAGACAGTAAAGAACCAGCAAATGCCAGTAACTGTTATTATTTTAATGATCTTCACAGGATTTCACATGGTGTCATTATTAATGCATGTTATATATCTCATCGTGAACAATTTTTCCATGCACACACTTTTTTTTTTTTGACCTGGTAATGTTTAATAACCGAAACATCTGGTGACGTATGCAGGACTTTTCTAATTACTTAGTCTGATTAAAGCGCATGTTCATCCGTCTCCAGAGCCACGCTCACATCTCAACATCCAATGCACAGAATCAAGTCTTCATTCTATACATTTTCTTTCTCGATCATCCGTTTCTCTCTGATGTATGCCACCATACAGAAGAAAAGATCTATTCCTATTTCATCACGCATCAAAGGGCAGATTCATGTTGTGGCAGATGCTACAGAAGCAACTCAGCAGTGCGCAAAGCAGAAACATGTCACAGGACAATATTTCCCCGGGAAAGCGCACATCGGTAATGCTTCTGTAGTTCAGTGAGGTGTTAAAGCGCTCCGACTTAAATCTAAATCATTCAGTCATTCTGTATTCATGTGCATACAATAAACATCAGTTACATCATAAAATACTCTTTCTATTGCACATGAATGTATTCACAAATCTTGTAAAGTTTCCCTACTTTGGTCTAGCCGGTTGATGAGCGTGCGACAGGCGACCTCGGTCTCTGGACTGGGATGATCGAGAACTTTTCGACACCATTTGAGAGGTGATTCAGGCCCCAGTTCAGCCACAACCTGCTTCTTTGGTGAAACGTACAACCTAAAGAGAGAGAACCAGGACACATGTACAGAACAATAAAGACACACAGAACCTGTCATTGAAATCAATCATGTAAATAAACCTGTAGTAACAGCCAAATCAGTTCGGAGGAGAAATGAGACTACATCAAAGACCTACCACTATTATGTTATTATGTTATTTGAGAGATAACTGAGATTTTCAGCAATGCACATTCTTGCGTCTCTCAGTAAGGTGTTATTGTGCTCCACATGATGCTGGACTCCTGAAGAAAGCGCTTCTGGTGTCTGCAGTGTTTACTCATCACCGAGACGTACACTAACTTTCTACCCAGAACGTCCTGTTCCTCTACATGACTGCTGCTCAAATGTAAATAGAAGGCGAATCAAACGGTCTTTTGTGTGGGATGAACAGTGTTTACTGGAACAAACGCTTGAAGTTCATTTGTGAAGCATCCATCCATTATGAGCGGCCGTGTCAATAAATGCTGCTTTGATGGAGCCCATTCTCTCTAGGACAGACACAACAAACATTCATTTCCTTTAGAGAGAAAATAACAACAGCCAATGATCCCTGATCCTATTAGAAATCAAGACTGGACCGCTCCACTCATTGAAGATTGTCAGCATTTAAAGTATTTAAGTAGGGCTGCACGATATATCGCAAATGTAAATATCGCAATATATCGCAACGGCGTGCGATATCATTTATCATTTTAATAATAGGCTACTTAGATTAAAACGTTGCAAAAGGTAAAAGTTTTAGTTCGACGCATATAGCAGAGAATAGCTTGACGTTAAAAAGAGTTAAGTGCAATAAATTGCAGAAAACAACATTTTGCCGTCTCGTCTTGCTGTCTGACTCGCACCTGAAGCGTGCGCACAAGCCGCATCTCGCGCAGCGTATCTTCAGTTCTGCCGCACACCTGCAAAGCGCACGCAGACTTAGGGTTGGGTATCGATTCAGATGTCCCGATTCGATTTGATTTCGATTCGCAAGCTCTCGATTAGATTAGATTCTCGATTTTTTTTATTACATTCAGTGAATATAGTTTTAATACAAATGCTATTATTTCTAAAAAAAATGAACAGTAAACATCAGTTTACAAATAGTGAACTAAAAAAATAAATTAAGACGCATTTTTTTTACCATTTGTTAATATTTATTAGCAGTAGTAGCATTGAGTCTTCAGACTGCTAAATAATAATATATTCTGACAGTTTAACGTTAAACAAAACTTTTATTTTGACGAGTTGCCGTGAATACCATTACATTTCTGTGTGTATATGATATGACGGTAGTTTTCTCAAATGAAAGCGGTAAAATGCTAATGAAGTGACTCTCAGAGCAGCTGGAGATGACATTCGTGTTCATATCATCATATAGTGAGACGGCAGAAGCTGAAAACACCGCGAGCGTCATCCGCGCTTTAGTATGTGTGTAGTAAACAAAACTCCGCGTCCCATCCGCCATGCCATTCACTGTGGAAATCATGCGCTCATCGTTATATCAGATGCTTTCGCAGATTTATGGTATTACTGTAGCACTTCACCTGAGCATTGCGAATCACGCGTATGGCCATGATAAGCGCTGAATGAATGACTGTTTCTGTTGTAACATCGTGCAAGGTAAATAAGGGGGACATCTAGTGGAGAAGACTAATGATAAGATTCACGTTAATCAGATCTTGTTTTAAATGTGTGCTGAAATAAATCCCGGAAAAGATCGATTCGCGGCTTTTGAGAATCGATATCGAATTGATGTCATTTAAAAAAAACGATTAATCGAAAAAAAATTTTTTCCCATCCTTCAACGACACACACACAACACACACACACTACCCAGAGACGCGTTTCAGACGGCGCGCGAACACCGAGTTGATTCATCTTTCGCATCTCCTCATTTTTGAACAGACACATACACACAGAATTGTCAATAGTACCCGTCTCGACGATCGTTCTCGTAAACGCAGTCTTTTATGTTTTAAATGAATGTAAACAGCTGAGAAAGAAATCGGATGTGTATCATTATACTGGATCCGTGCAGTCGGATTTAAAGGGACAGTAGCCTATAAATACGTGCTGCTGAATTTCACTAATGTTAATCAAACAACAAAACGGCTTTTTTAACAAAGATTAATCTAAATTTAATTAATACAGTGAACAATGCAGTGTTATTTTACACTTAATTATTACATTTCTTTACCTGAATACTACTGTTTATTTTATCTATGCTTGTAACTTTTTTTTTTTTTTTTTTTTTTTTTTTTTTTTTTTTACTGACCGTTCACTTGCCTTTAATCATGTTTGAACTTTCTCAGGCTATAGTTTTTGCTGTGGTATATGAAGTAGTACTTAAAGTGTGTGGAAATCAAAGTTACAATGATATAAAATTAGTTTCATTCATTTTTTTGTTTGTATGTTCACGTTGATGTTAAAATTAAATTTTCTGATTTGTGACATTACTTTTTCTGTACTGCGAAAACTGCTGGTCACGTTCAGAAGTTGTAGTGATTCTTTCTTTTCCAAGAAAGAATGTGAAACATTTTTTAATATTTTAAAATATAATTTAAATAGATTTTTCGCACTTTAAGCAATACCGTATCGCATATCGAATATCGCATTTACTTAACAAGGTATCGCACATCGCATTTTTTTTCAATACCGCACAGCCCTAATTGAAAGTATCTTTCACTGCCATTAAGTCAGAAAGCGTGAAAACAAGACAAGACGGCACTTCTGCATATTTAATTCTGGACCACTAGCCACAAATGTAAGAGCAAATGTAATGACTGTTTATCAACAGGTTTCCCAAACACTCCTCCTGTCAAGCGGATAGTAATAATAATATCACTAGAGATGTTATGCCGCCTTAACAGAAGGGATAGACTGACGAGGCCCTAACCCTAAACCTATAGACAGGCATCTTCAGTGTTTAACAGTCTTCAGGAAGTCTCTCTGCGAACATCTTACCAGCATTTATATTTACTTTACTTACTTCACATTCAATAGATATGAGAGACAATGCAAGCAGCATCCCAAACCAAACAACACACCACAGCTTTATATAACGGATCCTATTAAAAACTGCCCAGGTCACCATCCGGTTCATAACAATCCTCTCTTTTCACCATCCAGAATGAGCAGTATCACATGAAGCTTAAATCCCCCAAAAGCTGCTTACCGCCTCGCCAAAGACACGGCCCCAGAGCTGCGAGCAGACGAGCCTCTATTAACCTCACGCTACAGATATGGACATATGGAGCGGCTAATTGCTGGCCGGTGCCAAACCGCTGCAGGATCACTGGCTGGATTATTCTGATGAATGCATTAGAGATTAGCTGCTTGTTATTATTAATTCCTTTTGGAAATTCTGTAATAATTAAACAAATCAATGCAGAATGAACTAAGCCTACAGCCTAATAATTAGTACATTTATTAAAATATACTAACAATAAGATCACCCTTTGGTTTCAGTTTTAGAAACGTAAAATTTTTCGGTTATACTTTATTTTAAGGTGTGCTTGTTACAGTGTAATTATTAATTTCATTACTGAGTAATATTAATTACCTACATCAATTTATTTTCAACTGAAGGAAGAAAGGCATGAACATCCTGGATGACATGCGAGTAAATTATCAGGAAATTGTTATTCTTGATGCGAACGATCTTCAGTACATAGACACAACACACAAGCAACCACTCACAAAATGTACAAAACCAAAGTTCCTTTCAAGGATATTTATTTGTATATAATTCCTTAGCCCATTTTTTTTTTTTTTTTTTCTTTCTCTTTTAAACCCTCCCAGTTTTCCACCATGTTTTCACTCAAAACGAAACTACTCTGCTGCGGTGCACATCTGTAAAACCCTGCTTTATGCTGGATAGCATTTATTTATCCTCATTTTAGGGCTGCACGATTAATCGAATGCGTTTGTCATGCGCATTTTGTTAGTAAAGGGTAATCAGCAGGTAATCATCACCACGTGCTTTCAGATGGAGCAGCATTTACTAAACAGAGCCATAGTTCTCTGACAAGCTACGCAAAATAAATCGCAGACGATTATGAAATCAAAGAAATCGTTTGCGATAATGACAGCTGTTTGCTTAGCTTCTCAGTGAACTACGGCTCTGTGAAGTAAATGCTGCTCCATCTGAAAGCATGTGAAAATACCACATTTAATAACATGTTTTACTCCAAACTCGCCTCATAGCGTCTGTCGAGTGTTTGAAATAAATCCTTGTCAGATGATGTGGCTTCTTACGCAGAATAAGGCACACAACATATTTCATAGTATTTAAGCAATGAAAGGCACTGCATTATAAATATACTTTATTTTAAAATTATAATAATAAGAACACGATAAACCGTATATTGCCGTAGTCGTGTTTATTAGTCACGTTGAATCAAAAAAGCAGTTGAATCTTCTGTTTATCCAGCTGCAGCGATAGGCATTTTTCCTGGGTTTCTTTCTCTGCGAGGGTATTTGGTTCTCTGGGCTTCAGTGAGAGTTACTGCTGATCACAGAACCGTGCTTCACTGAAAGATACGCATGACAATCACAGCTTCTGTCGAATCGCGATCTCGATTCCATTTCGATTTATCGTGCAGCCCTACTCAGTTGTTCAAATCACGGGAATCGGATACGGTTTTAATGATGATTAAAATAAGAAACGGTAATACCAACCGTGGGGAATCTTATCAAGATTGATCATCAAACCGGTAACCGTTACATCACCTAGCTACGTGAGATTACGATAAAAAGATGAATAAACCCACCAACTGTCTTCATCCTCGGTCTGAGCGCACGTCTCTAAGTCAAGCTCATCCACCTCGTCCAGGCCGGACTGGTCCATACCCGCATCCCTCGCTCCCAGCGTCACTGAATCACAGAGATCCGGAGACAGACTCGGCTCGAAGCGTCCCAGAGTTTGTTTGGAGCCTAAGAACTCATCCTCCTCCGGCCTGGAGGCCTCGGGCAGCGGAGACATGTCCTCACCGCTGCTGCTGCTGCCCGCCAGGTTCCCAGCATCCTCTGCTCCGGGAGAAGTGTCCATGGCCCCGTGCAGGTTATTCCAGTTAGCTCCGGCGGAGAGGTTGCTGTTGCTGGCGAGTTTGCGGCCCCTGTTGCGCAGGGCTTGATTCTGGACCTCCAGACGGCGCACCAGCTCCTGCAGCTCCACCGCGGTCAGACTGGGACCGAACTCCGGCTCCGAGCTGGACATCACCTCGTCTGCTTCACCGCTGTCCGCTGGCTGGACACTTCCACCATCAGGGACGACCATTCTCCTGTAAAGACACAGAGAGAGGATCATGTGTGTGTCCAGCAAAGGAGCACGCAAAAATAAATAGAAAAACAACATGTCTAAGTGCATTTCTCAGAGCTTCTTACTAGGACTTTACCGAACAGTTTACTCTATTTATTTATTTTTTATGTACACCAATACATCTCCAGTTACGCATTTTGTATTAGTCCCTCACAAAAATTTAACCATGGTTTTATTACAAATTAAAGCAAAAAAAAACATTAAAAAAAATTAACCATGATTTTGCTACACTACCATAGTTTAACCATTTGTAGTAAAACTGTGGTTATACAAATGATAATCAATAAACAAAAAACATGGTTACTACAATTTTACAATAATAAAACCAAGGTTCATTTCCGTAAGGGATAGGCTAGTTAATAAATTTAAAAATAATGATGAAATACGAAAACTTTATAAATAGCAGCGTTTAACCAGTTTTCAACTTTAAATAATTACTACTGTTGTAACATAAAAGTATTATTAGCAATTATTACTCGTATTTTATTAATTCATCTTTTTATACGTTATTATAGAGATGCTCAAGAAAGGTTACATGTAGATCTGTTACAATAATAATGATATATAGAGCAAAAACTGAGGTTATATTAGGTTGCTTTTATGCGCTAGCTAAACAGCAATGGCACAAGTTAGCAAAACAAATAAACAAAGCAGCTGGTTTGAACTAGCAAGGATATACTTAAAGAAAAAAACACTTTTCATCAAGTTAACTAGTCTGTAGACATTAAACAGTACTAATACCTTAAACCAAAACGTGTTAAATAGCACAGAAATGTTGGGTGTAGTTATTTGCATCCACATTAAGCTAATATGTGTCTGCATCTCTAGTAAACTGAGCTGTTTCCAATTAACTTAGTACTCGCGCAATAATCAGCATACCTCTCCTTCCGTCCCGGTTTCTGCAGATAACCAATTTAATATATAAATAAATAAATAAACAGATCTAAATAAGTAACCCGCGGGTTTCTCGCCGCTATGCTTCATTCGCGGTGTTTTGGCTGTGTGGCGCTAGTTAGCTCGTTTGCTATCGACCTCAGGTGACGGACACCAGTTGAGCCAATCGGATGCGAGGTCCCGCCCACTGCAGTAACGCCACGGACCATATATGGAAGTGTAGCTCCGCCTGCTGGATGACGTCGCTCGGAAGACTGCAGTAACGCGCTCTGTCCAGTAGGTGGAGGCACGACACAAACTTCCTCATCTCATGTACAGTAGACCGAGATAAACACTTTGTTCACAATAAAATACTAGTGCACCAGTTACTGAATACTGCACAGTATATGTATAATACTCAATGCGTACTGCCTACTGCTCACTCCTCTAATAGAATGTGAAACAGCACAACAATAATGCAACAATAAACTCAACAATAGTGTGCAGCATTTTCCTCACATGAGCTTACCCGGTTATCTTAGAAGATATCGTTTCGGGACAAGAACAAGAAATGCACTGCATTGTGGGAAACTATCTCATGCAGTGTCCTCTCTCAGAAGAAAAAAAAGGGAGGACAAAAGAAGTCACCTTTTCAAAAGGTACACCTTTGTGAGCTACATAAAAGTGTAGTTTTGAGAAGGTGCCGCCCCGAGAGTGTAGTTATATAGGGCACACATGTAGTAGGTCTGCATACAGAAGGTTTGCATTCACAGCCAGGTCAGAAATGAAAGGAAGTACCTCTATAAGTAACTTTGTGAACTGTCCTTTTTCCCTGAGGCCATGGAATGGCAAATGCAGGCGTGTCTTTGTTTAAAGGCCCTGAAGCCTGAATTACAGTGAATCCATGAAACATTCATCACCAGTCTGACTGGAGAGTAGACGTTTACTCTAGCAGTCAAACCTTTTCGAACAGTAAGATTGTCCATGTTAATGTTTGAAGTCTCTTCTACTCACCAAGCCTGCCTTTATTTCACCTACGGCAAAACCAGTAATATTGTGAGATATGGTTACTATTTAAAACAACTGATTTCTGTTTGAAAGTATTTTGAAATGTAATATATTCCTGTGATCAAAGCTATGGGGGGACGGGGTTCTGTTTTCAAAGAGCAATCTTGATAACACCATATGAGCAAAAACTAAAAATCACCAATATCAAATCCTCCTTTCATAGGCAAGATTATTGAAAAGGTAGTCTTTAATCAGCTGAACAACTACTTCAACTCAAATGGATACCTGGACAATTTTCAATCTGGTTTTCGACCGCATCACAGCACAGAGACAGCACTCATTAAGATAATAAATGATATTCACTTAAATTCTGAATCTGGCAAAATATCAGTGCTGGTACTACTAGATCTCAGTGCTGCGTTTGACAATGTCGATCATAACATACTACTAGAGAAACTGGAAAACTGGGTCAGGCTTTCTGAGATGGTACTCAAATGGTTCAGGTCATAATTAGAAGGGAGAGGTTATTATGTGAGAAAAGGAGAGCATAAGTCTAAGTGGACGTCCATGACATGCGGAGTCCCACAAGGCTCAATCCTTGCACCGCTCTTGTTTAGCCTGTATATGCTCCCACTAAGTCAAATAATGAGAAATAACCAAATTGCCTATCACAGCTTTGCTGATGATATCCAGATTTACCTAGCCTTATCTCCAATTGACTACAGCCCCATTGACTCCCTCTGTTAATGCTTTGATGAAATTAACAGTTGGATGTGCGATAACTTTCTTCAGTTAAACAAAGAAAAAACCGAAGTCATTGCATTTGGAAACAAGATGAAGTTCTCAAGCTGAATGCATACCTTGACTCTAGGGGTCTAACAACTAAAAATCAAGTCAGGAATCTTGGTGTGATTCTGAGACAGACCTTAGTTTCAGTAGTCATGTCAAAGCTGTTACTAAATCAGCATACTATCATCTCAAAAACATTGCAAGAATTAGATGTTTTGTTTCCAGTCAAGACTTGGAGAAACTTGTTCATGCCTTTATCACCAGCAGGGTGGACTATTTTAATGGTCTCCTCACCGGCCTTCCCAAGATGACCATTAGACAGCTGCAGCTCATCCCGAACGCTGCTGCCAGGATTCTGACTAGAACCAGAAATCTGAGCATATTACACCAGTCCTCAGGTCCTTACTCTGGCTTCCAGTTATATTTAGGATTGTTTTAAAGTACTTTTACTCGTTTATAAATCCCTAAATGGCCTAGGACCTAAATACATTACAGATATGCTCACTGAATATAAACCTAACAGACCACTCATATCATTAGGATCGAGTCAGTTAGAAATACCAAAGGTTCACACAAAACAAGGGGAGTCCGCTTTTAGTTATTATGCCGCCCGCAGCTGGAATCAGCTTCCAGAAGAGATCAGATTTGCTAAAACATTAGTCACATTTAAATGCAGTCTCAAAACTCATCTGTTTATCTGTGCATTTATTGAATGAGCACTGTGGGATGTCCAAACTGATTGCACTATATTTTATGTATAATCGTTTTCTTAAATTCATTTTACACCTCTTAAATCAATTTTTTACATCTTTTCAACGGTTTAAATTCTTGTTTTATTGTTGTGATTCTTTTTTTTCTTTGTCTTTTATGTAAAGCACTTTGAATACCATTGTGTATGAAATGTGCTATACTAATAAACTTGCCTTGCCTTGCCTTGCCTAGTATCATTTATCGAATACACACATTGTATGAATTATAGAAATTAATACTTGTATTTAGCAAGGATGCTTTCAATTGATCAAAGGTTGATTAAATACACTTTTTATCAAAAGTGATAAAGATATTTATAGTGTTGCAAAATATTTTTTTATTTCAGATAAATGCTGTCCTTCTGAACTTTCTATTCATCAGAGAAACCTGAAAAAAATTTACTCCGCTGTTTTCAACATCATAATAATAATAAAAAATGGTTTTTAAGGCACAATCAGAATATTAGATTGATTTTCTGGAGGGATGATGCTAAAAATTCAGCTTTGAAATCACAGGAATAAATTACATTTTAAAATATATTCAAATAGAAAATGGTTATTTTAAATAGTAAAAATATGTCAAGATTTTACTGCTTTTGCTGTATTTTGGATCAAATAAATGCAGGCTTGGTGAGCAGAAGAGAAATCTTTAAAAAAACATTAAAAATCTTACTGTTCAAAAACTTTTAACTGCTACTGTATTTATTAACCATAAAGCTTGACATATGAAATAATAGTCAGAATAATCTTTTTTTTTTAATGGAGGTTTATTTAACCTTTAGACAAAAAATACATGTTTTTATTGGGTATCATATTTGATTCATCAGGCTCATATAATATAAGAGAATAGCTCATACTCGAGAAGACCAAAAACACCAGATTTATTCAGAAACCCAAAACGAGCAAATATGTGCAGATGCTGATATTTAAATGGCCAAAAGGTGAGATGAAATTCTGCTGCTTGTGCTGTAAATCAATGAGATCTTTATAAAAGCATAGCAGACACTTACATAAAATGATCTAAATATCAGTCGTGGCTCTGTATCTCCAGTATATAAGAGGAGATTGAAATGCTCCAAACATATAATGCAGTGATTGAGAGCTGAAGAAATAAAGGCTCCTCAGAAGATGTGAGATGTTCTGGAGGCTTGTGAAGATCATTCCTCCGCTGAGGAACAGTGAAAGTAAAGCTTCTGGAAACAAACGCTCCTCAAAAGATCCTGAGGATCAGATTTGAGACTCTAAAACTTGATTGATGGAGAACCAAGTAAAGCTGAGCTGCTTCAGTCCAGTAAGTGTTCATCTGGAGATATTACTGCAGTTATTCTGACCTTTACTTGATCAAAACCAGTCAAGATTTGACACGTGAACATCCTGTTGAAGCTGAACCTGGATGTTTCTACAATTACATTAAAAGAGCTTTTACTGGATAAAAGAGGCCTTAGAAATGTGTATCAAATATGATACAGTAGGCTTTATAGGGTTAAATCACCGAATCAGACTCTTACCAGTCAGGTCATCCACACAAAATTAGACTGACTTCCTCGCTGCCCCATCAGCGTCCTAATTACCTCTGTGTCGTGCCATTCATTCCACACACACACACACAACACACACACACTGAACAAGGGCTGTTCTGAGTGTCAAGGTGTATTGTTGTTGAAATGCATTTAAACAAAAACAATTCCCCATATGTTACATAATCTCCCTTGAATTGTGTTTCAAACCCTCTTATTTATTGTGCATAACAGAACAACACTTTTTAAAGTCTCATCTTAATATATAAATACATTCTGCATTTTAATGGGTAATTTAAGTTCCAAATACGGGGCCCCCCTGGTTGCATTCCATATAGTGAACGATAGCCTGATTCTCCTTCATTTAGCTGATTGATGTTGCATAATCGAGTCTAGGAAATCCAGGTCACCTGAACTAAACATGTAGAGACTCGTGTGTCAGATCAGCTTCAGACGTGCCGCAGAAACCTACACGACCGCAAAATTCAAGGAGAAGTCAAAAATGAGACCCATGTATATGAAGAAATCAATGAAAATGCCAAATACAGTAAAGTTAGGCATAATAAATAAAAGACCTGTAATATGTTTAAGCATCTGCAAAATGGTCATCATACACAACTGTTCTCTTGATGCAATGTGGTTTATTAGGGTGTGTGTGTGTGTGTGTGGGTGTGTGTGTGAGTTGATTCGTGCGTGTGAGTGGTGTTTGTCGAGTGTTCCTGATGGTGTGTGAGTGTGTGTGTGCATGAATGTGTGTGTGTGTGTGTGTGTGTGTGCTTGTGTGTGTGTGTGTGTGTGTGCGTGCGTGTGTGTTCCTGAGTGTGTGTGTGTCCCCACAAGGATAGTAACCCCAAATGTTGATCTTGTGGACATTTTTTGATCCCCAGGGAAATGGCATATAAATCATACGTAAATTAAAATTGTTTTTCCTTGAAACCATTTCCCACTAGATTCATGTTTCACACATCAGTGTTGCCTGTAATTAATTGTGTTTGCTAAATCATGCATCACTACTATTGTTCAAAGATTGATAACGTTTTAAACTAACCTCTAAGTGTTAAAGTTAAGCGTGTAGTTCACCCTGCACTGCTCGTGTTACTGTAGACGCAGGAATATTAGCTGAAACATGTTTTAGGTGAATGCAATAGGATAGTAATCCTGCTCTGTTCAGACATGACCACACTCGTCTGCCAGACACATTCCTGTCAGATGAAGCCACATGTTTCACTCGCTCTCAGTGTGTTGTTTGCTGAGCTCTGCTGCTCAGACGCATGCGGTTTCTTGTGTTCCTGTAGAGGGAATCTCTGGAACATTTGGATATGCAGATTAGTGTCGCATTACTTTCCCCCTGCGGGCTGCAATTTTTTGCCACCTGTACAATCAACCAAAAACACGCATATCTGCCTTTCTAGATCGACACATGACAGTAACTCATTCTAAACTTGTTAGATAATGACTTGCAGACTGAAGTTATCATGCATCAGTGAGAACTCCCTCGCTCAGGATAGTGAAGGTGTGCTAAATAAAAGAGTAACACTAGTTCACAGTTACTTATCGTTAGTTTAATGTCTAAAGTGGACTATGTCAAAGTCAAGTGTAACCGATAAAACTCCTTTAATTAGCAAAGGCTATAATAATAGTCTAGTAGTAGTTGAAAAATGAACATTTGGTCAGAATTTACTGACCTTTTTAATGACTTTCTATCTACTGTGGATAGAAAGAGATTTTCAAGTTTGATTATTTCTTCTTTACTTATAGATCCTTTGTGTATTTTGTCCTGAAGTGTTATATCAATGTGGTGAATTTATTTGTATTCATTATACTAATATATTAATCTTCATTCCATCCAATGAGTGGTGAACAACATCTACAGTACTTGTCAAAAGTTAAGAAACATTACAATTGTTCTGCTCACTAGGGCTGCATTCACGTAATACAGTAAAAACGGGAATACTGAGAAATATTATTACAGCTTCAAATAACTGTGTTCTGTGTGAATTTCTGTTAAACTGTAATGTATTTCTGTGATGCGCAGCTGTATTTTCAGCATCATTACTCCAGTCTTCAGTGTCACACGATCTTCAGAAATCATTTTAATATGCAAGAAACATTTATGATATATTATCAATGTTGAAAACAGCTGAATATGTTTGTGGAAACTGTGATACATTTATTGATATGCTGACGCAATGATGTTGAAAATTCAGCTGTTTGAAATTGTAATAATGTTTCTCAATATTACTGTAGTATTGAGCCCATGAATGCAGCCCAGATGTCATTAAAAGCATTTGAAAATTATAATGCTTCTAAACTTTTAACAACTACTGCACACTAAAAATAATTATCTTTCACTAAACCACTACTAAGATTACTTTTCATAAAGCGATGGTTTTAAAACATTTGGACACAGTTAAGAAGTTTTTATTATCATTTATTAAACAAAAATATCATCTCACATGTTATTTGACTGATGCGAGCAGCGATGACAGATACAGAAATATGCTCGTTTACTGCCAAATCACCATCTCCTCTCGAAATCACACATGATCAGAAGATCGAAAATATCCACGGTTCCAGTTACATACATGATTCTGCAGCTCACATGGTTTTAGAAATGCCAGTAGATTGATAAATGATTGGGGTTATGCAGGAGCGGCATGGCTTGCGTTCATTTGCCCCCCTGTGCAGCCTTCTTCTCCTGCTCGATATCTGTGAAAGCAGCACATGAGATCCGTCAGAGTCAACACAGGAGTGTGGAGAGAATTCAAGAGAAACAGACGCACTAACCCAGGGTTAAAGCAGTGCTGTTCCCCTCTCATTACAACTGTGAAGTGTTGCTTAACCCTGGGCTAAAAACCGTCTCAAACATGCAAACCCAGGGTAAAGCGTGGCATGAGACAATAAATGCTACCTGTTTCATATGACAGTGTTTTATGCAAAGTAATTCCTTAAAGGCACAGTATGTAATTTTCGCTGCTGGAGGGTGCGTATTCAAAATAGGCAAAGGTGTAGTTAGATGACGTGACTGAGTGTGGAATCATGGAAGTTGTGGTCTTCCTCTTCACAGCCGATGCAATCCGACGGGACTCGGGCAGAAATCATGTTCATGGATGAGCTAATGATTTATTAACGTAGTAGAATGAAGCAGGGTGAGGCTGAAAGCCGTCGAAGCGAAATGGGCACTAACGAGCGGGACAACACGCTGAAAGCAGCGCAGCTTTATTATGCACAGTCGAAGCGGTTCGCTGCTTCCGGTCGTAGCGTATGTGGGGTAGAAGTCCGCGGAGTCTATTATTATGTCCACAGTCAGCGCTTCCCGCATGGCTATCCGGTCGTGTGTATGTGGGGTCCATCCAGCTGAGCTTTTATTATTCCCATCGAGCACTCCGCTGCTATCCGTCGGTGCAATGTGGGTAAAGCGCGGATCTTTTATTATGCCACATTGAGCGTCTCCGCTGCTTCTCGTCGTGCGTATGTGGGGTAAAGCATCGGAGCTTTTATTATGCCACAGTCGAGCTCTTCCGCTGCTTCCGGTCGTGCGTGTGTGGGTTAAAGCAGCGGAGCTTTTATTATGCCTCAGTCGAGCGCTTCCGCTGCTTCTGGTCTTGTGTATGTGGGGTAAAGCAGCGGAGCATTTATTATGCCACAGTCGAGCGCTTCCGTTGCTTCCGGTCGTGCGTATGTGGGGTATAGCAGCGGGGCTTTTATTATGCCACACTTTAGCGCTTCCGCTGCTTCCGTTCGTGCGTGTGTGGGGTAAAGCAGCGGTGCTTTTATTATGCCACAGTCGACCGATTCCGTTGCTTCCGGTCGTGCGTATGTGGGGTATAGCAGCGGAGCTTTTATTATGACACAGTCGACCTCTTCTGCTGCTTCCGGTCGTGCGTATGTTGGGTAAAGCAGCTGAGCTTTTATTATGCCACATTCGACCGCTTCCGCTCCTTCCGGTCGTATGGGTGGGGTAAAGCAGCGGATCTTTTATTATGCCACAGTCGAGTGCTTCCGCTGCTTCCGGTCGTGAGTACGTGGGGTAAAGCAGCGGAGCTTTTATAATGCCACAGTCGACCGCTTCAGCCGGCTGCTGTGGGGGGGTCTGGTCGGGCGCAGAGTGGGTAAAAGCAGCGGAGCTTTTATTATGCCACAGTCGACCGCTTTCGCTGCTTCCGGTCGTGCGTATGTGGGGTATAGCAGCGGGGCTTTTATTATGCCACACTTTAGCGCTTCCGCTGCTTCCGGTCGTGTTTATGTGGGGTAAAGCAGCGGAGCTTTTATTATTCCACAGTCGAGCGCTTCCGCTGCTTCCGGTCGTGCGTGTGTGGGGTAAAGCAGCGAAGCTTTTATTATGCCACGGTCGAGCTCTTCCGCTGCTTCCGGTCGTGAGTATTTGGGGTAAAGCAGCGGAGCTTTTATTATGCCACAGTCCGAGCACGATTCCGCTGCTTCCCGTCGTGCGTATGTGGGGTAAAGCAGCGGAGCTTTTATTGTGTCACAGTCGAGCGCTTCCGCTGCTTCCTGTCGTGCGTATGTGGGGTAAAGCAGCGGAGCATTTATTATGCCACAGTCGACCGCTTCCGCTGCTTCCGGTCGTGCGTATGTGGGGTAAAGCAGCGGAGCTTTTATTATGACACAGTCGACCTCTTCTGCTGCTTCCGGTCGTGTGTATGTGGTGTAAAGCAGCGGAGCTTTTATTACGCCACAGTCTACCGCTTCCGCTGCTTCCGGTCGTGCGTATATGGGGTAAAGCAGCTGAGCTTTTATTATGCCACAGTCGACGGTTTCCGCTCTTTTTCCGGTCGTGCGTATGTGGGGTAAAGCAGCAGAGCTTTTATTATGCCACAGTCGAGTGCTTCCGCTGCTTCCAGTCGTGCGTGTAGTGGGGTAAAAGCAGCGGAGCTTTTATTATGCCAAAGTCGACCGCTTCCACTCCTTCCGGTCGTGCGCATGTGGGGTAAAGCAGAACTGTTTTATCATACTAGATACATTTAGTTCTGTTATAATGCTACTCTGTGCGGTCGTCACCGGTCTATTAAAACACACAACATATTAAAGCGTCTTTGGTGTTTCCGGGAAATCGAGGGGTTGTGACGTCATTGGCAGGTGACACTATGGACACGCTCCGTGTCACCAGTTAAAATTGCTTATTTCTCTGGATTTAACCATTCTTCTAAACATTTGGGATAATGCAAGTACACAAATCAGCAAAATATATAAAACTGTTCTAATGGTTTTTGGATATTTTAATAAAAAAAAAAAAATCTTACATATTGTGCCTTTAAACAATAAATGCCGTTTTAGCACTGTTTATCCCCTTATTTTTCAACACCATTTTCTGAGATACGATTCATTAGAATAACAAAATGCCGTAAACGGTATAACTTTTTTTTTGTTGTTGCTACAAACCAGTGTGTTTGTGATTATGATAATAAATTAAAATAATATGATAAACACCAGACTGCAATATGAAGCAGTATAACAAGAAGTTTTGCGCATTCAAGTTAGAAACAGCTCTTATAGTAAAAACCAGATTTGGAGAGTGTTTGCTAGCTGCAGTCCTCCGGAACGTCTCGTTATTGATCAGCTGAGCGGCAGACATCCAACGCTGTTAGAGAGCATGAGTTATATTAGAGCACTTTACATTATCATTACAGTGCCAGCGCATCCAGATCTGCAAGGTATTTCCCTGTTTATTTATGTATCATGTTTTCTTTGAGGAAAATGTACATGCAAATTGAGATGTAAATACTGCCTACTGAATTACCTCCACTGCACGAGAAAAACAAATGACGACTTTGTCAAACACACACATACAAAACAAACTGTGGAAACCATTTGAATGTTTCGAACAGAAGATGTGTCGATACAGCAACAGTGCTGAACAATATAATAAAACAATAGAATCATTATTACAGACAACATTAAATCATCTACTAACATACAAGAAAAAATTGGAAAATGACCGGCACCTACAGCAACAAAACACACACATGATCAAAAACTAATGTAAAAAAAAAAAGTTTTTAAATTATTATGATTATCGTTATATCTGGTGATTTGGGTCTGAGCGTCTGGGTCCTGAAGACTAAGTGTTATTTCAGTATCACGGAGATATTATTATAGCTTTTATGCATATATTAAAGTCAATTCTTATTTTATATGTTCTGTGGTCATTTTAATAAGTTTTAACTTCTTTTGATATTATGAGATATATATATATATATATATATATAAGTATGTATATATATTTTTATGAACTTTTTATTTCAGTTTTAGTTAATTACTTAAGTTAAACAAAAAGGAGAAATGTTGCTTTGGCAAATAGCTGAACTAAATATTTTTTATGGTTTAATTTTAATTGTCTATAATAACCCTGATGAATTTAAATATCAAAGGCAATGCTTGAAGAAAACAAACAGATAAATCTAAGTCATATGCACTGGAGTGTGTCTGGATCTGATCTTCTCATTCCCTGCAGTTACATTTTACACCTGTGAGGAGGAGTGTTACATCAATATTATGTAATAATATAATATTCCTTAATGAAGCTGACCTAATCCATAACTAGCTTTCTTTATGATCCGTTCCTTTGTCCTTTGTTTTAGCTCAGCCGCAGGTGAAGAAGGCAAACGGTCTTATCTCTGAAGTGTGTGTGAGTGTGAGTGTCTCTGTGTGTGTGTCTCTGTGTGTGTGTGTGTGTGGTTTGTGTCTCTGTGTGTGTGTTTGCTTTGCCGTGTCAGATCAGCACAAGACTGTGCAAGGGTGAGCTGGGAACAATGAATCATGAGGGAGAGGCTGCCAAACCCGCCCCACCCACCCCCCCCCGCACCCGCCCCCCCCCCCCAAACGCTCAATTCTGCTTTATGGGGGCAATAAAAAAGGAGTGTTCTTCTCCGCGTGTTCGTCTCTTTAGGCATCTCTTGTCAAACTGCTGCACCTCTTCTTTAACGGGGTTGTCGCTCATTTTGGAGAGTCTGTGAGAATTCGAGTCATTGAAAGTTAATGGCAGTGTTCGTCTCTACATGCAGTGTTTGCTTTATATCGTCTTCAATAAAACTATTTGTGAATCAAAACCAATCAATCAACTTATTGGCATTCTAATGCAATAACGGTCAATCCAAATGTGTGTTTGGACAGTACTTGTGATTCTTTTGCTCTCGGCATCTTTCTCACACAGAGCTGGCAAAGCATGCAACGGCATCTCGCTCATGCTTGAACCACATTCTGAAAAGCAGAAGTGCGTTTAACTCCCCAAGACCCGTTTCCTCAAAGGTGTGAGCTGAAGTTTTGGTGACCGTGTATGAACACGTCGAAAAAAAACCAAAACAGGGTGGGGGGTATCCCTTTCCTCAGATGTGTGTGGGGGGGTTTGGAATGGGGTCCGGGTCGTCTTATCAGCCAGAGCTACAGTAAAATCACTGGCCTAAAATTACACTCTACTCAAACGGGTTGTTTTCCTCGCTTTTTGCATATTTACAGAGACCAGGAGTGCGCTGGAGCTTAATGCTTGTGTGTTTAACAGATCAAGTCAGCATAACGCTGAAGTTACAGAGAGATCATTTCACAGAATCCCCCAGTGCAGCTACTATCACGTAAACAGAAGATTTCTCATTAAAGTAAGCATGCTTTATGTTGCCACCTTGTCTTAGCAACACTAAATATTCTGAATTAACGGTTGTATTCAAGTCATCACTTAATATAACTTGAATAGGGCCAGATCATATTCACTTTTTTCTTGCAACTTAATGTCAGATCTCATTAAAAGAGAGAGAGAGAGAGATAAGTGAACACATTTTAGTTTAGCAAATCAAATTATTCATGTATTGAATGTTTTCTCACATTAGTCTGAACAGAATATCAGAACAGTCTTATGCACACACAAATATAGTAAACAAAGAAGAACTGATCTTCGCAGGGCAGTGTGCACATGACCACTGCATGAGCCCATGTTTTATAAGATCACGATCAATTCCTCACGTCTTCACCACACCCAGCTGACTCGCGCCAAATCTCTGGGATTCTGCAACACTGCCAAATACTTGAAACATTTGAATGTTTGAAACGTTCCAGTCGAGCTTTGCCGCATCTGGGTTTTTCTAACTGTGTTTAGCGCATTAATGCGCCATAAGAATTACAGGCTGACAACCCCACCACACACCCACACACCCTCTCTCTCACACACACACACAGTCTCTCTCACTCTCACACACACACACCCACACACAGCACACCAGAACACCACACACACACCTCTCTCACCACACACACACACTCTCTCTCTCTCACACACACACAATCTCTCTCTCTCACACAAACACACACACACACACGCTCACACAATCTCTCACACACACACACAATCTCTCTCTCTTACACACACACTCTCTCTCTCTCTCATCACACACAGGCTATCCAACACACACTCTCTCTCCTCTCTCTCGCACCCACCACAACAACTCTCTCTCTCCTCTCTCCTCAACACCAACACACACACACACACACTCCTCTCTCTCTCACACACACACCCACTCTCTCACTCATCTCTCTCTCTCTCACACACACACAACACTCTCTCTCACACTCACACACACTCTCTCTCGCTCTCACCACAACCGCTCTCTCTCACGACCACACCACTCGCCTTCAGCTCTCCTCCATACTCTCTCTCTCTCTCTCTGTCGCATAAAATTGAACGGGCGTTGAGTTAGTTTGCACGGGAGTGGGGTGTGTTGGCGCGAGTGAGTGCGTTTTCCCTCTTTTTAGTCTGTAGGGTTTTTCTTTTTTGTTTGTTTGAATTGGTCGTTCTTTTAGGAGGTCTACCGCGGGTTTTGCGGTACCTTAAACGCCGGGATGGCGGCAGCTCCCGTGCGGGGAACGCCACCTGTTCTCTCACTCCGTAATGGGTGCAGGTGCGCGTCAGACCCTGATGTTACGGTCGAGGAGTTGCTCTTAGTAGTAGGAGAGCAAGTCGGGTTTGATAACATACTGTCGGCCTCACGAATGAGTAAAGCGATTGTTGTCTTCTTGACGAGTGAAGCTTTAGTGAATCAGCTGACTGTGAGCGGAATGTGGGTGAAGGAAGCTTTTGTACCGGTCACCCCGCTTTCCGCTCCAGCTACTAAAATTACCATTTCTAATGTTCCTCCGTTTATTTCTAATGATGTCATCATTAAAGAATTAACGAGGTTCGGGAAGATCGCGAGTCCAGTCAAAATGATCCCGTTAGGGTGCAGAGATGCAGCTCTTAAACATGTGCTCTCTTTTAGGCGTGTAGTCTATATGTTCTTAACTTCATCAGAGCGCACACTAGAAGTGTCTTTCCGCGTTTCCCATGAAGATAATTCATACATGGTGTATGCTAGCACTGAGAGTTTGAAATGTTTTAAATGCGGTGACCTGGGGCACAAACGTTTTTCGTGCCCGCAAAAAGAAGTGTTAAATGACCCGCGCCCGTCTACATCTAGTATGGATATACATAACTCTGCTCTTCACACGGAGGAGAAAGGAAGAAAAGGCCCAGAGCAGGTTGATGGAGATGCTGAGGTAAAGGGACAGAGTGAGGTGAGTAAGCTTGATAAAATTACTGTGAGTAATGAAAAGCCTGGATGTAGCTCTGGAAATACTGAGAGTGTTTTTAGAAAACCTTTGAGCAATGCTCAGCTTGGTTCTAGTTCTGTTACTGGACGAATTGAGAATGCTGCTGCTGATGTTACTAGCGGTGATGATGAAGACATGTGTGTATCCTCTGATCCAGGGACAGCTGGAGGGGCTGAGGAGGGCCTGGCTGATGAACTAGATAGTTTATCTCAGAAAACTGATGATAGCATTAAAGATGATGAACAATGGTCGGATTTCACGGAAATGGCAGGAGAATATGAGAAGGATTTGTACTCTGTTGAAGAAATAAATTCCTTTCTTGATAAAACAAAAGGTAAAGCGGGTGTAGAAGTGCGTCATTTTTTCCCCGACCTCGATAAGTTTGTCTCTTCTGTGATGTGGGCACGAAAAGTGAGTAGTTACAAGGAACTTTCACAACAAAAGCGTTTTCGCCTGAAGAAACATATCACTGCAATTAGACAATTAGGCAAATCGACACAAAAAGAGAGGCTAATAAGAGGGAAAACAAAATGAATATGTTGCCTTGTATCTGTATTTCTTTTCTATACTGTCTTCTCTTTCCCCCTTTCGTCTTTATGGAGATCTTAAGAATGGGATCCCTTAATGTGAATGGGATGAGGGATGTAAGAAAGGATCATTTTTTAAAGGAATTTATTAATTTGAAAGAGTTGAATGTTATTTTCCTTCAAGAGACTCATAGTAACCAAAGCAATGAATTTGAGTGGAGGTTGTGGTGGGAGGGAGAACATGTTCTTAGTCATGGGACTAATTTAAGTGCAGGGGTGGCTGTGCTTTTCTCCCCTGCTCTTAAAGCCAACATTTTATTGAAACAAGAGTTAGAACCAGGAAGGCTGCTAATTGTAAGGGCAGAAATAAGTAGTTTCTGCTTTTTGTTTGTGAATATTTATGCCCCTAATACTGGTCCTGACCGAATTAAACTTTTCATTAAACTGAAACAGTTTTTAAGGCAAAACCAGAATGAAGATTTTATTGTTTTGGGAGGGGATTGGAATTGCACATTGGACTTTACACTTGATAGAAATGGGGAGGAGCCATATTCACAGTCAGCACTCTGTTTAGCCAGTGTGATTGAGAACCTGAATTTTTTAGATGTTTGGAGGGAACACAATCTTTCAACACGACAGTACACTTGGGTGAAAGTCAGCACTGGTCTGATTTCTGCTGCACGTTTGGACCGTTTTTATGTATCTGGAAATATGAGAAATAGAGTTAGAAATACAACTATTGTCCCCATGTCTTTCTCTGATCACAAACTTATCACAGTTGATTGTGTCTTGGACGTAAGACCTCACAAAAGTTATTATTGGCATTTTAATATAAAACTTTTAGAAGATAAACTTTTTATTGAGAAATTTAAGTTATTTTGGGAAAGTTGGAAAGTTGAAAAGGCCCGTTTTGATAGCATAATTCAGTGGTGGGAAGTGGGGAAAGCACATATAAAGTTGTTTTGTCAGCAATACGCCTCTTATTCCACTTTGTGTTTAAAGAAGACATTGGAGCAACTGGAACAAGAAATTACTGTTATTGAGAGAAATATGACTGTTAACAATGTTGTTGGTTTACAGGAAAAGTGGACTGAAAAGAAACTTTCCTTAAGCTCTATTTTAAATGGAAAAGTAAAGGGTGCACTTATAAGGAGCAGGTTTTTAACAGTGAGAGACATGGATGGTCCTACCTCTTTTTTTTTTCTTTTCTTTAATTTGGAACGCAAAGCTGCTCAAGATAAACAGATGTACAGTCTAAAGGACAGTATTGGGCGTATCACTTCTGACCCAGTGGAGATGCGCAGACTGGCTGTAGATTTTTACTCTACTCTTTTTACTGCTGAAAACTCAGATGGTCATGCTAGAAAATAACTTCTTCAGGATCTCCCTGTTCTGACTTCAGAGCAGAAGATTTTTTTGGAAAAGAGAATTACTTTTGATGAAGTGACTGCCTCTGTGATGGAACTCTCTTTAGGTCGTACACCCGGAATAGATGGTCTTCCTGCTGAGTTATATAGGAGCTTGTGGACCGTTATCGGGAGTGACTTTTTTAAAGTTCTTCAGGAATCAACTATTGAAGGAAGTCTTCCTAAGAGTTGCCAGCGTGCAGTCTTAACTTTGCTTCCAAAAAAAGGAGACTTAACTTTATTAAAGAACTGGAGGCCTGTGGCACTTCTGTGCTCTGAGTATAAGATTCTCTCTAAATGCTTAGCCAAAAGATTAAATAGTGTACTACAACAAATCATACATAAGGACCAGTCTTACTGTATAAAGGGTAGATCTATTGCTGACAATTTGCATTTGGTGAGAGATCTTTTTGACTTTGCTTCTTTTAATAATGTTGATGTGGGGTTTTTGTCATTGGATCAGGAAAAGGCTTTCGATAGGGTAGATCATGTCTATCTTTTTGAAACACTTAAAGCCTTTGGTTTTGGGGATAATTTTATTTCACTAATAAGTCTGCTCTATTCTGAAGCTACGTGTTTAATAAAAATGGCCGGGGGTCTTAGTGTTCCTATAAGGGTTCAGAGGGGTATCAGGCAAGGCTGTCCTCTTTCAGGGCAGCTTTATAGTATTGTCATTGAACCTTTACTATGTAAACTAAGAAGAGAGTTAAGGGGTCTACAATTTAATACACTGCAGCCTGTTAAACTTTCTGCTTACGCAGATGATGTCACGGTTTTAATTGGAGGCACTGGAGATATTCAACATCTAGAAGCAAGCTTAGAATGTTACGGTAAAGCCTCCTCTGCGAAAGTTAACTGGGCAAAGTGTGATGCTTTATGGTGTGGAAAAGATAGTGAAGGTCCCTTACTTCCAGGGGGGTTGAAATGGGGAAGGGCAGGTTTAAAATATTTAGGTGTGTTTTTGGGAACTGATGATTATAAGAAGCAAAACTGGGAGGGCCTAGTGGAGAAAGTGTGTGCTCGGTTGTCTCACTGGCATTGGCTGCTACCCCAGCTTTCCTACAGGGGAAGAGTACTGGTCTGTAATAATTTGGTTGCCTCATCTTTGTGGCACAGGATGATGGTGCTGGAGCCCACAGAAGATTTGATAAGAGACATTCAGCGACGACTTACAGACTTTTTTTTGGTCAGGACAGCACTGGCTGAAGGCCCCAGTCCTCTATCTGCCTAGGCAAGAGGGGGTCAGGGGCTTATCGACATTAGGTCACGAATAAAGGCCTTCAGACTCCAGACAGCTCAAAGGCTTCTTTATGGAGAGGACGTGAGTTGGTTCGGGGTTGCTTGTGCCCTTCTGAGAAGAGCGGGAAAGATGGGATTTGATCGTCACTTGTTTTTATTGGATTGTGATAAACTGGACTTAAGTGGTCTGACATCCTTTCACAAGTCAGTGTTAAAATCATGGACACTTTTCAGGATTTCTCGAGAGTTAAGAGACACTCATTTTCATTGGCTAAAGGAAGAACCATTGTTTTTCAACCCAGCACTTGAGTTGGATAGTTTTAAATCCCTTTATCTGAGGAATGCTGCTCTTTCCGCAAACATCACTAAAGTAGGACATCTAGCCTCCGTGGATGGCTGGTTGCCTGCAGAGACATTGGCTCTTAAGCTTGGCATAAGATCGGTTCGAGTTGCCCAGAGACTTCTGACCGAGGTGCAGGAACGATTGCCGCAGAATTACATTGTATCCCTGGTTGTACCTGGTGGGGAGGAAGTATTATCCTTCCCAGAACTGGAGGTTTCTGCAGAAAATGGCGAGTGGCAAGAAGCAGAAGGTAACATCCTATCCTTTGCATCACCGCAGTCGGGACATTTCAGTGCTGTTGGGAAGAAGCAACTATATGTGATGTGTGTGAAGGCTCTTCACTGTCATACTCTGGAGAGTTTGAAGGAGTCTAAATGGTTGGATTTTTTTTGGGTCAGGCTCTTCACCCAAGGGTAGTTGGAGGACCTTGTACAAACCCCCCATTGAGAAATGGTCTGGAGACCTGCAGTGGCGGATTGTGCATGGTGTAATAGCTACGAACAGACACAGAGCACTCATTGATCCACAGGTAGGGGAGGGTTGTCCTTTCTGTGGACAATCGGAAACAGTTTTTCATTTATTTTCTGAATGTGAAAGGCTTGTTTCTCTGTTTTGTTTTTTAGAAGAATGCTGCTGTGAATTAGGGGAGGTTTTTACTAATGTTTTCTTTTATCTATGGTCCTAAATATAAGCATTCCACAAGGGAGACCCTTGTATTAGTGAATTTTGTTTTTGGCCACGCAAAGTTGGCTATTTGGCTGTCACGGAAAAATAAGATTGTTGGAATGGGACAGACTGATGTTATTTTGATTTTTAGGGGTTTGATAAAATCACGTTTAAAGGTTGAATTTGCTTTTTACAATTTAATAATGGATATGGAGACCTTTACAGGTGGGGCATTAATAACTGCATATGTGAAGCTGATTGTGATGGATCTCTAAACATTTTTGTATGAAAATGATTATATGATGTGTTTATTGTTTTTTGTTTTTTTTGCTAAGCGAAACATGTTTTTTTTTTGGGTGTGTATTTCTTCAGATTTTTTTGGACTTTATATTTTTATACTTGTACACTTTGACTGTTTATATATATTTAAAAATTACTAATTGTTTTTCTGGTGATTAAAGAGATGTTAAAAGTCAAAAAGTCTCTCTCGCTATCTCTCTCTCTCTGCTCACTCGCGCACACACACACACACGTTCGCTAAAACCCGCATACGAAGTCAACAATACAGTAGGCTGATCTCTTCAAAGCGCCTAGATTGTCATAGCAAAGTCAGAATTACCTCCTCTTTTAGGTTCACGAAACGGTCGTCCATAAATGCATTGCTGTTCTGTTGTAAGTGATCTTTAAGATTCCTAAATGCATCTACTTTCGTAGGGCCAAATAAAGTGCTTTTGCTTTGCTTTTGAAACACACAGCGTCTCCCTGACATTCTGCATCAACACTAACTGCGGTTACTGGAACCACGCCTTCTTTCTATGCATGCACATTTGGGCGGCATTATGCTAATTTTTCCACATAGTGAGGTAGATATGTGGCGGCGTGTTAGAACCAGCCGTTTTAGGTAGGCGTGGCTGACTCTTAACTTTGATAAAGAATATCTCTTTGTTTTTGAGACTTTAGTCTTGCAACTTCAGGGATCTTATCTATGCACAATCAGCTTTTAACACTCCAAAGAGAAAGGAAAACCTTGAAATCGCATCATATGACCCCTTAAAAGTAGTAATTACAAACAAGCTTCTGAGAAAATCCATAAAAACCATGCCTCATTTCTAATCACCCAATCTCTTCCTATAATATATTATCTTGTGCAAACGAGTGATAAAAGCCCTTTGTGGAGTAACCCGTTCTTTCAGCAAGCTCGAACGAGAGGTCACTGAGAAGAATTTTCTTACTCCCACAATGGTCGTTGCGTGCATTCTGCAAGATATGTTACCCTTTAGGGAATGTTAGACCGGCATCCCTCTCTATACCCAGTATAAACATGATAAAATCATGTACATTATCCTGTCGAGGAAAAATTTAAATAGGATAGAAGGGATAAAGATGAAGGACAAATCAGACTCGATCCACAGCAAACACCTTTATCATATTCAACATCCCTCTTCACTGACTTACAGAAGTGTACTAATTCACATTTCAGCCATGGCTATTCATCAAAGCCTCGTGTGCTTAAGTGTCACTCACTATTAATCAAACAAACGAATAGTACAATTAGAGCAAAGGCCTAGGGACAAATCTGATATCTACACCTTAATCATTAGTTAAACATTAATATCATCGTTAAACATTAATATCAAACTCATATACAGAATGGGTGCATATTTCATACAAAAAAGCATGTCAGTATGCTTGTATGCAGTGTACTTGGGACACCAGAAAAACTAAATCTAAAAACAGAAGTATATAGTAACTATATTTATGAAATGAATAGATAAGATAAGGCCAATGATTTATTTGAATTATGGTTGACGATCAGCCATCATGAGTAGTATGACTGTGTTTACCACCGGCCCTCGTTCGTGAGAACTCACGTGTCTTCTTTTTTAGTGTTTAAATGGGGGTGTCCTGTGAGATGAGGAATCTTCATCAGAGCTGCTTTTCATTTTCTCCTTGCGTACAGTCCTTTTCATAAAAATTTATTTTCCTTGGATGCTCGAAGTCAAAAAGCCGAGCACCAGCCCTCTTTGACATTATGACCCACAACTCCGTTACAATGATGTGGACCAATAGGCCCTTGTTTCTTTTCTTCTTTATCTATGTATCACACGAAGGCTCTCGTCTCTCTATGCCAGATCCGCCTTCTAACGATCTAGAATTGATGTAGCCTTCCGTTCTTAACGCTGACTTTTGCTTTGTTTCCATTCCTATCTGTCTTCACTTGTCAACCCGCCTACGATCTTTTCTGAAGTCCACGGCCAAGATGCTAAATGGATCATTTAACCAAGACTTGCTCTATAACCAATGCCGCGTGTATATTAAAAGTCATCGCTGATACGAAAGATATGTTTACGTGGTAAGGCCACTAACCATAGAAAACGTACGGCCCATATTCCACTACGGATATATAGGAGGTTTCGTAAAATCAGCTTAAGGTACGTTTTTCGGAAATTACTAATTGCAATAACTGCAAACGCCTGTTTTAAAGTAGTGTTTCTTAAGTCATCCAAAGGTCCTTGTAGATGGGCTCATTACTGATCAAACATCAATCTGCCAGTCAAATTTCCCAACCTTCTAACGCCCTCCCTTTGTTTTTTTCAAATATATATTTCCGGATCATTATGGACTTGCAAAGAACAGCCACCAAGCACGTATGCAACCACTCTAAGCATTCACAACCTGCAAAAACATATGTCGCACAACAAAATCCAACTTACACTGGAGAGATTATTCGACAGAGCATTTCGTAAAAATTTTAAAATTATTATAAAGGTGTGTGTTTCTAATCTGAGTGTAAAAATAGAGAACATGAGAGTGCACAAACATACAAATATCTAGCCACATCGCTCTTGCCCTTGAACCCACTAACACACCAAGCATAAGGGCTTCCGCATTTTTATACTTTGACCATCTACCCCTCTAGGTATTAAAATCACCGTAACCTGCCTGGACAAAGGCTTTATATAACTATGTCTACCACTAACTTTGCTAGCTTGCCAGTCAGGATACCAGGAAGAATGACAGTAACTACCTGAAAGTGAAGGAATTAATATAGAACGATCTAACACATCACCAAGATCATCAATGTTAATAAAAGTAGGGCCACTTTAAAGCGAACTTTAAGATTGCATGTCCAGTAATAAACCATTTAAAAATGCATTAAAAAATTCAGCGTCGAATTACTGTTTTACATTATATAATAGCCTATCAACAACCCGTTCCTGCTTTTTAACTGTTGTTTCATGTGGTGGCTCAACAGTCACTTCCAAGAACCGCTCTTGCTACTTCGGGTACGTATAACTTACCTAAATAATCCTCCTTTAACCCTAACTTAACTCCGGAACCATCTCAGTGCCCGCCTTGTGTGAAAAATATCCTTTGGAAGGACAATTTGCAGTAGTACGTCAAAACAAACAGTACAAATACTTTCACAATTGAGCACCGGAATAACTTTAACTCACTTTTCATTAGTTTTGTGCAGGAGGCCACTACTTAGAGCTGGCCTTTAACTGGAGTGCCTGGTCCCCTGGGATGGGCTTGTCTGGTGTTCGTTCTGTATCTTAGGCTGGGCTGCGTGAGGATGTTCCTTCCCGATGCCCGGGCGCGTCCCCCCTCTGAATGCTATCAGAAGCGTTCACAGCTTCCGCCATAGTTATTTCTTTGGGCTGGGGGTGTGCTGTTCCCTGGAGAGAATGGCCTGGCGTCCGGTAGATAAGTTACTCCTTCTCTCAATCTCCCTCTCAGAGTTGGATGTACCTGCTGGGTGTCGTCTGGGGAGTTCTGGCGAGTCGTGGGGGATCTCCAGTGCAGCTGCAGTCTCACCAAGTGCTTTGTTTGACTGATTGAGGCTGTGCGCTCTGACCCAGACCAGCTTTTGGATCGAAGCTCTCAGCTTTCAAACCAGAAAGCGGACAGATGCTCAGCGGAGCGGTCTCCATAAACTGTATTGAAGTAGGCATGGCCACATTATCCTCAAGATTCTGTCTACGGTTTTAGAAAGCCGAGAACCGGCTGTGACGTCTCTTGAACCCTGGTATTGACACCTGGACAGCGACTCTAGAAACAGCCAAAAGACACTCTTTGATATCCTCACCTGTGCTTCCATTATTCCAAAATCCCATCAAACATAAAAGCAAACCAACAATAATAAAGCCGAAGGATATTAAAATAACCACAGCGATTCAAAACCGACTAACACAAACACAAGACAAGACAAACCCGAGAGAAAACAATAACACCAATTCTCTTGTACTGGATAGCAGCGTACAGACAATCATCAATTCACTGCGACCAACCCGACGTTTAATAAAGAAAATTTGAAAACACAAAAACAGCAAAAGCAACCACTCAGTCTCTAAATCATCAAAACAACTCCAACATCACAGCTCTCAGAATCACAATCGCACATGCAAACCTAGTTTCAACACAAGAACCAAACAAGATGCATAACCAGTGCGCCCCACAAAACAAAGCAATCAAAATTGACTTGACCAAAAAAAAAAAATGAAGTGCCGCTCGCCTGTCCAAAACTCTCTACTATAATCCCACGGCATTGTTTTACGGTTGCTATAGGGAGTTCTAGATTGTTTCTATAGGTGGTCAAAAGAGTCCACCAGAAGTCTCCATATTCTGGTATTCCCAATCAGCATATGTTTAATGTTTAATACTTTGGATTAGATGTTTGTTCAAATTAGGGCTGGACAATAATTCGATATCAATATCGCGGCGTATATTATTTTTCAATCATGGTGCTATGATTTTTAACACTTCCCGATATGTGCGATTACATTACTTTTATCACTCTAAAAGCGCCTCCTGCTTGCAGAGAATGAGTTTTCATTTTAAATAAGCCACCGTAAATGGCACATCATGCACGTGAGGTTATCTGACGCAGAGACGCAAAGCAGTTTAAAGCAGAGTCCTGCACAGGTTCTGTTAGGTAAACCTGCATCCAGTAGCTACACAACAGAACACACGACCCGTTATCCGACAGCAGCCAAGCACCAATTTAATTCTGTACCCGACCCGCGACCTGAACCGCACCCGCATTAAATAGCCTACTGCATCAGTAAGGCAAAATTATTCATTTTCTCATGTGACACAAGCAATCAAACCAAAATAGTAATTTTAAGTTGGTGCTTTGAAGAGAAATAGACAAGCAGCGCAACAGAGGAATGATAAGAACGCGCATCCTTCCTGTATACAATACAAACTTTTGCCTACATCTTGTGAACAATCTACCAGGCTGTTTTGAACAAATGTGCATAAACTACATACTTAAATCTTCATAAATGAAAAGAACATATTTAGATATGACTTTACTGTTAAGTGCCATTGTCTCCCTTAAACTCTGCAGTGTATAGGCTATGCGGCCGTTAGTCCTTTACAGAAGCATTAAAAATAAATCTTAATGATATAGGCTACAGAAAGCGAGCAACGAGTGCTCTCAAGCTGTCATTCACTTCAGCTGCAGCGCGAATGGCTATAATGCGCACCGCTGCAAATCCAATGTTGAGGCTCCGCTATTATTATTGAATTTCATTAGTCACACTTATTTATGCGCGTTTGTTCGTGGGAAAGTGAGCAAGACACGACAGTGGTTATAGTTAAATAAGATGAAAGACATCTACATTTATTAGGTACATTTATTTTCAAATTAAAAATCACAACATGTATCATTCAGTGCGTTTTAAATATAATGTAAGCACAACTTGTGTAGATTTTGAAAAGGCATGACTGCTTCATTTTGGTGTGTATTTGTATACTTTTACCATCTAATAAATCTCAGCATGCTTTAATTTTGTGTCGCTATATGTTTGCCTCACTAAGGTTAAATTATGCCTATGTCTTTCTTTGGCCTGCGTTCTGGAAGTGATCTGTTAAATCTAATCAACTTTAATTACTAAAACTAAACTATATAAAAGCTAAATAGAAATGTGTTCACAAAATAAAACTAAACTAAAACTAACAAAATTATTAATGAAACTATTAAAAACGAAACTAAATTTTATTGCAAATTTGAAAACGATATTAAAATAAAACAAATTTAAAAATGCAAAACTATAATAACTTGGTCTCCAGCAACATTTCCAGGTTTTTTGTTGTTATATATATATATATTTGTTAAAAGATTCTCTTCTGCTCACCAAGGCTGCATTTATTTGATCCAAAGTACAGCAAAACAGTAAAATGTTGAAATATTTTTACTATTTAAAATAAGTGTTTTCTATTTGAATATTTTTTATAATGTAATTTATTCCTGTGATCATACATGGCTAAATTTTCATCATCATTACTCCAGTCTTCAGTGTCACACGATCCTTCAGAAATCATTCTAATATGCTGATTTGCTGATTATCAATATTTAAAACCGTTGAGTAATTTTTTTTTCAGGATTTTTTGATGAATAGAAAGATCCAAAGATCAGCATTTATCTGAAATAAAGTTTTTGTAACATTATACACTATTCCATTAGTATAATTTTTATTATTTTTTGGGAAAGAAATTGATACTTTTATTCAGCAAAAATGCATTAAACTGATCAAAAGTGATAATAGCATTTAGCATGTTCAAAAGTTCTTTTCAATAAAGAGTTGGTTCATATCGATATCGGAATTATATCGTATCGACCGAAATTAAGAAATATATCGTGATATCAATTTTGGCCATATCGTCCAGCCCTAGTTCAAATCCACTAAAGTATCAACAGCAGCAATAGTGATGCCTTTAACTAGCAATTGCTATACAACACTGAACTCAGAGCACCTTTAATGCCTGTAATTCAAACCCATGCCATCTCCAGATCACGCCCAGCCATCTATTTCTAATATACAGCAGCCAGTGGCACAGACTTTATTCCACACAAAACAAATTTTATAATAGTGCTGTGACCTCCATTGAATGCTTTGAAAGGCCACACCTTCCTCTTTCAACACCACAGGACACCAGAAGATGGTCCGATTAAAACATTTACTGAGATGTGAACTCAGGGATCCACACAATGAGTCCAGTATCAGAAAACGCAAAGGACGGTACTTGAGATGACAAAATACTAGTCTCCTTTGTGTAGGAGGCAATACTTTTAAGATTTGACGTTAGAAGCATTGTCTTTCCCAAAGTTACCTTGCAACACTGGTTTGTCAGCACATGCGTTTCAATGTTACATATCTGTTTAAATGTAAAGGAGGGGTTAAGACATTATAACAAAGACATTTTATCCAAGGGCAGATGATAACATTGAAGATGACTTCTACACCAAGTATGATAACCAAACCTTCTAAGCATGGCCAAGTTTGAAAAAAAAAACCCGAATAAATACAGTTCAATATTTCATCATCATTGTACTTTTAATAGTTAAAGTTTAGAAAAAATACTGGGGGGAAAACTATAATAGTTGAAATGGGGTATTTCATGTAAGTTTACAGTAAAATACTGTTGAAATTACAGTTTTTGGCAGTGAAAAAGAAAAAGTCATTGTATAAAAACTGTAAATTGACACTCCCAGAATTCCCTGCATGACACTGGCAAATGATGGTTTATCACTGGGGGAATCCTATGTTTCTTCTTAGTATTACTTATGTAGAATTATGTACATTAGGGCTTTGTTACATCTTGTGTTATTAAATGAATGAGTTGTTTTTGTTTATGAACCTGTGCACCTAAATATAAGTATTTACCTCAGCTTGTAGAAAAGCTACTTGAATGAACTAGGATTCATCACGTGGCTTTCTCTTTGCCATCTGTGTTTTCAGTATGGCTGTCAAAACGGTAATCTGGCAACCACAGCTGCCTTTTTTTTTTTTTTTTTACTGTAAACTTCACAGATTTTATCATTGTAGGGCATTCACTGAGATTTCAAGCCCACTGAAATCAAAATAGTTTTTTGTCCATGTTGAGACCACCGAGGCTGCAGGGAACAAAAGTCTTCGCATTTTCGTTAGTTGTATAATCAAAAAAGTATAACTTTCTCATCTAGCTTTCACAGCCTCACTTTGTGATGAGTTACATTTTGTCTTTGACGAAGGTCTACATGCAAGAATACTAACAAAAGTGGATAAAATCAACTTTTAGAAAATATATGCATTTAAATAATGTACATATTTAGTCTTTCTTTTCCTGGAAAACAGACTAAAAATAATGATTATGTATACTAATCATAATGACAACCAGGTGGTTATGTAATGTGACAGACCTATTTGTAAAAAGAAGCACTTGGAGAAGTAAACAGACAAATAGGCATGGACATATTCGAAGTCTTCTTTAAAGTGGAGGAGCTTGTGCAGGTTTTCACCAATCACAGAGCTATGACAAGGTTAGGAGATTACGGCACTTCACACACAAATCCAGCAGGCCAGTGCGTGCAAAAGCCATTTCAGTAACAGCTTCACAAAATCCCTCCTCTAATGTGATAATTCCTTCTCCCTCGGCCATGAACACACACACACACCACATTTAGTTTAAAATGCTCAGCACAGAACAGTAAGTCGTAGATCAAATGTTGCTACCAAGCCCACCTTAAGTAAAAAAAAATACAGCAGCTTTGAGATCAAATCTGTTTATAATAAAAATTCAGGCTCAATCTCTCAGTTACAGTCTTTAACAGTTGACGGGGAAAAGCCATTTAGCTGCACATAAGTTAAAAGTCCCTTTGGACATGTTAACTCGACATTTTGAATCAGTGTTTGTAATTCATAGCTGGTGTACCTAAGTCTCCAAAGTGTGCTGCTTCCATGTGGCTAGGCTGTTTTTTGAGGATAGCAGTCCGGCCGCGGGCAAAGGAGTCCATGTTGGCTGAGATAGCATTGATGGCCACATGGCTGGGTCCCGCTGCCTCCAGGATAGCATGATGATTACGGCCGCTAAGAGAGGGGGAGTGGGGCAACACTTGGGCTGGAGAGGAGCACACAGAGCAGGAACATTAATACACTGAATTCTATATTTTCCTCCAGTTCCAATCTACAACCCTGCTCCGCTAAGCTTAGTAAGAATTGCTGCTTACCCCACGCTAATAAACCTAAGCATGTCCTAACCTAGCCTACGCCACAACTGGCTAGTTATTCATTTAAAGAGATCACTGAAAAATCTAAATTTCGTTATCATCACATGTCGTTCCAAACCTATTAGCCTTTGATTAATCTTCTAAACAAGATATTTTTAATGAAAACTGAGGTTTCTGTCCCTCTATTGGAAGACCAGGTAACCAAAACATTGTAGATCCAAAAGTGACAAAGGCGTCATAAAAAGAATCCATGTGTTTAATCCGAGTCTTGGGAAGACATAGTGTCTCTTTATATGATAAAGCACGAAATAACTACGTGCATGCAATGTCGTGGTCATTTAAGTCATGAAGTTACCAAAAGGCGATTAAAGCTGCCTTAAAACTGTGCTTGCATGTAATATATTTTATATGAGTCACATATTTAAGAACATGTCTCTGAAATGTTTTCAAAACTGCCGCCTCATCTAACACCCGCTTCAACTCCGTCAGCTCATTAATAAGACTTTAAGACCTGAGGGGGTCAGAAAAGGTCAAAGAGTTGAGAGAAAATATGAGGCGTGTCAGATCGCGTTACGTTCTCTCATTATACTGTAATGTTAATGGCTATGTCAATGGTTAAATATTGGGGGGGCATTTTATAGTAGAATCAGTATTGGTCTCATTGATACTGGCCTTCAGTCATAAAAAGATGCCATCAAACAAATATAAAAAAATATACTGTATTTATGTTGTTTCCACAGTAATTTGAAGAGGCGATTAATTTGAGTTAATTTTTTTTTTTTAATCGCTTTGCCAGCACTACTATATATATTTATATAATCTATATATATTAATATATATATACACACCCCCACACACCAATATAATAAATCAATAGAGCATTAATTCAAATTAGAGTGACTACATTAGTCAAATTAGCCTTTTAATTTTAAGTTTAGTAAGTGATATTTAACATTTAAGTATTCTAATATTAATTAACATAATTAATAATTCTATTATATGTTTGAGTATTATATCTATTTTACATTCATCATTAATTATATTTTTTTACCATTTAGATTTTTACTAGATACTAATTTTTTTATATTTATATTATTTATATATAAATAGTGCCGAATCTAAATTTATTTCTTTATTTCAAGATCAAATCCTAACGCTTATTTTCAGATTAAATGGCGAAAGGTCCCCGATTTTCAATTTGGTCCCAGTTGCATGTCAGAAGCACATTAACAACAACACGACATTCAGCGCAGCGGAACAGTTTTGGGAACGAGATCTGACTGCGGCAGTCCTTCATGTAGTTTAATGTCATCTCGTCTCGGCAGACGTGCCTTTAGTTGGCCTCACGCGGAGGCGGTAAACAAAGCCTTTTACCTGAGTGAGAGCCGTGCGCAGAGGTGAGGAGAGCAGACTCCGTCGAGGGCCCATCAAAGATCTCCAGCACATCACTAGGGGTCGTCTGGAAGAACATAAACTGGCCGAAGAGAACTGTAGTGAGAAACAGAGGGGAAAAAAACAGTCTTTTTAAAAAAAAACATTCGCTGTTGTTTACTAGCCATAAGTCATTTGCTTTAGTATATAAGACCTGATTACTGTGTATTTATATCCATGCAGGTCAGTGTA